>OZ023321.1:16019824-16594824 GCA_964007375.1 Ophion obscuratus | reverse complement strand
GGGGCAAAATTTCATCGGAGTTACTTTCAGTATGCAACCATCTGGCTTCAGTAAAAAATGCTAATTCTACGCTTAAAATGCTGGGTTTTCGTCCCTTTTACTGGACGAATAAGTCTGTGTGCGAGCACAGTGCGTTGAAGTTTGGTGGAGTGGCAGGGAGGTGAATGAGTGTGAACGTATCAACTGTGACGTGCGTCTCAAGTGAGAAAACAATATCGATTTTTTGACAAAACGATCTAATTTTTGATAAAGTTTACCATCTTTTCAGTTCATCTAAGTTGCTGATATTCATTAGAGACAGGTAGGTAAACCCAATGAAAGTACTTATTATTAATATAATAAGAACGGTTTGGCAGACATTTTCAAGGTTATTGCGTGATTTTTTGTTAATTCGTTAACCGTCTAATGGGGCAAGACGAATACAAGCGCTATCGCAAAGCCGCAATATATTCACGTTAAAAAGGGCGAAATGAAACTATTAAAGCCTTTGGTTCCTCTTCAACCGATGTTTCTACCAGGGGAAAAAAAAGGACTTACAAATGATTAAAATGATATGGAAACATGATTATTCGGACTAAATACTACAGAACTTAGACGATTGGCATGTCAAATTGCTGGTATTGAAAATGAAATCACTTTTATATGAGGAAGATGCTAATAATTAGTGCCCCATCTAATAAAGGCTTAATTAAAAATATATAATGTATGGTAACAATCAGAGAGAGATTTGTTTGCTTCCAAAAGTAAAAGATTAATAAATGTTAATTAGTTTAATAGAATAATGAAAGTTGACTGACATATATTTACTGCTTTATTTGAACATGACCTTAGCGTTATCGCCTTACCCCAAGTTCTCCTACTATGTACACATATTGAGAAAAGTCACAAGTGCATTCGTCATTTTTCAAATTAAAAACCGACCCAAGGGTTCTTAATGAGAGGCGGATGAAGTACCATCGGAGCCAAATTGACCCGGTGTGTCGAAATCATAGCCAAATGTCAACGGAACGTTAATTAGAAAGAATGGGACTTGATTGTGTTATAATATCACTGAATCCAGCGCGATTGTTTTCTCATAAAAGATATCCTTGGCCAGAAATATATCGAAACGACATTTTACGAAAGGGAAAGTTGACAACGCTCTCAACAACATAAAATTATAAGTGTGAATGGTAGATGTGTGTTCGATATTAATGATTATGTACTTTCATCGCCATATATATATACCGGGTGTCCCGTTATGAATGGATAATCCTGCAACGATCGATAGATCAGATCATGTCCTACTATATGTTGAAATTTCAGTTCGGTTTTCGCGACATTGGACTTTATGGTATTTTTCGAAAAAAAAAAATCATCTCTTTTTTGTTTTTCCCATGCAATTTCTACAAATACTATGAATCGACAATAACTAAGCAACTTTTTTAAGTATATGGCCCGATATGCGTAGTACATTTTTTTTACACCGCAGGCTATCAAAGTCAGATGTTCGAATTACTTTGTATGAAAATGGTGCATACGATCTTTTTTCATAAAGTTTCCTTAACATTTAAGGTTGAAGAGAAGACTTTTCTAGGTAAAACAAATAATCAAGAGTATTTTTTTAAGCCGGGTCAAAAAAAGTTATCAGTTGTTGAAATGACATGCTGAAAACCAAAAGCAAATGATTTTTATCTCGAAAACCGTGGCACTTTTATTGAACGGAAATGCCAGCATATAGTAAGACAGGATCTGACGTATCGACAATTGCAGAGTTGTCCATTCGTAACAGGACGCCCTGTGTATATATATATATGCATACGTTATATATATACAAAGTGTCCCAGAAGTAACGTACGCCCTTCTAGCATCTGGTAGGAAAACAAATTGTGAGACGAAAAGTCCTCAGTCATTTTTTTATCAGGCGCATAGATAATTAATGATGAATTAAAATAAATAGCCAATCAGGTGCGCGCTACAGCGGAAAGGCAGCGTAGAGGGGAGAGATAGGGGAATGCGTTGTAATTGCGTGCGCCTGAAAATGTGTGCGGAGGGAAAATTCCGAAAGCATGTGTGCAAGTGTGTGTGTGTGTGTGTGTCCTAGTGTGAGTGTGCGTGCGCACGCGCGTGTGTATGTGCGAGTGTGCGTGCGCACACGCGTCTGTATGTGTGTGTGCGTGCGCACACGCGTGTGTATGTGTGTGTGTGCACTTGCACACATGCTTTCGGAATTTTCCCTCCGCACACATTTTCAGGCGCACGCAATTACAACGCATTCCCCTATCCATCCCCTCTACGCTGCCTTTACGCTATAGCGCGCACCTGATTGGCTATTTATTTGAATTCATAATTAATTATCTATGCGTCTGATCAAAAAATGACAGAGGACTTTTCGTCTTGGGCTTTTTTTTCCTACCAGATGCTAGAAGAGCGTACGTTACTTCTGGCACACCCTGTATATATAGAATGGATCCATATATATATATATGTACGTGTGAAATATATATGTATGTATAATATATACAACTTCATGTGTGTGTGTGTCCGAATGGGTGTGTTTATGCATATGTATATTATATTACACAAGCTTACGAAAATACCATAAACTTATTGTCGCAGTAGTAAAACAATCGCCAAGCGTATGAAACAGTTGAGAGAAGCCTGAACTCGAAGAAAATTAAAGAGACGTGACCAATTCTCCCATTTGCCAGCTTCTACATCGCGTTGTCTGAGCACCAAATGTTGCAGTGATGCACCACTTCAAACTTTATTGCAATAAACGGCTATCTGAATTTTTTTTTCTTAAATATATTATTATTGCCAATACCAGTGAGACTTTTATTTGAAATCGAACATCCTGGAGTGACGAAAAATTCAACTTAAGCTAGAATCCCAATATTTTGAAAGAATCATTTTGGAATAATATATTTAACGTATTTCGAAAAAATGCGCTTATGCTCGGAAGATATTTTAGGACAGTTAATTTCTGGGGATTAAGAGCAATATCAATCGGTACTGCAAGTCGACGGGCATATCAATATTTTATTCTGGTCACGCTACTGTTCAACTTGAATAATGTTCTTTAGATAAAAGAGATTATTTCGTAATATTTATTATTAATAAATGAGTAATAAAATTTAATTTTTAAAATTAGAATCAGCGTTATTTTATTAATTTAAATGATTTTTATTTAAAAATGAGTTTATTTAAATACATTATTTGAAATAACTTGTTAAAACTTTTTTTAAATGTTGATAAGAATAAAAATATTATTTCAAAATTAGTATTCGAATGAAATAAAGATTGTCTGATTGCATCTTTGGTACGCCGGGATCGGTTTGCAAAAGTGCGAAAAGAGATTAACAAAGATAGTATAAAATAAGATGTGCCCGAGGGCACAAGATGCCCCGAAAAACTCCCTGTACACCTCCATAGTCTCCCTCACGATGAAAAAAAAAGCTTCGAAGACAGCGCAAATCGGAGCAAACCAAAATCAGTCTGTAATCTCGAATCGAGAAAAAAAAATGCATCCTATGCATTCACAAGCGCAGCATCGCTACTGCAGGCACAACAATTTCGAAAAACAACGCAAATCAAATAAACCACAAAACTTAACACAACGAAAAAAAAATATTTTTTAATATAATCGCAAGAGCGTAGCATACAAAAAATCAAACAAAACAAGAGTAAAAACAGTAAAACTGATGAACGAAACAACGACGATTCTCGCTACGATCGAAAACACGCGACACATTCGTCTTTCGATCGAATACAATAACAACAACAACAATAATAAATAAAGAATAAGAACATTCCATTCGGTAAAACTCACTCGCTTAAACCTGTGTGACTGACTTTACGACGTAGCAATAGCCGAAGAAATAGCCTTAAAAAACGCTCGCTCCAACGCGCCAGTATAAATAGCGACTTACAAGGAACATCACTCAAGTTTCGCTCTTCTCCCTTGATGAAACTCACATATCTGTGAGTTTCATCGAAAGTCCTCGATGTGTGTTTGGGTTTTGTAACCCAAACACACATCGCATTGAGTTAGAATGCACTAACTCAACGCATTGAGTTAGAATGCACTAACTCAACGCATTGAGTTAGAATGCACTAACTCAACGCATTGAGTTAGAATGCACTAACTCAATGCGTCAAATAGTTTCCAATGACGCATTGGAAACTATTTGACTCGTATTTTTTTTTATCGGCGGAAAATCGGCTTTAAGGGGGGTAACCACCCCTTAAAGAAAGGCGTGTCACTCCTTAATTTAATTTTTTGGCAATTCTTTAAAAAAGTGATTTTTCCGAAAAATGGGCATACCATTTTTTTGTTATTTTCTCATTTATTGGGTTATAAATGATAATATTCAGTCGGGGGAAGATGAAATTTACCCCCCCCCCATAAAAAATATGGGGTTTTGAAGTTCGCCGAAACACGTGATAAAATAGGGAATTTTTTTAACATTTCGACGCCTATATTGGCTTTGGTTGGGTTAAAGCATGGGTAAACGTTATGGGGTTTTGAAGTCCGCGGACACTTCGACGCCCATATTAAGTTTGTTTGGGTGTGTTTGGAAAGAATTTTTTTTTGGAAAAGTCACTTATCTTAAGGACGGGGTAAAGTATTAAAAATTTTTTTTTAATTTTTTTTTTTTTAATTTTTTAAATTAATGCATAATATAACAAGAATATTGTGTTAAAATTTGTATGCAATCGAGAAGTGTTCTCAAACTTATGTGTAATGAGCGCTAAGCGACCAAACTCTTCTGCGTTTTTCAAACCGTTTTTCTGAGACTTGTCATATTTGAAGTCCGTGTGCACGATAACTCAAAATCTACTGGACCAATCGCTTTGAAATTTTGCACAGTACTTCTTCACATAATTCACCAGGTATTGTCGAGAGCTTTTTTTTTTTTTTTAATAATTACTAATTTTTCAACAACAAATTAGCCGATTTTTTTAGCGAAAATCGGGTTTTTGGCTCCCAAGTGCTACGAAAAATCGAAAAATCGAAAGAAAAAAAATCCTCCCGTCATTACCTCGAGAAACATCTCCATTAACAAATGCATTTTGATTTTTTTGTTTCAGATGATTCTGTTGCGAGTTATGGTGGCACACCGCAAACCAACTTTTTTTCGAGGCGCCTCCGGGGTTTAATTTTCACTCGCTCAATTTTGAATATTTTGCAATGCAAATTTAGGAGAATGTTGTTCAAATGTTACTTTATTATATGTAAATTTTTCAATAAACGAACACTATTCGTTACGCCAAAAAAAAATCATAAAAACATGCCTTTTTTCGCCGAATTAACTTTACCCCGCCCTTAAGATCTAGCAATTTTTTTTTTAAATACTGGATTTTTCATCGCTTCACATCAGAAGAATTTTGATTTTTGTTTCCTTCAAATCGGTAGCCTGCTTGTGGGTGAAAGTGCAAAAGCAACGTGCCTTTCTTCGAGGGGTGGTTTCCCCCCTTAAAACCGTTTTTCCGCCGATAAAAAAAATACGTGTCCCATCGTTCTCAATGCTTAATCACATATATGAGTTTCAACAAAATCGAAGGCGAAAACTTAAGTGACATGACGTCGAAGTTTGCATTGTTGGCACGCAATGAAAATTAATATTTCTAAATTCCTTAGATTTTGGCATATTTCGACTGCAAAATTTTTCGAAGATACTTATTTAGCGATCTACTGTATAAATCTATGAGAAAAAGAAGATCTTGCATTATAATAAAAGTAAGGAAATCAAAATGTAAAGAAAAACTTTCGTTGCGTTCCAACGATGCAAACTTCAACACCATTGAGTGACGTGCCTTGTCAGCCTTTTTGTTTTTAGTACAACCACTGGTTAACATTGAACAACCAAAATGCCATTCGCGAAAGGAAATTAATTGCCATTTGAACTTAAAATACAACGCTACTCCGTAAATATTAAATGAGTATAAACGTCGTTTGTGTGTTTGTGTGCGAACGCATATTAAACGTGTACGAGTTATTCGTTTTTTTTTATACGCTAAAAAAAAACCCGCCGAATATTCGTTTGGGAAAATTGCTTTTTTCCCGCTGATTGGGAAAAAATCATTACGGCAAGACGAGGTTACGCGTGGGCAATATTCTGACGAATAGCGTTAACGATTATTCGTTTTTTTTTTTTTTTTTTTTTTTTTCGAACATTCTTTGTAACGATTAGACTCCTTCTGGCTGAATTTCTTATCGTTTTGGAGTTTGCATCGTTGGAATGCGACGAAAATAATTTTTTCTCACTTCTCAAAATTCCTCAGGCAGACTTGAGCTGCGAAAATGACACGAAGATTTTCGAGGATTCTCATTCAGCGATCTACGATCTGAATCTGCAAAATATGAATTCGGATAACAATGAAAATAAGAATATTAAAAGGAATTTTCGTTGCATTCCAACGACGAAAACTTCAACATCGTAATTTATTTTCCTTCCACTCGGACTCGATCGTTAGTGAAGTATTTCATGAAAGATATTCAATGTTTCACGCTCGACCGGAACTGAGGAGAAAAATTATCAACCCCGAGATTGAAGCTTGCATCGTTGGAGTGCAACGAACATTTTTTTTTACTCTCTCGAAATTTCCAGCAGATTTTAGCTGCCGAACTCCCACAACCGTTTTTTAACAGCTTATTGGGCCGCAACTACAATTTGCAAAAAAATATTTCGTACCGTGATAAAAATAGTGAAATAAAAATATGAACATTAATTACCGTTGCATTCCAACGATGCAAACTTCAATACCATTATTACTGACCATTCGGTAATTTCGGAAGTTTACTCCAAAAAAGTGCATCAAAGGGTTTACTTTCACACGCAATAATACGTACACGCGCATCAGGCACACGATCACGAGAGCATCGCAAGTATCAAACGACAGATCTTTGTCTTTCTTTTCGTTTGTTTTTTTCCAAAGCTCTCCCTTGGGTGCTCCTCGCTTTCGTTAAAACAACGTACATAGTATTTCAGCGTAAAGAGCTCAGATCACTGACTAATAAGAAGAGTTCGTAGTTTCAATACTATCATAGAGTTCCGCGAGGGTAAGTTCTTTTTTTTCATCCCCCTCCCTCTCGAGCTCGGGGAGATTCCGTTTGAGATTGGTTTCCTTTTCTTTTTTTTTTTTTTCGCTAACGCTCGTTTTTAGCACGAAACGGATTGTTTGAACGTACTTTGAACATTTGAACGAGTCGTGTGTTTTTTTTTTTTAATTCATCGTTAATCGACCAGGTATCCAGAGATCGTTGTTGAAAATTGCTTTGGAAGGAAATACGAAGTAGAGTTTCCTTTGTCTTTTCTTTCAGTTCGAGGCAAGGTGAGAGACGTAATATTTAATTCATACATACAACTTGATTTTGTCCTCTCTCTCTCTCTCTCTCTCTCTCTCTCCCCCTCTCTCTCTCTCTGCATTTCGTTCATCCTCGTAATGTACCAGACATCATATGTACACACGGTCACCATATTCGACGCAGAATCATTTTTACAGCTATGATTATTACGTAGGCCGTTTCAACTACACTTATAACTATACAATGTGTGAATCGGTATTGCGGAAATTACGATCGCAAAAAAAAGTTTCCATGTCGATAATTTCCATGATGCCTTACGCGTATGATCGAAACTAATTGTAATTTTGTTCAGGGCACGGTCCGGTTGAATGGCATCCGTTGGAAAAATAGAAATATATCCGAGAAGCATCCTTTTTTTTTGGCGTGACGACAAAATCATCTGGCTCCGAAAGAGAATCCTTAGATTGGGCGATTAATTTTTGTACGTTCGATAAAAATAAATAACCGTGCCGAAAGTACCAGCTTCGAGCAAAAATGATCCATACCCTTAATCGCACTGTTCCATGGTTTCAAATCTAAACACAATTTGTCTTTTCTCGATCTATTCGATAGATGAAATTTTATTCCACGATTCAATCATTTCTTCGATTTAAGGAGGGAGGTCTAGTTAGAATTTTCAAAAAATCGATTTTTTTAATTCATTTTCTAAAAGTATAATATCTTACGAGTATTTTCCGACTAATTGAATATAAATCAGACCATTATTCGCCGAAATACATAACTTTGAAGGACGCCGTGGACGCTGCATGCAAATCGTACTCAAAACTTTAAACTCGTTTTTCTCAAAACCGTGTTTTCGAAGTCGGTGATCAATGTAACTCGAGAACGGCTTTACCGATCGGGTCGAAATTTATATCACTTCTTCTATACATAGTTTTCCTCCGGATGAACAAAGGATTTTTTTTTGGACAATTTTTTTTTTTATAGTAAATTTTTGTAAGTGAAATTTTGGTCAAAACAACACTTTTGACTTTCAACGTCCGCCATTTTGTGAAAAATGGAAATTTTTCAAAACCCTTCGTTCAACCGGAGCACTGTATCATTAAGTAAAGTTTCCCCCCTGTTTTGTTGGTTTCAGATAATCCGTCACAGCGTGAGAGTGATCACCGCAAAACCTGTTTTTTTTTGCAGCGTCCTCGGACATGCAGCGTATCGGCTTATTTTCAAACATATTTATTTAAAAAAATTATAATGTTTACATTAAATATATATCTTTTAAACGGAAGAACTTTTGTTGTAAATTATTTTATCGTTTAGCCGAAAAAAAATCGGAAAAAAGGCCTTTTTTTAACGTTCCAACTAGACCCCACTCCTTCATTCGTTAATCCACTTCGATAATGACCACAAAAGTATATCTGCGTAACGATCCACTCAATCAAAAAAAGTATCCAAACTTTATCGTAATAATTATTCGTCTCTGCAAACAATAACGGCAAATGTCAACACCGATGCTTGTCCATCTCCCACACCGTGACTCGAGTATTTTTCGCCAATATTTTACGCCACAAATTTTGCCAATTTATGCTCCGTGATTTCTCATTGCCGGAAAATATTTCTATTTTTTCGCCCCCGCGAAGTACTTATTTTACCGAAAGCACATCGTCATTATCCAGGGCGTAATACTGGTCGGAGTTTTGACATTTTTTCCCCGACATAAAATAATGGAAGCTTTGGTGTGTTAATAAAAGCAGAAAAAAATTGCAAACCTTCGCGAATTTCAAACGAATAACGTCCTCGGAGCGACGTGGGAAGACTAATGACTTATTGACCGATTTTTTCATACTTTTGGGCCCAAAGCCCGGAAGCGATTTTTTTTTCGGCAAAAAAACTTTTTGTGCGTTTCATGCCATAATTTCAATTATTAAAACGATTCCGCAACGAGAAAATTATTTTCCTTGAGACTATCCTATCCGGACTTATCCTCTTACAATTAACGGTATCTCTTGACTTTAGAATTAACAACATCAACAGCAACAACACATTATTTATATATACACATTTATATATGCATGCATATATATATATATATATATATATATGAACGCGAATATAATTTATATATTACTTCTTATTCGTTAATCGCTTCTAAATAATAAATATATTTATACACAGTGAGAATCGACACGAAGGAGCTAACGCGGAAGAAATCTGACAGTTTCCATCTTTCATCCTCGGACGTGCGAATCCTTATTCCTTTCTTTATCCCAGAATATTTTCGCAGGAAAACAGTCACTTTATCCCGAGGTCCAATTATTTCTTCGCCCGCTTATGGCTTACGAAACAAAAAATTGTCCAGAAGGAAATAGCCATTTAACATTTTTTTTTTTTGGAAATCCTGTAAAATTGCTTCTGTGTTTGCGTGTACTTTGTTTCGTGAAAAACATCCAAGCTTTAATCCACGTTCTCCAACTTTCAGCGATTCCCAAAATAATCATCGTATTTCGCGTACGATTTTATCGATCGTACGACACAATTTGTCATTCGTCATTATTTGTTTCTCGCGTCTCTTATTTAACGTGAAAACACGTGTCTCTCTCTCGCTCTCTCTGCTTTATCGGCCTAACGATGTCGACTTATCACTTACTCTACTATACGTTTTAACCGAGACATCGATCTTGTTACAATACAACCATTTCGCTATTACAAGTCTCTACTAAAAAACTAACGAGCTAATCGCGATCTAACAAGTTTTTTTTTTATCGTCGTTTAAAATATCAAAGATTTTTCGAGATCGCGACGTCGCAGGTTCGTTTTTTATCAGTTGATAACTCTTTCCCTCCATCGTCGATAATCGTGGAGCGTACTGGTAACTGTACACTTTCGATCGCGGGGAAAAATGACCGAGCGACAGAGATCATCGCGAATAATAATAATACCACAACGTACACTCAAAAAATGGTAACCACGTTTTTGGACATCGCTAACAGTTTTTCTTTTGCATTGAATTACTCAATGCAGAGATCTACAAGCTACACGGACAAAAAACAAACACACGTGCTCACTCATCTATGACTCGTTCCGTCATAATCGTTATTCATCGTACAGTGAGTATCTTGGAAAAGGTAAAATAAACAAATGCAATTGTTCGCTTAAGTTTGGAAGGCAAGGTGACCTCGAGGGAGACATTTTCTCGAAGGAATTTTCGTACTCGACTGCTCATTTGATTATCTTCGGGGCCAAATATAAAATGATCATTGCAATTTACTCTCGAATTCAAAAGCGCAGAGTTCGATGAAGCATCGATTGATATTTCGATGCGCTGATAAAACAAATCTTCGATAGGGAATAAACAACGAAGCGCGATCTGTTAGAATACTTGATTAGCAACTTCGATCGATATATTTCGTTTTATCATTATTGAGGAAAGTTTCCGGATGTTCTTTAGCCAGCGATTGATATTTTCGAAACAATATTATTCCATCGTGTTGAGAAGAAGTAACGCGATTGATATTCAACAGCACAGTACGGAACATTAATTCGAACAATTAACTTCCATGAGTAACGTCTCGTTTTCATCCTTTGATCTTTACGCAATCAGGGGTGAAAGAAAACATAGCTGTTTCGATAAATCAGAGCTGGGCGTAATTCTATTTATAAATACGAATACGAATTTACTCACATCGTTATTTTCATGTGAATATAAATACAAATTTATTCATACTTCACTTACTTGTATCCACATGCATGCATACAAATACAATTACATTCACAAATATTCTGAACATACAAATAAATTGACGAAAAAAATTGTGAATATTCACGAAAAAATGTGAATTTTAACGAAAAATCCTGTGAATTAAAAAATTCACATTAAAATCTGTGAATGCAAATGTATTCACAAAAATTGTAGATACAAAAAAATTCACAAAATAAGTTGTGAATTTTGCCGTATTTATGACAAATTAAAATATAATTCACAACGATTAGATTAAAATTCACACCAAAAGTGAGTTCGTACGTATTTTGAGAGAAAACATTGCCACGAGGCAAAGAAATTTTTGCACGCTTGTGGTCAACATTTTAATATAATTGTCGTGAATTCGATTTTAATTTTCTTCAACTTGAGGAAATTCACAACTCATTTTGTGAATTTTTTCATATTTGTAATGTGATATTTGAAACTCACAACTTTTTTTGCAAAAATTTCTTTGATTCGACGCAATGTTTTCTCTCAAAATACGTAAAAACTCACGTTTGGTGTAAATTTAAATCTAATCATGGTGAATTTGAACTGTAATTTGTCTTAAATACGAAAAAAATCACCACTCATTTTGTGAATTTTTTCGTATTTACAATTTTTTGCGAATACATTTGCATTCACAGATTTTGATGTGAATTGTTATTAATTCACACGATTTCTTGTGAATATTCACAATTTTTCTCTGAATTTATTTGTATGTTCAGAATATTTGTGAATACAATTGTATTTGTATTCGTATTTACAATAAGTGAAGTATGAATAAACGTGTATTTATATTCACGTGAAAATCACGATGTGAATAAATTCGTATTCGTATTTATAAATAGAATTACGCCCAACTCTGCGATAAATTCACACGAGACGAGGCAATGCGAAACCCTCGAGAAAAGCGCAAATGGCAGGAACGAGGGCAACCAAAGTTTTCCTCGTGATTGCGAAATACGAGGTGTTAAAGAGGAAAAATATCGAATTGCTTTTCGTTACAACCCTGACAGCGAATAAAGCCGGACTATCGTAAAGTCGATAAACATCGTAACTACGTTCGATTTCTCGAAATTCCTTCGCCCCCTCAAATACTCGTAGTTCTTTTTTGACTCTTTTGAATTTTAATCTCTCGATCCTACGATTGCTTTGAGATCCTTTAATATCACAACGCGTCCCGCCACAATGTGTGTCCAGCGATTAATCGTTATTCGCCGAGCATTTTTTTTTTTTTTGTTGCTCTCAACGTTCGAATCGCGAAGTCTTTGTTCTCTGAACGCGCGCATTGCACGCGTCGTTCGCGAGAATTTCAAGGAAGCGTCTCGTTTGCAAACGTTCGATACAAATTCGCACGAAAAAATGCCCGCTCCGATAAATACGACGACAATTCTCACAAAATAGTACGCAAAATAAAATACAACCCGGGGATTAATTACGAGAACGAACATTTACACTGCGCCAATCTGTCAGCCCCGTTGTTTTCTTTTTTCTCGCTATTCTCCTTTCTCCGTTTGATTATACTTAATGAGGATTCGGTCACAAGTTACATTCTAAGATTTTTTATCGTAGGATTATAGAAACAACAAGGAAAATGTCACACGCTCTACACGCGTCATAGGGCGCAACATTTTTGATTGTCTTCCTCGGAGAGGTGTTATTCATTTAAAAAAAAAAAAACAAATTTCCCCCGACCTCCCGTACTTGAGACGACTTTCGATCGGTTGTCCATCTCCTGATTTGTTCACAGTGGTACTTTTCAATCGCCGCCTTCGCGACTGTCCCGAATACAAACCGCTTTGGAAGCGAATGGCTTTATTACCCGGAAGCTCGAAAACTCGATGCAAATGACTTTTGACTTTCGATCGAAAAAAAAAACAAAAAACGAATTACAATCCGAGTTCATTGTTTTTACGTTATTTTTCCCAACGCGCTCGAGATTCCTAGGCCAAAATCATTTCGATCTGAAATATTTCTACCAACCGACAATCGCGGATGCAATTTCTTTTTTTTTCCAAAGAAGCTTCATCGATCGCTCGAGTCGCGTTCTCTCTTCTCATTCGGCAATAGAATTTGTCAAGCCCGGGATGCGATTTCAACGCGATTTTTCTTCGCTCCGTTCCTTCTCTCCTCTCCCTTCTTCTTTTAAGTAAATATAACGAGTCTTATGTATATAACAACAAGGTTGAAGCGCGATTGTTTCAAAAAGATTACACGTATTTAGAATTTTATACCTCTCGCAAGATTCCATCGCCTCTTGCGTCCGTTTTTACCAATGTTTTTTTTCTCCTTCCTCACCCCCCCCCCCTCTCGTTCGAAACGCCCGCCTGCATTTCGATCCGTCCATATTCGTCTCGTAATACCGTGCGACAGAGCAACCGGAAACGACACCCAACATAATCGAGATGCAAGAGTAAAAAGGGGGCAGACGACGAGACAGACATTTTATGAGGCACACTCGAGCGAGAATTTCGAGATTCGATTTGTACGAGAAGTATCACGAGTATATTCGTCAAAGTAGATATCGGAGGGAGAAGACTTTCTGGTTTTTTTCTTTGTTCTCACGGCGATTGGACAAAGTCGATTCGGATGAGTGCTTTCACCTCAATGGATCTAACGCTCTGCGGCTTCGTAACAGGCAGACGGAATACCCTGCGCACGCTTCCGGCCAAAGAAGATGGAAAATAAGAATAAAGATTTTACCGTCGAGACAAGTGCCGTAAGATGAGAATTGTTTACGAACATCCGCAGTATGTTCCTCTCTCTCTCTCTCTCTCTCTCTCTCTCTCTCTCTCTCTCTCTCTCCCTCTCTCTTTCTCTCTCTCTGTCAGTGCTTGATGCACACTCTTCTCAGGTGTTTTCGACTTTCGACAACGTTGGCCGTCTCCTGAGATTCGCGCGATGGTTCCATGGTCCCATCGCGAGCCCGAGTTATTTGACAAACTTCCATCGTTCCCTCTCAACGCCGAGACGGGCAGTGAATAGTGCCACTGAGACTGTCGGAAATGCTTGTAGCACCCGACGGTGATGTCGTCAACTCGCCACTTTCACACTTGTTGTAACGCTTGATGTATTCGGCCTGCAAATCGGCTTTCGCCTGTTTCAAGGGCCAACGATTCATTATTAACCCTAGGACCTTAGACCTGTTTTTCGCGTTGTATACTGCGTTCAACGGGAGAACGACACAGCGCCGCACAGCTCCGAGTGGCTTGTGTCCGAATGACCGAATTCGCGATTTCCACGTCCTGGAGGTGGCGCAGCGATATTTCAAAATGTCCTGTCAGAGAATAGCCTCGAACGTAAACAATTACGTTGTTTTTTTTATTTCCCGCGAGTTGGCTATTGGATTCCCTCCATGAGAGATTGTAAGGCTGCTACTGCAGTGAATAATTTATTTTTTGCTTTTTCTAACTCTGCCGGCTCTGGATTTAGATTTTTTTGAGGTTATGAGAGTAACTTGCAGGTTTCGAGGAGTTATTCTATTTTTCACAGTATACTTTTCACAAGGGACGTTTGAAATTATATTTATACATTGTATATAACAGAAATAACTTTTAATATTGCTCGATTTATTATTTATAAGATGCAAAGTTGGGAAGAAAAAATGTTTTGGAGTGGCTACAAACTCGCCTTGATGGCCTAAAGAGAATAATTTTCAGAGACAAGCAGTTTCTTTCAAAAACGTTATCTTTAGGTGGTTTATAACAAAAAAAACCAACAATTCACTTTTATTATCCGTCTTGCACCCTGGCAGACAGCAGAATCTTGAGCAGTTGTTTGTTTTTTAAATTTTGTCCGCTGCCATCAATGGTCGTGTTCGTTGGGTCTCATCATTTTGATACGAACAAGTGCGCATGTGCATAATGATGCGCAACGCGCAACTGCGCAATGAAACGAGCGCATCATCAAATGCGCATCATTATGCGCATGCGCAGTCAAAATGATAAGACCCAACGAACACGACCAATGTATTTTGACCAAGTTTACTATACTAGTAGAGCTTCTGCATCAAGCCGCGAGAGGCGCCACGACTTTTGGGGATCGCGAATTCAGTCCTGAAGCAATGTGCCAACGTGGAAAGGGTAAAGAGGGACGAATTTAAGCGTGTCGTTTTCTCGTTGAACGCAGTATAGTTCGTCCCACATAGTTTGCCAGTCTCGATTTTGTTGCCAGCATATGAAGAAATGTGCATTTTAAGATTTAGTCAAACATTTCTTTTAGTTGTCACAAGAAATAAAAACTTTTGCACGTAAAAAGTCGTTTTTCGCAAAAATACAATATTTTATGAGTAAAAAAACCAGTCTATTTCTTGGAATGGGCCACTTAGCGTTACTGGAAAAACTTCAAGCGGTTCGAATGGTTTGAAAAAGTTGAGACAGCTATCCATGCCACCTTTCCATTTCGGAAATTCCGAAGGAGGTCCAGGGAGGGGTAATTTTTAAAAATATAATTCAACAAGCAGTGGTTACAGGATGAATATCTTTTGGTGGATTAAGGGGGGAGATACCTTTAGGCGAGGAAAAAATGTGCTGATTTTCGTGATTTTTTTTTTAAAGGAAAGATTTCTTTATCATTTTCAGTTACATGGTATTTTTTTTTATTGATCTTTGAAAAGCGGCAGAGGTATGGCACGGTCTTCTAAACTGCATTTACAAAACTGACGTGACGTATAAAAACTAATCGGCCGATTCCGATGAAATTTGGCATAAATCTTCCTAACCTTCTCATCTTAAAAGTGACCGTAAATATTTTTTGAAAATAACATAAGTCTTTTTTATAGCAAAGTGTAGACATTTTTTTCGGAACAATCAATTTGTTTGTTTCAAAGCGTACGATTTCATCGATTTTCAACATTTCTCACTTTTTCTTGATTCATATTCTGCGTATGAGTGTTAATGAAAGATAAATTTGCGTTAGTTTTTTTCAGATGCATCCCGCCGTCTGACAACATTCGCCGCAACCCGTTTTAAAGGCTGTGCCACACCTCCGACATTGTTAAAGGTTAACAAAAATAAAAATATACCATGTAACAGCCAAAAGTAGTCATAAAACATACCCAAACTCTGTAAAATGGTGAAGAAATCTTGCATTTAAGAAAAATCATGAAAATCAGCAATTTTTTCCTTGCTTAGGGGGCTATACCTTTGTGACACTTTCAAAAAATCGATTTTTTTGCCTTTTTCGACAGTTTATACTTTCAAGAATATCCTGTAAAAATGTCAAGGCCGTGTCTCTAATAATTTTATCTTGCAAAAATCGATAGTTAAATCGTTAAACGCGTTTTTCTCGAAATGAAGTTTTTCAAATTTGCTGACATTGTAGCTCAAAGAGCAATTATCCGATTGACTTGAAATTTAAACTGAGTACTCTCGAATATATTTAGTCTATAGTGACGTAGGGTATTTTTGATTGGATGAAAATTGACGATTTGGCATTGAAAGAAACGACCATTTTATAGACAAGAAAACAGACTTTTTGCCATAACTACGCCATTTTGTTAGATTTTGATATTTTTCGAAAATCCCGCGTCATTGTACAGGAGATACCTTCCAGTTTAACGACATTTTTTTCCTTTTTCGGTTTCAGCTACTCAATCGGCCGGAATAATGTCAGCAGTGGAGGAACTTTTTTTTTGGCGCCTCCGAACGCAGCGCGTAAGTCGCTTGGGTCTCAATATTTTTCTATGAAAAAATTATGTAATATAGGTCAAATATAGCCAAATATTCTTAATTTTCCGAAACATTTGATTGAGTACTTTTCTTCCAAAAAATTCCCGCAAATCACCCAAATTTTCAGCGTTCACACTGGTATGGCCTCTTAAAGGTATCTCCCACTTGAACATCGGATTAAAAAATAAAAAATGACCATACGTACTTTGATTTTCTCCTCGTCTAGCCTCTGTCTCAAAACCTCGTGTTGTCTCTCCAATTCCAATCGCTTCTTCTCGTAAATTTGCGTTAGCCTCGTGCACTCGTTGACTCCCTTCTCAATCGATATTTTGCCGACCTCGCGTTTCATGCGATCCAATTCGGCCTTGTCTTTGTGGTCCTTCACCAATTGCTTGACCTGCGCGAGGCCATAAACAAATGTAGGACGCACGTCAGAGAATACGCGATTAGGGCGATGTGTCCAACGATTCGAACGACTTTGAACACGCGATTTCTACTTTCTTCGTAACGACGCGAACCAACACATTTCGCGTGCGTGTCGTTTACGAGGAAACGTGGTAAACTTCGGATAAATATTATTTCGACATGGCTTACCTCTCCGTGCCTCATCGCTTGAATCTTCCTCATAACTTCAGCTTTTTGCCGCTCCAGAAGTACTCGAAGTGTCTTCATCTGATCGGACTGCGACGTTCTCATGATTTTTTCCACCAACGAGTAGACACTCTCGTGGTATTTTTCTTCCAACTCTCGTTCTTGCAAAACGTGCTCCTTGCACACGGCCAACAATCGTTCGCTCTGACTTCTCGGTAGGCCACGTTGGGCCTCGGTACCCTCGACTTCCGGACACTCCGAAGTATCAACGCTGCTGGGAGCCCAAGTTGGACGGTAAAGACACGAGTGAAATTGGATTCTGCTTCTCTCCTCTCCGGTTATTTTCTCCAGTCTCATTATCTTGATACTACCATTGCCGGCTATTTTACTTACATATTTCTGTTGGAACGTCTCTTGACCAATTTGTTGCTGATGTTGAACTTGGATTTGGGCTTGTCACCGTCCAGAACACGCAGCTTTTCCTAAATAAGTAGAAATACAATTTTCTTTTGTTACTTCTTCTTGACGCTTTCTTGCATTGAGAACTTTTTTCTGAACCGCTCGTCAATAAATTGCAACGATTTGACACAGCGTGAATGACGGCGCAGTAAACGTTTCGTCAAATTTTTCTGCAAATGAAGCCAGGCCACTTTGTTGGACCGGAAATCATTTACATCTACTCGCCAATTTTGTCAGATTCCGACTTGACGTTTTGCGAGACTGTGTAGACTTCACCTTTCCAGACAAGGTAAAAAATAAATGTAATTTTGGTAAATATTCGGAAGTGTCACTCCTGTCAGAATCGAGCTAATTTTTTTTTATGTGGTTTCTTAAAGTTAAAAAACATCATATTTAATACTATTATGGCAGCGCATCAACAAAAACAATGTCGATAAATATTTATTTAAAGATTTTTATTCGTCGATCTTTCGAACTTTTTTCAAGATTCATGATTTTCAAGACCCAAACAAACCCAAACATTATGCGCCATTATCAATATTTTTTATCAATATCATAAAGTATAAATTTTTATCAATATCATATTTTTTATCAATATCATATTTTTTATCAATATCATCAATATCAATATTTTTTATCAATAGCATGCGCCATTATCAATATTTTTTATCAATAGCATGCGCCATTATCAATATTTTTTATCAATATCATAAAGAATTGATAAAAAAAATGTACAGCTTCTTTTTAGCGGGAGTGACACTTCCGAATATTTATCGTAATTTTTTCCACCCAACAAACCTGCACTATTGTTTGCCAAAAATAAAACATCTCCATATTTGTTTGTTAAGGCGTTAGGCTACTGCGAACACGACGGACCCTTGTTCGTCACTTGAGGGTTCTCAAACAGAAGAGGAAGGTCCAATATACAGTGCAGGAATCGCATATTGAAGGTCATTTTTTATTGCGATAGAACTGCCAGTCAAACTTTAAAGGCGTTCTTCTGGAAACTATGTTTTTCAAAACGGTGTACACGATTTCTGGACATCTAACGAACGGATTGACTTGAAATTTGGTACACTTATTCAGTTTAATAGTAGTTTAGTCTTGACCAACGTTTTTCTTCTTAACAGTTTTTCCATTAATTATTAACTAACTTACTATTTATTGCCTTTACGAATTAACATTCATTACTGTACTTATTTATTATAATAATATATGAATATTATAAAAATACGTATAATATTAAATATTGGACGTATTTTATTTATTATACTTAACTTTGTTAATTAACTTAAGTAAATGTCATTTTTCCACGAAATATCGAAAGAAAAAATCAAAACATTTTCTTAATTGAAACACGATAACGAAGAAAAGCTTGATTAAGTGTTACCAAATATTATCTATTTTAAGAAAAAAAAAAGCTCGTTTGTTTCAGATCGACGAGATCGCTAAAGTCACGTGCACCGTTGAGCCCCTCACATGCAAAGATCCATCACGAGATTGTTTATAACTTCTTTAATTATTGACACTCTTAAATGAAATTTGGAACACAACTTTGTCAATGTACATACAAATAAAATTGCAAACAATTTTTCAATCTTATTCCTTCAAAATTAATTTTTTCGAATAACCCTAATTTCCGAATCGCCACAGTAGCTCAACGCCTTAAACCCTTTGGATTATTATACTAATAATACATCAGACATTGAATTACTATTCAATTTTCGCAATTTGGGTCCGGGTTCTCTTATCTCTCATGTATATTGCTCGTTAGCTGAACTCATAAGGGTGGAGATACCTTTAGGGGAGGAACATTTTTGCCAATGTTCATGATTTTTTTAAAGGTAAGATTTCTTCAACATTTTTGAGACTTCGGGTATGTTTTGTTACTACTTTTGGCTGTTACATGGGTTTTTTAAATTATTAATTCGTTTTTTAAATAATTAATTACCAAAACTGGCATAACGTCTAGCTAAAAAACTAATGGACCGATTCTGACGAAATTTGGTATAAATCTTTCCAACCTTATTGCCTAAAACATGACCCTAAATGTTTTAGAATTTTTTTTACCAGTACTTTTTACTGCAAAGTGTAGCCATTTTTTCAGAATATTCAATCTATTCGTTTCGAAGCGTACCATTTCATCGATTTTACACATTTCTCACTTTTTCTTGGTTCATATTCTGCGCACGAATGTTATTGAAAGAAAAATCTTCATTGGTTTTTTTTTTTTCAGATTAATCCCGCCGACGTTACGTGTCACGCCGCCTGACAACGTCCGCCGCAACCCGTTTGGAAGACCGTGCCATACGTCCGCCATTTTTAAAGATTAATAAAAAACATACCATGTTGCAGGCAAAAGTAGTAATAGAACATACCTTCAATCTAAAAAGTGGTAAAGAAATCTTGCCTTTTTAAAAAAGATCATGAAAATCAAGTATTTTTTCCTCGCCTGAACGTATCTCCCCCCTAAATCTTCCAGCTTATTCCCAAATGTTACTTCGATCTAAAGTAACAAACTATTTGTGTTTCGTGGACAACTGTAATCGAGTATCAGATGTAATCGGGAATTTACCTTCTCGTGCTTTCGTTTCAATGACTCGAGTTTCTTCTCCAACTCGATCTTCTTCTCCTTGACGGCTTTGCTCTCCATGAGTTTTTCCAGCGGCTCAGCAACGATGTCATCGCCAACTGCGATAATCGAACAATTAGAGAAGTATTACTCGATAACGGCACTCTAGGATTTTGGAAAAAACGATTTTTTTTAACTTGAAAAATACTTTGGGGTCATAAAAACAATATGCAATTGGTCCTGTAGCGAAAACGAATTTTTAAAAGGTTCAATTATCGATTTTGCCGCAGCGCCTCGGACTTCTTTCAGGCGCCTTGTACAACTTTAAAGGCGGTTTTCTCGAAACCACTTTTTTCAAACTGGGAGGACGAGTTACTCGGACACCTTTGCATGGATCGATTTGAAATTTTAATAGTGGCTTCACAATTACATTCTCTATGGGAGTATATAGCCGTTTTTTGATTAAATGTAAACTTTTTTTTTAATAAACAATTTACTGCTTACTTTTTGGGCAAAAAATTGATTTATTTCTTTCAAAGTGCGCCATGTTTTCAAAATTTTATAAAAAAGAAACCTCTACGCAGTCCCATAGCTAATAATATATAGATTATAAGTTTTTGGCGGCTCCGTCACCGCCATTTTGTATGAAAATTATAATAAATTTTTTTTATACATTAATATGTGTTAAATAAACCCTCTCAAAAGAAATCTTATTCCTTTTTTTCATACTCCCAAAATAAATTGTCAAAGTTAGGCCTTATTTTCTGCCGCTAGAATGGTGTTATCTCTTAAGTCAAACAGCAGCGACTCGATCATACGCTATCAACTCGAGAAACTGGAGTCCCAAGTTTCGCAAACATGGCAAAGTGCAGAACAATTGCAGATTCTCAAAAATGTTATACATTTCCCTCAAGATAGTCCTATCGCTTCACACTAGTCATACCACTGTTCAAACTTGAGACTTGTACAAGCCATATTTTTAATATATGCAAAAAAAATTGTAATAACTAAATTTTCCATGTGTAAACTGTTGAATGAATGTTCACATTTAATGAGAAAAATGAAAAAATAGTTATTCCAACGATTCGCGCAGTATTTCTAGGCTTGACATTTGGCAATATTGGTTCTATCTCCGTCTCTTTTTACTCAACCAGGCGAGTTTAACCTCCGTGCTTTTCAACGTCGATCTGTCAAAGTAATGTCAGGTGCGGGAAATATAAAGCATTGTATTCGGGCCACGACTGGTAAAAAGCGTGGAAAATTTGTGTCGGCGAAATATGTCGGTTAAAAATGAAATATATGTGGAAATTCGAATGAGTGAGATGAGGTTAGGACTACAGTCAGCTGTTGCCTCGCTGTCACGTCTCTTTATCGTAGCAAGTGGTAATAAATCCAATACCGGAAGTGCAAATTAAACTTGATATTACATAAAAATTAGGTCAATCAGCGTAATTTTTTTCCGAGAGCATCGGACTACTACAAGTGTTAAGAATGTAAATCTGATTATTTTTAAGAATCTGACGGGTTCCCACTGTTATATACACTTTTGTAGCAACCGGAAATTGCGTTTTTGTATGTCGTCTCGAAATTCCTTCACAAAAACACGCAATTGTAATATTTATTCTCTGTAAGAAGGTCGATAACCAACCCTGAAATTTTACAGAGACGATTATTACAATATTCCATAGGACTACCTGAAGTCCTTGACCAACGTCAATTCTTGCCTTTCCCCATCCATTGATGTCTAGCTAGAATTTTACAAATTGCCCCAAACGCGATGAATCATTTTTTTTGAATTGATCATTCCAAAGAGCCTCAACTTTTCCCATAACTTTAGTATCGTAAGCTCCAATGGAAAACCCTGTATTTCCGAGTAACCGAAAAACGAAGAAAAAAACGAGTAACTAACTACCAAGTGCGGGAAAAGTTTTCATTGCTGCAGAATCGAGCGCGGGTGCTGTGGCCGCGACGCCATCGTCAACTTCCGGTGTTTCCGTGCACAAGCCAGCAGCCGACGGCCTACCGTGCGGACTCGCCGAAGGTGGTTGAAGACCCGGCAATTCTCCGATGGATTGTAATCTTCTCATTTTCGTTGTTTCATCCTAGAAATAAAAACCGCCAATTTAGTTTCACGCTCGTATATCTCGCACGTGACTGTGCGAAACGTATCTCGCATTTTTTCTCTCTTTCTCTCACTTTGTGCCAACTCACCGTGGGCTTCGAAGAGCTTGGTCCACTAGCCACGACCGTTTCCTTAATCTAAGAAACGTTAGTGATGGATTAAGCGCGTTAGCAAGGAGAGAGCAAGGTGCAGAGAGATAAAGACAGGAAGGGGATGGCCATTTTCGTTGAATAAACTTGTCAAAAGCGACATAAGGAGAGAAAAACACGTTACCTCAACTTCACCCTCGATGGGAGCATCCGTCTCGTCACCATAAACAGCCAACTGTTTTCCTCTCTTCTCCTTCTCGCTCTGATACTTTATCGGATTCGCGAGAGCGTCGGCGAAGTCGCTCATGCCGTGTGGAACGTAATCCTTCACGACGACCTTCAGAAACAAAGTAGCCATTGGGAGGGGCTGACCGCACTCGTTTCTCAAGCCTACGTGACGATAGCCCGGGCAAAGACCGACAACCGGCAGAACGCGATGTCCAATGAAACGTCCCGATTCCTCATAGACGGCGATACGGATCGAAGCGAGCTCCGGCAAAACGACCTGCGTGTAAAGGGCAAATGTCAACCTAGAGAAGCTTCCTCTACGAAAGGAGCGGAAAGTGTTATACGTACCTTTTTGAAAACAAATGGCTCATCGTCGTATACGGGGTTTATGCCGTTGTTAGGCACGATCTTAGTCTTGAACTTCTTTCTAACCGTGTCAGCTGGCAAACCGTACATATCTACTTCGACGTAAGTTCCAACCCTCTTGTCGGACAAGAACTGTCCCGATATAACGTGTATGTGCACAGTGCCAGCTATTATACCGTCCACGGTGGATTCGGCGAACGGATCCAAGCGTCGATCCTTGCGTCTCATGAACTCTGGCTTGAGGATGTATCCGCAGCGGTTGTTGTACTCGAATATACCGAGATTCAGTTGCATCGCGAGATCTGGAGAGGCGTAGACACATTTGTTACTTTGGCAATCATATCGTTGGATCATTGCGCTTTAACTGTTTTTTTTTTAAGATTAAAGCGTTAGGCCATAGTAATGGATATAAAATCATGTGCGAATTTAACATTTTTTTCGTATGAAAAAGTGATACACTCATAAAATTAATTACACATCTATTTAGTATGAGCTGTTCGAAAATATACATATATTTTTTTTTCGATGTACAAAATGGCTACTAATATTTTCTTTTGTTATCTTTTTTTAGGCGCTCCGTGGCGTGACATTTAGCATCCAAAATGTTTAACCTAGAACAAAAAAAAGATCTCGCCAATCTACATTAGAATACCTAGAGAAGTACGTACGGAATTTGAAAAGATTGTTTTATTGAAAAGTTGTAGGTATTTGAACTTAAGAAATTAATTTTCAGTGAAAAATTTCGTTATAACTACTCATAAAATGAAAAGTTTTCGATTAATCATACATTCCGTACACTGAGAAAAAAAACCAATTGAATCAGAAAATATATTGATTGATCCAAATAAATGTGCTGCTGCGGAGTGCCACCGATATATGAGATTGTTTCAATACTATAAAATATTGGAAAATGTGATTGATTTAAATAACATATTATTTTATTTGAAAAAGCTCTTCTGTTCTCTGAATATCTACATTATCCTTCAAATAAATTTATATTCCATTGAAATCATTCTATATACAATCCGTAGATGTATTGTATGAAATAATTAAGCGGTTGCTACAAACATTATTTATTTCGTACAAAAATATAATCTATAGGATTAATTATTTGTCTACTACATCGAAACGAATATGCCATGGGTCGTAAGTTTTTCAATTTGTTTTAAATCTTAAATAAAAAGTGAGCATTAGAATGATCATCCACGATAATAGTGGAGAGGATATCGATATCCAATGGAATATCCATGGAGAAAATATCAGATATTCAACTGATTTGAACAGGTACTACACTTTGATCTTAGCCACAGGCCAAGAAGCGATACTCTTTAGAGTTTCTCCAGCGTTTAAGTAGACTTTCAGTTCGCGCTACGCTTACGAGAAACGAGCGCGCGTGCGGCCTCTAGCGGTTACTCCGAGAACTACGGGTTTCCTCACACCTATAATTTCGGTGGCGCTCGGCCATGATTTGGTTGAATTTTTTCAACCAAATGTGCAACAAACAAATTTTACTTTCGCATATTTATTTAACCATTTCAGACATTTGCTCAATATTTTCCAATCAAAATAAAATATTAATATTTTAACGAATAATGTACTTAAAATCAATATCGGATATAGTGAAAACAATAAAATAACATATTTACACAATAGAAATTTTATTTGAATCAAACGAGCGAAATTCAATTTTTCTTGTGTACTCGAATCAACAATATTCATGTTATGAATTAAAACGCTTTTTTTCGTTCGTGGCAAGAAATTGCATTCAAAGCTATATAATTTGTTCGCGATAATTTTTTAGATAGTTTCAATAATATATTGTTCTCGGCTAACAGTATCTCTTTTGAATGAAAAAACTTTCAATTTTAACATGTTATTGAAGTCAATAGCGTTTTGTTTGGACTAATAAATCCGATTATTTACACCAACAATTTTCCAATTGAATCAACGAAATTTCATTCAATAACGCCAATGATATTGGATAAATGATTTTTTTTCCTCAGTGTACGTACTTCTCTGCGAAATGCAATTAGGAACATAACTTTTAAATTTGAAGTAATTCGAGTGAAAATTGTTGAAGTTATTTGTCACGCCAATTGGAAAAAAGCTGCTTCAAGAAGTTTCGAGTAGTCGACCATTTTGTACAGCGAAAAAAAAAATTTCTAACAGCTTGATATTCATGCTAAATAGATGTGTAATTAATTTTATGAGTGAATCACTTCTTCATACGGAAAAAAAATGGTTAAATTCGCACATGATTTTATACCCGTTACTGTGGCCTAACCCCTTAAAAGCCCCTTAAATGAAAAGGATAACTTCTCGGGATTCGTTTTGTCGGAAGTATTGCCAATCTCCGATATTAACGGGCTACATCTGCCTAAGTGGATAAAAAAATTGCATTTTACAAAAATATTTTCATCCTATAGGATCAGCTTTCAGCTATATTCCCTGAAAATTTCATTGAAATATTCCTAAAATAGAATGAGCTACAGCTCGGAACTTAACTTTTTCTATACTTCAAACTTTAAACGCGTTTTTCTCAAAACACTGTTTTCAAAGTCGATGGCCATGACATTCCAAGAACCACCCAATGGATTGTTTCCAAATTTAAAGGAGATACGATGAGAAACATTGAAAGGTCGTTGACGATCCAACTTTTCAAAAATCGGTCTTCGTTTTTTGATAGTCACGTAAAAATGACGACTTTTTCCATAGATTTTGTATGCTCGAGCTTCAATTAATCGCCACGTTGTTAAAAAAATATATTTCCAAAATCGACAATCGTCAAAGACTCGTATTTATTGTTAACTTGAGTAACCCGTTTACTTTTAAGATTTCGGATGGACCGTTTAAACTGGAGAGTGTCCACCGCCGAACGTCGCGAAAAAAATTTCATCATTTGCCGACGGCCATGTTTTTGTTGCTTCTCTGTATTTTTGGCAATTTTTTTTAAAGGCTCTCAATATATGCACATTTGTGTTAAAAATAAATGCGTTTTTTTTTTCACTAACCGTTACCCAGAAAAAAATTGGAATTTGGAAATTTGTCGGGCCTCTAGGTAGATGTAGACCCTTAAATAATACTACGGAAGTATAGAACAATTCAGGGGTACACGTGAGAGAAGAAAAAACATTACTGTTCCCGCTGAAAGAAATAATTCGAAGCCCTGTCAAGGTCGTACGAAATTAAAAGTTCTCAAATATATGTCCCAGATGTAAAGTAAAATAAGTAACTCGTCCAATAATCATAATACAATATTATTTACCAAGGGTCTGACAGTTCAAAGCGACCAGCTGACATCCGGCGTTCCAAAACACTTGCGGCATAAAATTGCTCGAATCGAAACGCGTTCCCGCTGGATAGACTCGTGACAACTGGTGCTTGTTGTAATTAACGAATTCCAGTGGTCGTTCCTTCAGCAAAGTCGTGGCTTGTTTCTCGTCGAACGATGACATCTCGTAGGTACGATTTTTTTCTACGGAAAGCAAAGAATCCTCACTCGATCGAGCTCACAACATCGACGGTAAGATAGAAAACGTCGCCGATCTCGTTGATTCTCACTTTCTGCACTCTCGAAAGTGTTGAAATGAACCGGCTGAACGTAATTTACCAGGGCCGATATTTCGGCTCCGGCTTCCGTCTCTTTCGCGGTCGAGGCAACTTTGTCCGGCGCTGGTACTTTGTCACCCATTCGTAACTTCATATCCTCGACGTTCGACTCCTCCTCCTCCGTGCTCGATTCCTCGTCGTCATCTGTCATAATTGCAATACAGTCATGATACGCCTGGGCCATCAATCATACGCCTGAGCGATAACTGTTACGGAGACGAACGACAATTCGATGTCAAACATTGCTTACCATCGCTATGCCAAATGTAACTAAACATCGCGAATTATGTCTTTACCACTACAATTATTTCAAATACCATTGCGTGGAATGGTCGCTGAAAGAATTCTTGTATTAGAACGTTGAATAAGTTCTCGCTGTTTTCCAACAGATGGCCTTACCAGAACTGCGTGCATGTAGCTTAAGGGGAGGGTAGGGGTTTCAGCGTGAAAAAAAAACACTTTTTTGCGAATTATTATTCATCTATATGGATAGAGTAAATTTATTGAAACCTTTTGTACATTGTTAAGTGTCATTTCAAGAATATTCCGTGAAATTTGTACGCGAAAATATACACAAACAAGCCGGTGCCGCGTTTTTCTCGAAACCACTCTTTCAGAGTCCGTGTTCACTGCCATTTGAAAACTACGTGACCGATTTATTTCAAACTCGGTACACACTTTCTACATATAAAATACCTACCCCCAACGCTTAGTTTGAGATTTTTTTTACATTGAGGGGGTTTTCCACCCCCCAAAATGGCGGAATTTTTCGTGAAAAATAGCACTTTTCACTTTACACGACCACCAAAAATTTAGAAATGAAAAAAAAAAATTATCAAAGACCGTTGGGGGGAGGATTTGATGATACTTTGACTAAATTTTAATGGTACTTGATTTCGGATAATTTCTAGCTGAGATACAGTGAACACCGCAAATCGTGTTTTTCCAAAGGCGTTCTTGGAAAAGCTTTGTCACCGGCTTGTTTGTGGATATTTTCGCGTACAAATTTCACGGAATGTTCTTGAAATGACACTTAACAATGTACAAAAGGTTTCAATAAATTTACTCTACACATATAGATGAAAAATTTTTGCACAAAAGTGTTTTTTTCACGCTGAAACCCCTACGCTCCCCTTAAGATTGTAACGGATCTATAGAGAAGTACTACAAGCAAGCTTGAAATTCCGTGCATGTCATTTCGACGAAGTGTAAGAGTGTGGTCACATTGGCGAGATATTAACCTTTCAAGGACGGGAGTGGTCGATATATCGACCAGCCTGGGGGCACGTAATATTTAGGCAAGGGGACTCACGAAAATCAAGCACCCCAGAGGGATCGCATTTTCGCCACTTCCGCGTTGTTGATCCTGGGTCACGCTAAGTGCGAAAGTTGGAGTATTTCTGAAAATAACGCACGATTTTTCTGCAGTCTTCTTGTGACATACTTTGGGCAGTGAGTCTGTTTACTGACGAAGCTTGTTCTATAATAACTGACGTCCTTGAAATATTCTTCGAGATGCCATTTACAACATATATGCCTATTTTGTTACACTCAGTGCATCTACAATGCGAGTATATAAACTTTGAGGCCAAATTAGCAGAGAAAAAAAAATTGACCTCGAAATGGCGAATACGCTTTCAAACTGTTTAAAATAAACTTTTAGAATTGGACTTTTCGCTGTGGACGGGGCTGGTCGATATATCGAGCACCAGCTTGGCTTGGGACTCCAATTGAGAAATTCATCGCTTTTATTGATATCTTTCATGTAAAGAAAAAATAATTTTGAATGGAAATTTCCCCGTCCTTAAAAGGTTAACTGGTAGTGTGCTATCTACCAGTTGGCTAATAGTAAACTATTGAGGCTACTATCATTGGCTAATAGGAAACTATTAGCTATGATGGCTAATAGTTTACTATTAGCCATCATAGCTGACTATAGCCAGTTTACCAATAGTAAACTATTAGGCATACACTATAGTCAGCGTATAGTTTAGCCATACACTATACTAATACACTATAGCCAGTTTACTAATAGTAAACTATTAGCCATCATTAGCTAATAGTAAACTATTGGGTAATTGTAAACTAGTGGTTAATAGTAAACTATTGGCTAATAGTAAACTATTGGCTAATAGTAAACTATTGGCTAATAGTAAACTATTGGCTAATAGGAAACTATTGGCTAATAGTCAACTATTGGCTAATAGTAAACGATTGACTAAAATAGTAAACTATTTGCTAATAGTAAACTATTGGCTAATAATAAACTATTGGCCAATGGCGATCATACTCAGAACTATTAACCAGCAGACAATGAGCTAGCAAAGTAGTATCTAGCGATTGGGGGACACACCTGGAACTATTAACCTTGATCTACACTACCGACGAAAAGTTTCCGGACAAAATTTTTAAAGAATGCCGGTGCGGTTTTCTATGCCATTTCGCCGGTAGTTGACCTAGGCCAATTTAATAAACGGCATTTTAAAGAGGAGGGATTTACCTTCATGTTGGTTTTTTTCAAAGTGTTATACTTTTTTTTTACAATTAGCACCCGGTTTTGAATACGTCAAATTTTCGTCGTCTTTTTGTTCCTTTTTGAGTGTACCCCGTTTGCAGTAAAAACAAATTTCACGCATTTCTTCGACCAAAATCATAAAGGGGGAAGTCTAAGCTTCGATTTCGTTTTTTTTTTATTTTGTAAAATTTTTTTTTACAACAATATTTCTTTTTTTGTGGAAAAAAATAGATAATTTGAAAATTGCTCCGGAGAACGAAAACGATGAGATTTACAATAAAACCTCAAGATAGCGAGAAAGTTGCATTGCGTTTTGTGAGTTCACGATAATTTTTTCAGATTTTTTTTTCATCTATTTCCGGTCAAAGCTCGATTGATCTGAATACCATAACAATAATATAATTAAATTAGGCGAGAGGAGGTTTCTTCGACGGGACCAAAGTTTAATATGTGAGTCAAAAATCTAATATTGTTATGGTATCATTTATTGTATTTTATTGTTATGGTATTCAGATCAATCGAGCTATGACCGGAAATAGATTTTAAAAAAATCGAAAAAAAAAATCTGAAAAAATTCTCGTGAACTCACAACAAGCAATGCAACTTTTTTGCTATTTTGAGGTTTTGTTGTAAATCTCATCGTTTTTGTACTCCGAAGCAATTATCAAATTATCTATTTTTTCACAAAAAACGAAATATTGTTGGAAAAAAAATCGTAGAAATAAAAATTAAAAAAAATTGAAGCTTAAGCTTCCCCCTTTATGATTTTGGTCATAGGAAAAATTATCGTTTTCAAAACCAGGTGCTAATTGTAAAGAAAATCGTGAACATTTTTCAAAAAAGCAAAAATGAAGGTAAATCCCTCCTCTTTAAAATGCCGTTTATTAAATTGGCCTAGGTCAATTACCGACGAAATGGCATAGAAAACCGTTCCGGCACTCTTTTAAACTTTTATCCGGAAACTTTTCGCCGGTAGTGTATAAACATTGACGTGAAGCAGCGAACTAAAGAGTGAACGCTGTGGAGGTGGAATGTTGAACTGTTAGACAGTACCAAGCGACGAACGTTGGACTACTAGCGTCGAAGCTATATCTATAGACGCCAATCTGCGAGCAAGTAGATACAACACTAGTCGAATTATCTGAGCCGCAGTTTCATTAGTTCACAATGTGAACCAAAAACTAATTAACTATTATATAGCCATTTCATTCCAATCTCGTACATCAAATTGCAGTTTAGCTCTTCTTGAACAATAAAATAGCTACTGGCTATTAGTTGATACCCCACAATGTGACCGCACCCCAAACAACTTTTTTTTCCATAGTGTTAAACATGTCAAATTTCGTGCACAAAAAAGAGTATTTGTGGGCAATTTTACTGCACTACTTTATTGACTATAAATCTACAGCTGGAGCCGACAAAATTCTTGTTGCGACCTACGGCGACCATTCTCTGTCGGAAACAACATGCAGAGATTGGTTTAAACCATGGATGGACAACCCGCGGCCTTCTGGGTCAAATGAACATAAATGTTAACTTTTATTGTAGATATCACCAAAAGAACATTACACCATGAGGCGTTCGTATCATGTAACATTATGGGAGCATGGACAATATTATTTCTGACGTTTGGCCCGCATGCCGAAAAGGTTGGCCACCCATGGTTTACACGCTTAAGGGGTACACCTGAGTAATCGGCGAGAAAAACAGGTAAACTTCGGGAATTTTTATCTCAAAAACTAATGTTTCGATTGAATCCAGGCTTTTTTTTACTGGAAAATATGTACATTGAGGTATGTTTAGGAATTTTTTAAAATAAATTTGTTGACTGGAAGCCATTCAAACTCGATTATCTCGAAACATAGTTTTCAAAGTCGACGCCAGATGTATCTCGAAAACGGCTCGTCCGATTTTGTCCAAATTTGGATACAATATTCTTCCATAGTTTTTTTCTCGTTCGCCACGTAGGATTTTTTTGAAATGTTCATTTTTGACGGAATTGCAACTCTTATAGTTTAACTTTCGTTTTTCGTTCGCAATTTCCAACAATTTTGGATTGTATACACATTGCATAAAAAAGCAATGGCTCAATCAAATGAAAAATCCCTACGTGGGGAACGAGAAAAACTATCGAAGAATATTGTATCCAAATTTGGGTTTTTTTTGCAATGTGTATGCAATCCAAAATCGTCGGAAATTGCGAACGAAAAACGAATGTTAAATTAAAACGGTCGCAATTCTGTCAAAAATGAAAATTTCAAAAAAATCCTACGTGGCGAACGAGAAAAACTATCGAAGAATATTGTATCCAAATTTGGACAAAATCGGACAAGCCGTTTTCGAAATACATCCGAACTTTGAAAACTATGTTTCAAGATTATCGCGTTTGAATCGCTTCCAGTCAACGAATTTATTTTTTTTAATTCCTAAACATACCTCAATCGACATACTTTCCAATAATAAAAATCCGGATCCAATCGAAACATTAGTTTTTGAGATAAAAATTCCCGAAGTTTACCTGTTTTTCTCGCCGTTTACTCAGGTACAGCCCCTTTAAAAAAATGATAATGAATGAAAGAATTAGGAATGATTTTTTAACATAAAGCATTAATTTACACGAAAAACCGCGAGAACTTATTCAAGATCCGAATATTATGGAATCAAATCGCACGTTCGATTTGAAAATAACGCACCGTCATCGTCCTGGGCGCTGTCTTTGCTGCCCTGTCGGTGCTGGAGCATCGGAGCGTGTGGACCGCCATTGCTGTTTCCAATTTGCTGATCACCCGTTCCGCCGCCTTCCGGCACCTCGTTCTGCGGTATAATATCAGGCGGCGGTCCGTTTTCACCATCGCCCGTTGAATTTGCCGCTGCATCATCCTCGACGTTATGCGCACCCTCCGCAGCCTCGTGCAACGTCGCGTGGTGCTTCTTCTGATGTTTCTTGTGATGGTGATGATGGTGATGCTTCTTCTTGTTTTTTATGATGATTTTGCGCTTCAGCAACGACGGCGGTGGGAGCTCCTCGCCTGGCTCGAGCTACGAGGACCGACCAATCAATTTCACAATCCACAATTCATCGACTCGTTTCTACATTTCGTTCTCATTCGTAGCCAATCGGTGAACAGCCGATGGACTTTGAAATTATCAAACTGAGAAATCGCTGGACAGATAAAATGTTCATTGGATCTCGCAGATCCAGACTGTTGAATTTTGTAAAACTTCACGGTCAAGAGACATAGTTGTGACAGAGATTTTAAGGGGAGGTACCTGAGTAAACGGCGAGAAAAACAGGTAAACTTCGGGAATTTTTATCTCACAAACTAATGTTTCGATTGGATCCGGGTTTTTTTCATTGGAAAATATGTACATTGAGGTATGTTGAGGAATTTCTTAAAATAAATTCGTTGACCGGAAGCGATTCAAACGCGATTATCTCGAAACAGTTTTCAAAGTCGGTGCCAGATGTATCTCGAAAACGGCTTGTCCGATTTTGTCCAAATTTGGATACAATATTCTTCGATACTTTTTCTCGTTCGCCACGTAGGATTTTTTTGAAATTTTCATTTTTGACGGAATTGCGACCGTTTTAATTTAACATTCGTTTTTCGTTCGCAACTTCCGACGATTTTGGATTGCATACACTTTGCATAAAAAAGCAATGGTTCAATCAAATGAAAAACCCCTACGTGGCGAACGAGAAAAAACTATCGAAGAATATTGTATCCAAATTTGGACAAAATCGGACAAGCCGTTTTCGAGATACATCTGGCACCGACTTTGAAAAGTATGTTTCGAGATAATCGCGTTTGAATCGCTTCCAGTCAACGAATTTATTTTAAAAAAATCCTAAACATACCTCAATGTACAAATTTTCCAATAAAAAAAAAACCCGGATCCAATCGAAACATCAGTTTTTGAGATAAAAATTCCGGAAGTTTACCTGTTTTTCTCGCCGTTTAGTCGGGTACCTCCCCTCATCGTCGGGTCTGTTCCAACAGATTTTTGTACTTTTTCGTGCCACCACTTTTGGCGATGGCCCATTTTGGTACGAAAAAAAAAAACAAGAACGTGGACAGAACCCTCTCGACTACGTTGTGCGATTATTCGTGGGTCTAGATACTCCGAATTGACTTATCTAAGCTAAGGTAGTCCCGCTAGTGCTCGCAAATAGGAAATACGGTAATTTCGCGTTATCAATTGTCAGAAATTCCAACGTATTCCAAAAGAAGCCTTTCCCGAACCACTATGTTGAAAAATAGTCTATGTTAATAAAATTCACGCTCATAGACTTCCACAATGACGTTGAAGTTTGCACCGTTGGAATGCAAAGGAAATTAATTTTTTGTAATTTTTCAAATTTTTGCCCAATTTGGGGTGTGAAAATCGCCGATACGTTTCGACGTATTATTAGAAATGAACGATCTCAATTTGCAAAAAAAAAAAAAAACACGATAATGATAAAATAAAGAAAAAAAATGAAAAGCAAAAAATATCGTATTACCAACAATGAAAACTTCAACGTCATCTTTCACACAACTATTAGATTACTGTACTCTATCGAAAAGGATTAAGGCGTTAGGCTACTGTGAAATTTCAAAAAATCGTTCGTCGCTCGAGGCAACTCAAATAGAAGAGGAAGGTCCAACATATGGTGCAGGCGTCGCAGATTGAAGATAAACTTATTCCTACAACGATAGAACTGCTAGTTAAATTTTAAGGGGCTATACCGGTGTGACACTTTCAAAAAATCGATTTTTTTTTGTTGCCTTTTTCGACCGGTTATTCTTTCAAGAATATAGTCTAAAAATTTCAAGGCCGTATCTCTATAATTTTATCTTGCAAAAATCGATAGTTAAATCTTTAACCGCGTTTTTCTTGAAATGAGATTTTTCAAATTTGCTGACATTGTAACGCAAAGAGCAATTATCCGATTGACTTGAAGTTTGAACTGAGTACTCTTGAATATATTTACTCTACAATGACGTACGATATTTTTGATTGGATGAGAATTGACGATTTGGCATTGAAAAAAACGACCATTTTATAGGCAAGAAAACAGACTTTTTTTCATAACTACGCCATTTTGTTAGATTTTGATATTTTTTCGGAAATCCTACGTCATTGTACAGGAAATACCTGCCAGTTTAACGACATTTTTTCCTTTTTCGGGTTCAGCTGCTCAATCGGCAGGAATCATGTCAGCAGTGGAGGAACTTTTTTTTGGCGCCTCCGAAGGCAGCGCATAAGTCGCTTGGATCTCAATATTTTTCTATGAAAAAATTATATAATCTAGGTCAAATATAGCCAAATATATTATTAATTTTCCGAAACATTTAATTGAGTACTTTTCTTCCAAAAAAATTCCAGAATATCACCCGTAGCCCCTTAAACGCGTTTTTCTCGAAACGGTGTTCGATTTGTTGGTATCTCATGAACGGATTGACTTGAAATTTGGTACACTTATTCAGTGTAACAGTAGTTTAGTCTTAACCGACGATTTCTTCTAAACATTTGTTTTTCATTAGTCATTAACAATAATGGTATCACTTTTCCTCGAAAAATCGAAAGAAAACAAATACATTTTCATACACGAGATTATTAACAATTTCTATAATTATCAATATTGTTAAATGAAATTTGGTACCCAACTTTGTTAATGTACATTCAAACAAATGTTCAAACGATTTTGCAATCATCTTACTTATTCCTTCAAAATTTTTTTTTCTTCAAATAACCTTCATTTTCGTGTCATCGCAGCAGCCCAATCCCTCAAGAAAGCTTTGGCTACTCCTCGAACCTTCTTTGAGGCGAAATTGAATGCTGCAATAGCAACGTGAAAAAATTCAACCAGCGAGATTCGCGTCACTTCGCAGGACTACCCGAAGAACAAACAACCGAAAGGTCTAAACTAATTTACGCAGTTAAACGACGGTACGACACTATAAATTAAAGCGAATACCTTATGCGATTCGAGGGGGGCATCAAGCAGCATTTCACCAAAGTACTCCCTACAATACTGAGCGATCTTAGCCTGCTGTCTCGGATTGCAGTGATTCTCGAAACTGAGCACGACTGGATAATCCGATGTTTTAAAGGCACTCTCTGCTATCGCCTCGATCACATCTCGAGCGTATATTTCAGGCACAAACGTGTATCTGCTCATACAGATTCGTGTGTGTGTTTTTTTGTTTGTTCACATTTCGAACAATATTACCATTATAACGGGTTTAACTACGCGAGCGCATCGCTATAAAATACTAGCTTATTTCCAAACAGTGTATATCAAGCGATCTACGAGATTCTTCAAATTTTTTTTTCTAGATTTTTCATATTTGCGATGTTTTTACCCGTGAACGATAACCGGCTCGTCGAGTTTTCCGTTCCAAAAGTCCAACTCGACGCAACGACAACCTGCCAGCAAGCACTGCCGGTAAATCTCCACCGAACTTTTTCCGGTTAACTGGTGACCTAGAGAAATTAAAGAAACAAAATACCGTCAATGAAGGCTTCGTTAATTTATTGACACTTCGTTACCAAAGAAATTACGGGTCAAGATGCTTGTACAGTTTTTCTTTTTTCGAACCTTTGATGAATTCGATTTTATTTTGAGAGTGACGCCGAAGGAATGATTACGAATTCCTTTCAAATATAAAGCTTGTATCTTAAATTTGTGTGTACAGAAGTTTATCTAGGCATCTTACATTTTGACAAAGTTGTAGAGTGACACGGTTTTTCTGCAAATTCAATCTCCCTTCGAACTAAATTCTTTCATCGATTTTAGCAAAATTCAATCTTAACATACTGGTATCAAAAAGTTTCGGGACTATCACTCCTGGCGTGGTACAGAAATAGACTCGAAACTTTTTGATCCCAGTTATGTTTCAGAGACCTATAATTCTCAGTTACACTGAGAAAAAAAACCAATTGAATAAAAAAAATATATTGGTTGATCCAAATAAATGTGCTGCTGCGGAGTGCCACCGATATATGAGATTGTTTCAATACTATGAAATATTTGAAAATGTGATTGATTTAAATAACATATTATTTTATTTGAAAAAGCTCTTTTGTTCTCTAAATATCTACATTATCCTTCAAATAAAATTATATTCTATTGAAATCATGCTATATACAATCCGTAGATGTATTGGACGAAATCATTAAGCGGTTGCTACAAACATTTTTCATTTCGTACAAAAATATAATCAATAGAATTAATTATTTATTTACTACATCGAAACGAATATGCCATGGGCCGTAAGTTTTTCAATTTGTTTTAGATCTTAAATAAAAAGTGAGCATTAGCACGATCATCCACGATAATAGTGGAGAGAATATCAGATATCCGATGGAATATCCATGGAGAGAACATCAGATATTCAACTGATCAGAACAGATACCACACTTTGGTCTTAGCCACAGGCCAAAAAACGATACTCTTTAGAGTTTCTCCAGCGTTTAAGTAGATTTTCGGTTCGCGCTACGCTTACGAGAAAAGAGCGCGCGTGCGGCCTCTAGCGGTTACTCCGAGAACTACGGGTTTCCTCACACCTATAATTTCGGTGGCGCTCGGCCATGATTTGGTTGAATTTTTTCAACCTAATGTGCAAGAAACAAATTTTACTTTCGCATAATTGTTTAACCAATTCAGACATTTGCTTAATATTTTTCAATCAAAATAAAATATTAATATTTTAACGAATAATGTACTTAAAATCAATATCGGATATGGTGAAAACAATAAAATAACATATTTACTCAATAGACATTTTATTTGAATCAAACGAGCGAAATTCAATTTTTCTTGTGTACTCGAATCAACAATATTCATGTTATGAATTGAAACGCTTTTTTCGTTCGTGGCAGGAAATTGCATTCAAAACTATATAATATTTGTTCGCGATAATTTTTTAGATAGTTTCAATAATATATTATTCTCGGCTAACAGTATCTCTTTTGAATGAAAAAAAACGTTCAATTTTATCATGTTATTGAAGTCAATAGCGTTTTATTTGGACTAATAAATCCGATTATTTACATCAACGATTTTACAATTGAATCAACGAAATTTCATTCAATAACACCAATGATATTGGATCAATGATTTTTTTTTCAGTGTAGCAGGATATTTTCAGTTTTGGAAAAGTTGCAGTGCGAAAAGGCTTTTTTGGATGTTTATTATCCCTCAAGGGAGAAATATTTTTTTAATATATAACTCGTAGAATGCGCAGAAAAATGGGAAAACACTGATAATCAAAATGAAGGTAATCCCATCGCTTCACACTAGTCATACCACTGATCATACTTGGGACTTGTACAATCCATATTTTTAATATATGCAAACAAAATTGTAATAACTAAATTTTCCATGTGTAAACTGTTGAATGAATGTTCACATTTAATTAGAAAAAAATGAAAGAATAGTTATTCCAACGATTCGCGCAGTATTTCTAGGTTTGCTATTTGACAACGTTGGTTCTATCTCCGCCACTTTTTACTCAACCAGGCGAGTTTAACCTCCATGCGTTTCAACATCGATCTGTCAAAACAATGTTAGGTGCGGAGAATATAAAGCATTGTATTGGGGCCACGACTGGTAAAAAGCGTGGAAAATTTGTGTCGGCGAAATATGTCGGTTAAAAATGAAATATGTGTGGAAATTCGAATGAGTGAGATGAGGTTAGGACTACAGTCAGCTGTTGCCTTGCTGTCACGTCTCTTTATCGTTGCAAGTGGTAATAAATCCAATACCGAAAGTTCAAATTAAACTTGATATTACATAAAAATTAGGTCAATAAGCGTAATTTTTTCTAAGAGCATTGGATTACTACAAGTGTTAAGTACGTAAATCTGATTATTTTTAAGAATCTGACCAATTCCCACTATTATATATACTTTTGTAGCGACCGGAATATGGGTTTTTGCATGTCGTCTCGGAATTCCTTCACAAGAATATGTAATTTTTATATTTTTTCTCTGTAATTAGGTCGATAACCGACCTTGAAATTTTTCAGAGACGATTATTAATATATTTAGTGAAGCTCAAAAAAAAATCAACATCCTATGGATTGAAGCCTGGCGATAGGATTACCTTAAGCATGCCTCCATCTTGTAAAAAAAACCTTCCGCTGAATCTGGTACTAAACATCACAGTACTAATACACATGAAAAATATGATTGTTTTTTTTTTAGATTCATACAACGCCCACAACACTGGTCACCAATTAAGGGCATTTCTCGCGCACCGTTCTAAACAAGCGTACAAAAGTACGAGATAATAAATATTTTTTTTTTATATATATATTTTTTTTATATATATAAAAAATATATATTTTTTTTTTAAATTTGTACATACTCTTGAAGAATCGATAGACACGTGTATTTCTTTTTGAATGATCTTTTTTAGATATTCCCTCCTAAAAATTCAAAAGAGCGCTCTAGACAACAGCTGCCTTAAGGGGTGAGATTCATCATCTCAGGGATGAGAGTGTTCAAAAAATCCATTTTCTTTTTTACATTTTCCGGAAGTATGATGTTTCGAAAATATTCCCGGAAAATTTAAAGTCAATCCGATGAATAGTTTCCGGGATATCCTACAGTTAGTGAAGGGGCGTCGGGTCCCCATGGCAGGCTCACAAACGCGCAAAAGATAATACCCGGGAAGGCAGAATGCTTCGAAGACAACAACAAATTGATATTTTGGAAGCTTCCACATCGGCAGAAGCCCTATTGTATGGGCCAGGAATTGATGATTCGATGCAAGTAATTTTTTAATTAGTATTTCTATACATAAATCAAGTGTAAAATTGGAAAACTCTTTCAGAAATGTTCAAAAATGTATTACTCAAAAACTATTGACTTTAGCAAAATTTTATAAAGAATGCTTTCGTTTTAAAATTGCCCAAAATGTTTCAAAAATATAATTCATCCCGAAAAACTTTAATTTTTTGAAAAATTGTTTTCACAATTAGCTATGAACAATTGAATGCTCGACTTTTCGGCAAAAATTGTGATATTCGAATTCAGCGGATCAAAATACATAAAAAAAAAAGTTTAGCTTCATCCATCGAGCTCAAAATTTTACGAACATATAATACCGTATCCACATCGAAAAACTTTAAACGCGTTTTTCTCGAAACTATGTTTTTCAAGCCGGTGGCCACTATAATTCAAAAACCACTCGATGGATTTTGATGAAATTTGGTGTGCTTATTGATAGAATTTAAAACTAGTCCTCAATCGAAGGATTTTCATTTTTGTTGAAAATTTCTATTTTTTTAAAACAATAAACGAGCGATTGTTGGTCGAAAATCGAAAGTTATCTGTCGGAAGCCGACATTTTGTTAATTAAAAAAAAAAGCTTCGATCAAGGACTAGATTTATTATTAAACTAATGATTTTTTTGGTTTTTTTTATTTCAGATGATCCAGTAAAATTTTATGATGGTCACCGCAAAGCACTACATGCCGAAGGGGGTCAAAGATGGCGATACACTTATAAATAATCAATTTTTTTTTAATTTGTACAATCCAAGTTGATAATATAACATAAAAATCCCGTGTAACCACTTTTGTAAAACAAACTTAAGTACTATAAAAAAAAAATTATTGAACATGCTCCTTTTTTCACGCCTCTGACTGCGTCTCACCCCTTAAGGTAAAAAATGTTTTACCAATTTTCGCTTTATTTCATAAAAATATATCCCGCACTGTGCGCTCTTCCTGTATAGAAATTTGGCCAAACGACGTGAGTCCAGTGTAGACGAAAAAAAGCTCGCTACACCCGAATCTTCACGCGAGTCGTAATTTTCCAAAAGTACGAACGTTGACACACAAAATCACCGATAGGTATGAATAATTTTGTATTCACCTGTCAGATACGTGTTGTGACTAGAATTGATGAAATAATGTGCGAGCGGTTGATCCATGTCGTCCGACAATTCGAATTTCGTAACAGCCATAATGGGATTGTCCTCGCTCATCAAATACCTGAGAAAACCATCGGAACTGAGCTGTCCACGGCTTGCGTTATACTTGTTAGGTTCGTACTGGTTAATTATGTCTTTTGCACGTGCCGTGTTAGCGTACGGATACAATATCTCATTTAGACGAGGATCTCTCTGTGTCTGATTGAGAAAGCCCACAAGCTGCGTAACGGACATTAATCGGCGTTTCGTATTACCAACGATTTCCTCGAATACTTTTTCAACCTCGGTGCGTTGAGTCAATGATTTGTAGAAGTTGAAGAAATCCTCGAATTGAAATTTTTGCAATGACACAGCGTCGTTCTGCGGGAAAAGGCAAAAAAGAAAAAACAAACAAATCAATACCATTTTCTTGAGGCAAAAAAAACGCGAGAAAAAGACAGAGACGGATGGACAGAGGGACGTGAAAGAAAAAAAAGCGAATAACGACCCTGAAAAATCCGCTTGAGCTCTCAATTAGACGTTCGAGGTTTCCGTTGGGTAAAATTCTCTAAACGTTTCGATTCTTTTCTCGTCGAGTATTATGTGACTTTAGGTGACGTTCGGTAGATTTACGGCTTCCTTTGCTATCGTTGGCGCCCTGCCAATTGTGAGGGAGGGGGGAACAGTGAAATGTGAAAAATACTGGTAACCTTCACAGGGCACCTGCACCTCAGGCAGTGCCAAGAATTCTATGAATCGACGGGACCAGCCGAGGCTCGTATCCTTTTTCTATTCTTCCTCCTCATTCACGGATAGGAAAAATACGAGCGTGAACTGTACAATGTTCTTCGAACCCTAGTATCAGTAGGCCCATCAATTGTTTAGTACAAAACGGTGTCTGGAAATTGTACATGACTGCTCTGACTTTGTTAAGGTAGTTCTGTAGGCACACGTACGAGGCAAAAGTTTCGCTCGAAGCGTATAGTAACATCCAATGCCTATACGATGCTGCAGGTTGTACATTTTCAACAGAGCTTGTACCCGCTATATGCCCCACACATTCGCACCTCATGCATAGATAGGTCTCGTGCTCGTATAGAGAGCGGCGCTGTAATCGTGGCAACAGCGCGATTCTCCTGCAGTCAGCGTTGAACTTCCTACGATCCGTTTTTCGCGAAATATTTTATATAAATAAAAAAAGCGTGAAAATGTCAACCCAAATGCGATACAAAGGAAAGGTTACAAGAAAAAAGTCGCTTGCTAAAAGACTGAAAGCTGCGACAACCATGTGTCAAGCAAATGCGGCTAAACGCGATGAGAATAACCATAACCTCAACGATCAGCAACAAAAATTCGCTGTCGAAGGACGTCGGATCGTGGATTTACAACATCCTGCCGACAGTTTAAATTGTATTCGCTGTAACGAAGACAAATACATGCGTAAATACATGCATAAATTGAACAAATTAAATTTGTTTGCAGAATACATTTATTTCACATCCGTCTCAGAATTACTAGAACTCGGGAAAAAAAAAACACGCTTCGAGTTCCGAGACCCCGCGCCGATCAGCTGGCTGCAGCGTACACTGTTGCCATTCCGTTACAGATGGTTGGGCCCGAGTTCGGTGTGGGGCCGTCCGTATATTACGTCATCGATTTTTGCTGATTTTCGACCCCCCCCCCCTACAACCATCCTATCGTCATTTCCTAATGACCCCCCCCCCTCTCGCAAAACTGACGACATTACCAGTTTGGCAAAATTAAAACATTTGCGGATTTGAGAAAAATTGGGTAACATTAAAACATTTTGTTATAGAATCATCTTTTATTATTTTGTACTTTGGCAATGTTTATTAATATAATAATATTATTCTTCCCTATTCTTTAGTTTTCTTTGGATAGCTCCCACATTTTGTTATAGAATCATCTTTTATTATTTTGTACTTTGGCAATTTTCATTAATATAATAATATTATTCTTCCCACCGGTGCGATGGTCTAGTGGTTAGCGTGCTCGCTACTAAACCAGTGGACCGGGAGGTCCCGGGTTCGAATCCCGGTCGCGTACATTTCGTCGTGAAATGTTTTTCTTCGGCATTTCGCGGCGAAATAAGACTAGTTCCACGACCGGGGGGCGAATTCGATGACCGGCTGTATTGGTATAGGTTTTCCGCAGTTTCCCTATACCCATGACAGAAAAATGTCATGATGAATATAATACGGAGGGGGAAGTCGGCTGCGGCCGCAAGAGGGGGGAGAACAGAGAGAAAGATGGAGAAAAAAGGAGTAAACAGTAGAGGAAAGAACGGTCATAATGTGGGGAAGAATAGGTAACAAACGCGAGAAGCGTGTGTACCTAAGGAAAAAACCAATATTATTCTTCTTCCCTATTCTTTAGTTTTCTTTGGATAGCTCCCACGGAGTTTTCACCCGTTCTTGCAAACCCTGGATCACGGGTAATATCTCCGTATCCTCCCCATATTCATTTTGGCTGGATCGAACTATTTTCATAGGTACGCTGTTATTTGAAGTTCTCGAATATAATGTAGACAAACTTTATGTAATAAATAAATAAATAATGAGTTCAATGATTAATACCATTAGGTACTTGCAAAATATTTTTCATCACTCATGCGGGGAAACCACTCTAGTTGTACAATATACTATTGTACATTTTGAAGTAACTGGTATCACAAGAATGACGTCAATTTCGAAACGCCCCCCCCCCCCCCCCTCATCCATCATTTACCGTCATCCGCAGACGAACCTCCCCCCCCCCCCCCAAATTTAGAATGACGTAATATATGGACGGCCCCTGTTGAATAAAATTACCACTTTTCATAAGTCGATATCTCCGAAACTAAACGGTCAAAGTTTGTAATTTTTGTTTAAATCAATCCCACAATAGTACTGCGTACACGTGTGTTTTTATTTTGTAATCCTAAGATCCGTTTAGAACCTATATCGAGAATTCAATTGCAATTATCTCATGAACTAAACGGTGAATCGAATTGAATTTTTGGGCATCAGTCCAGGAAGTTCATATCTACGGCATACTTAGATTTTACAGAAAACTACAGAACTACCTTTAAAAAACGCTAAAAATATAACGCTCGGAGGAGGGAAAAATATGAATGAAAAGTATGCAACATGAGGTACAAAAATTATTGAGAAAAACATTACCAGTCTCAATAACGGACTCGTGATGTCAGTCAGAAGATATGTGAAATTTATGACGTTTTTTTTTTTTCAAGACGTAATAAAATTTCTCTCATCCCAAGAATAAACATGTTTGAGCTATAAGGAAAAATAATAATTTTCGAAAAAAGTGGTCAAGTGCGTGTTGAATCGCACGTTAAAGCCGACTCTTGCAGGTCGCCAGAAGATGCCTATAATTGTGATGTCGAATGGAAACCCATGATTCAATCTGTCGTTTATTAAGGGGTTAGACTACTGTGAAAATTACGAACACTCGTTCGTCGCTTGAAGCAACTCAAATTGAAGAGGAAGATTCAACATGTGGTGCTAAATGGGCCATATGTTGGATTATACTATGGTGTAGTTGAGCCTTGACCGACGTTTTTCTTGTTAACATTTTTTTCATTAGTTATTAGCAATAATGATGTCATTTGTCCTCGAAAATTTAAAGAAAAAAAATGGAATAACTTTTTTGATAATTGAAACACGATAAAAGAAAGCTCATACAAAGCTCATACAAGGCCAATACAATGTATTTTGAGAAAAAAAAACTTTGTTTTTGTTTTCTGTCAACCGGGTAACCAAAATCAAGACCAATTATACACCGTTGAGCCCCTCACGTTCGAAGGTCCTTCACGAGATTGTTTATAACTTCTTTAATTATGAATATTTAAAAATGAAATTTGGTAAAATACTTTGTTAATGTACATACCAATAAATGTCCGAATGATTTTTCAATCATCTTGCTTAATCCTTCAAAATTAATTTCTTAAGGTTTTAAAATTAAATTAATTTTCACAGTGTAAAATTTAAAAAAAAATCGATCTTTTTTGCATTATCCGATAGTATAGACGGTTATAAACATGCTGTGCAATTTTTGGGGTGAAATTCGAATTATTCCGGTTGCTACAACATTCTCTATCTTGCTATGGAAGCTTTTATTTTAATCTTCATATTTAAAAAAATGAAAAACTGTCGACAAAAACGGCTAAATTCGATACTTTTTTCAACACGCTGCCATTTTGTTAATTTTGATTTTTAAAAAACCTCTCTCGCAAGATAGCGGCTTCTATACTGATTAATAATATTTTTACAAATTTAGTTTCAGATAATATTCACGGCCACAAGCGTGTACACCGTGAGGACTCCTTTTTTCCGAAGACATTTTCAACCGTTGAAAAAATGTAAAAAAAATAAAAATTAACGCTTCAAAATTTATTTTCCGTTCTTCATGAGTGCTTTTATTTGACATAAAAAAATCAGTTTGATTAGCGTATTTGAGCCATCGAAAAAAAGAATCGCGAAAATCAGCTATTTTTTGACCCCTTACACTGTGATGATCTCTTAAATAACCCTGTTATATAACGTATATACGTAAATAACGTATAGTATAAATAAGAGAAATAATTTACAGATAATACAAATAACCCGGACGACGTTACCAAATTACAAACCCTTTTTTTATCAAACCCATTATGCTACCGTAACCACAACCATTTTGCTCGCAAGTACCCTCCAAGTTCGTATTTCACGAATAACTTTAGAATTCTGATCCAAGGGGCTGAATAATAAAAGGGCTGCACTCCGCTGTCCCAGACGGACGAAGGGATACCGATGAGGAAAGGGGCCAGGTTGAAATTCCGAACTTTGAATTATCAGAACGCTCAAAACTCCGAAAGAATACTACTCCGAAAGAATTTCACACGAAAGACCAAAACTCCGAAAATCTGAACACCGTCAAAATAATTCGGCTAAGGAATTTTTAGAAGTATCAAAATTTTCAATAAATAAACGAATTATTTCGAGAATTTTTTTTATTAAAAAGTAATTTTGCGTCAATTTTGAAATTTGTCTAGACAATGGTATACATTCTACATCATTTACAGTCAACTGTGTAGACTTTCATTGGCATGATCTTGACATGAGGGCCGGGTTGAAATTCCGAACTTTGAATGCACCGACGGTTTAAAATCCCTAATTTTGATCTTTCGAAATTACAAGTTTCGTCAAGATCATGCCAGTGAAAGGCTACAAAAAAAAAGTTGACTGTAAATTATGTAGAACGTATAACATTGTCTAGAGAAATTTAAAAATTGACGTAAAATCACTTCTTAATAAAATAAAAAAATTTGAAATAATTCGGCGATTTATTGAAAATTGTGAAACTTTTAAATTTCCATAGCCGAATTATTTTCACGGTATACAGATTTTCGGTGTTTTGGTCTTTCGGGGTAGTATTCTTTCGGAGTTTCGAGCATTCTGATCATTCAAAGTTCGGAATTTAAGGGGCCATACCAGTGTGCAAAGCTTCAGCCTTTCAGCAGGCATTATTCGCGGAGGAAGAGGGTCCATTGTATGAGCCAGATATAGGTGATTAGCAGTTTTTATAGTAAATATCATTTTATCTTGCAAAAATCGATAGTTAAATCTTCAAACGCGTTTTCCTCGAAATGAGATTTTCCAAATTTGCTGACATTGTAACTCAAAGAGCAATTATCCGATTGACTTGAAATTTGAACTGAGTACTCTTGAATGTATTTACTCCACAATGACGTAGGATATTTTCGATTGGATAAAAATTGACGATTTGGCATTGAAAAAAACGACCATTTTATAGGCAAGAAAACAGACTTTTTTCCATAACTACGCCATTTTGTTAGATTTTGATATTTTTCAAAAATCATATGTCATTGTACAGGAAATACCTTCCAGTTTAACGACATTTTTTCCTTTTTCGGTTTCAGCTACTCAATCGGCAGGAATCATGTCAGCATGATTCCTCCGAAGGCAGCGCATAAGTCGCTTGGATCTCAATATTTGTCTATGAAAAAATTATGTAATATAGGTCAAATATAGCCAAATATATTCTCAATTTTCCGAAACAATTAAGTACTTTTCTTCCAAAAAATTCCCGAAAATGCCCCAAATTTTCAGCGTACACACTGGTATAGCCCCTTAAGCCCGGCCCCCCGAGGATAAGCGCTACGGAATCCCAAACGCACGTGCATCTCCCGAAATCGTGATGTATTTTTAACTATACTAAAACCTAGCCGTTTCGCCACAACAAAAAAGGTTTGCCTCTCAGGATACGTGACAGTAGCACCGCAACAGGATATAATTTACGAGTTGCATTTATTGTCCAGGCTCCGCGAAACGATGCCATATTTTCCCGAAGGTTACTCGTAATTCGTGACTCGAGAGTTACACAACGTTATTGCCTCTTCGTGATTTCCAATAGCTCTGTTATAAAACAACCTTTTATTTTTATTTAATTTTTGGCCATTATCTCTAAGTGAAATGTGCGAAACGCTCGTAAATTTTCACGCACGCACTGAGGACGCGTGGGTGCGCGTGTGTGGGTGCGAAACACAATTTTTCCATGCATCCCGTGACCGTGGCCGAGCAATTATCGTCAGAACGGATGCTGAACGACTTAATGGGCATTTTGGCCGAATGCCATCGTAATGCGCAATGGAGAAAATAGAAAATTCGTGAAAGAATAAAATTAAAAAAAGGAGAAGGAAAAAAACGTGTTGTTTCGGCCGAACGACGACGTTACCTTTCCCGATGGTAGTGAGGCAATGTCAAGAGCTTTCTCGACCCGCTTACGATCCTCCTTGTTCTGAGTGAACATCTTTATAATACTGGAAGAAGAAAAGAGCTCAATGCATTCAAAGCTATTTCCTCGATAAACGTCGTTTTTTTAAATGTATTCCTTTCTCTCAGTCATGAAGCTGGAGTTTGCATCGTTGGAACGCAACGAACTTTTTTGCTCATTTTTCGTTCCTTTTTTTTATCATTATCCAAAGCCTTTTCTTTGTTAATTGAATTCGTGGATATCTAATGAGATTTCGTAAAACTGTTTTAGTGGATTTGGCAGCAAATCGTTTTATTATTTTTGCCGATTTGCTGACAAAGTCACTAAAACAGTTTTACGTCAATTGTTAAATATTTGACAATTGACTGACTTTCGTCTATAATCGAGTAAAAATACATCCTGGTATACTGATAAAAGGGTGTACTTCCAAAAAGCCCACATCGCCGATTAATTTGGGATTTCGCGTACCGATGTATGTGAATCACGAATATGATAGTGAAAATACCCGCAAATTTAATTTTCAAGGTTAAAACTCACAAAAACTGATTTTTTTAAAGTTTACCTATTTTATTTTAAAAAAATGTTGATGTTAGAGAATAATGTTATCTACAAAAGTTGTAGCCTATAAAAAGATTGATCATTTACGTTGTATATAGTTTTTGTCTGGAACCATTTTGTTCCGAGATAAATGGGATAATGCTCCAATAAGTACATTTTGCTAAACTCCATTAGTTTTGATATCATCTACGTACGAACTTTACCGCGGGAAGGTTGGAATTTAGTCTTTAAAGTGCATGTTTATTTTTTAAGTATTTTATTTTATTTTTTGCCTTTTTTAATTTAATTTTATTTTTTGCTTGTTTTTGTTTGGGTTAAAAGACTGAACTCCAACCTTCCCGCGGTAAAGTGCGTATTTAAATAATATCGAAACTAATGAAGTTTAGCAAAATGTACTTATTGCATTATCCCATTTTTTTTCGAAACAAAATGGTTTCATACAAAATCTGTCGAGAACATAAAAGATCAATCTTTATATAGGCTACAACTATTGCAGGAAACATTTTTGTCTAAGATCAAGATTTATTAAAATAAAATAGAAAAACTTTTTGTTTTAATAATTTTTTGTAAGTTTTGACCTTGAAAAGCAAATTTGCAGGTATTTTCACTATCATATTCGTGATTAGCGAGTCAAAATACATGGGTACCCGAAATTCCAAATTAATCGGGGGCTTTTCGGAAGTATAGGCCTCCGAAGTAATTTTCGTGGTGGCGCCGCTCAACGGCTGCCGGTGGCAAAACTTGGATTGGCGCATGGCGGTTGAGTCAAACCGTCACAAACACGAAAGAGCAAACACTTGAGCAAGCATCATCGATTGTATATCTCACATTGTGAATGGAATGTGCTTGTAAATAAAATAAAATAGTGTGGAATGGAACTAATAACGATTACTTGCGGATTTCAATGTATCCTCATGACTCCCTTTCGCCCTAAAAGCATATCTATAGGTATGTGATGAAGAGAATGTTAATGACATTGCGTACATTGGCTGCACACGATTTTTTTTTCTGCCGTACAACAAAATTTCCGTTTAAATTATTGTTTGCATCGGAAATTTATATAAAGGATGTTGTAATATAGGCAGAAAACTTTCGATAGTCATCATGTATCGGAAGTTCGCGAAATTATTGCCGGTGAGAATAGGACTGTGATGGGAAAAGTTCTTCCTCAAACACGCGTCAACAATCCCAAATATGACGTGAAACGCTGTTTTTACAACGTAAACATCACACGCGATGCTGTCATTCACGCAAACACCTGATTTAAATGGCGACCGACATACTGCACTAGCAGACGAAAACCAATCCAATTTTTGCCAAAACTCGCCGCAAGGGCTGCGCCACTAGAGTTACTTCGGAGGCCTGTATCCCTGATAAAATTTCAAGCCAAATTTATCCAGTTTATCGTCGAGTAAAATAATTCATTGTAACTTATTATTATTAAGATTATTGTAACTTGTCATTATTAAGCGGCACTACATAAAATACGGCCCTCCGCGAAAGGAATAGCTCAAGACGAATTAATTTTCGTTTCACTCGAACGACGCAAACTTCAACATCATCAGTCGTCGTACTTACTTCTTCGCTGGCACTTTACCCGACTTGTCGGCCGTTAGCGTCAGTTTTGTGTGAGCTTTTTGCAAAAACAACATCGTACTCGTGTTCAGCTGGGTCAAATTGTAAGCAAGCTGAAACAACTGATCGGTCCAGTGTCGGGCTATTTCGGCTCGCGTCGCGCAGAAATTTATAAACGTTACGTTTACAAAGTCCGAGCCGTAACATATCGACACGGTCTTGTCTTCGAGACTGTCTTGAGAGCCCAATGTCACCAGTGACTTGAGTTTCGGATCCTGAAACAAAAAAAAAAGAAAAACATTTTTACTCCAACGCAACGCCATATTTTGTTTTTTTTTAGTAATTTTTTATATTCTTTCTGTTGCAAACTTCGAACTTTTTCTCTCGCCTTCTCAGGATCTCGAAGTTCAAGATGCGAAGAGATAAGAAAGAAAAAGAAGTATAGTTATGTTAGAACTTGAACATCGTGTTGTATCTCTACAAAGTCTTCGTCACCATTGAATTTTCATTTTGGAGGATGAATAACAAACGAGGATTGAGGCGAAATATTTCATTGAAAGTGAAATATTTAATCGACGCAAAGTACGCGCCTTAAAGTACAGTAATATTACGAAATGATTTATTATTTTTTACCGGCTGTGCTTTTGGATTGTGAATAACACTATTTTTACCTTTCACATAATGTTATATTAGTGCTTATACAATATTTCCGGATATTTACGTCCATTATTCGCCAGCGACTTTAAGGGGTTAGGCTACTGTAAAAAATCCAAAAAATTGTTCGTCGTTTGAGGCAGCTCAAATTGAAGAGGAAGGTCCAACATGTGGTGCAGAAATCGCAGATCGAAGGTAAACTTCTGATTACAACGATAGAACTGCTAACCAATCTTTAAGGTAGTCCTATCGCCAGGCTTCAATCCATGGGATATTCATAATTTTTTTGAGCTTCGCTAAATATATTAATAATCGTCTGTGTAACATTTCAAGGTTGGTTATCGACCTAATTACAGAGAAAAAAATTAAAATAGCGTGTTTTTGTGAAGGAATTCCGAGACGACATACAAAAACCCAATTTCCGGTCGCTACAAAAGTGTATATAACAGTGAAAATCCATCAGATTCTTAAAAATAATCAGATTTACATACTAGTAATCCAATGTTCTGAGAAAAAATTACGCTTATTGACCTAATTTTTATGTAATATCAAGTTTAATTTGAACTTCCGGTATTGGATTTATTACCACTTGCTACGATAAAGAGACGTGACAGCAAGGCAACAGCTGACTGTAGTCCTAACCTCATCTTACTCATTCGAATTTCCACACATATTTCATGTTTAACCGACATATTTCGCCGACACAAATTTTCCACGCTTACCAGTCGTGGCCCGAATAAAATGCTTTATATCAAACTCTCTCAAAATATCAAACCTAGAAATACTTCGCGAATCGTTGGAATAACTATTTTTTCATTTTTCTGATTAAATGTGAACATTCATTAAACAGTTTACACATGGAAAATGTTCGTTATTACAAATTATGTTTTTTGAATATGTTAAAAATATAAATTGTACAAATCTCGAGTATGAACAGTGGTATGACTAGTGTGAAGCGATAGGACAATCTTAAGTGCGATTATATCGACACTGTTTTTGAAAATGGTGTACACGATTTCTCGACAGCTAATGACCGCATTGACTTGAAATTCGGTAGACTTATTCAGTGTAATAGTACTTCAGACTTGACCGACGTTTTTCTTTCTAACATTTTTTCCATTAGTTATCAACAATAATGTCATTTTTCCTATAAAAATCGGAAAATAAATTCAAACGTTTTTTTTTTATGATTGAAACGCGATAACAAAAAAAGCTTGATCAAGTGCTACCCAATATTATGTATTTTAATATTTTTAAACTCTTTTTTGTGTCAAACTGGGTGGGCCAAATTCAGGACACCGTTGAGCCCCTCACGTTCACAGGTCCTTCACGAGATTATTTGTAACTTCTATAATTATTAATATTTTTGAATGAAACCTGGAACAAAACGTTGTTAATGTACTTACAAATAAATGTCCAAACGATTTTTCAATCATCTTACTTATTCCTTCAAAATTAATTTTCACCGAATAACCCGGATTTTCGGGTCGTCACAGTAGCCTGACCCCTTAAAGCCTTTTGAATGTTACGCTAATAATAAATCAGAGATTGAATTGCTATACAACTTTCACAATCGAGGTCATCGTTGTCTTATCTCTCATGTATATTGCTCATTAGCTGAACTCTTAAGGGAGGAGACATCTTTAGGCCACGAAAAAATGTGCTAATGTTCGTGATTTTTTTTAAAGGATAGATAAGTCCACCATTTTTGAGACTTAGGGTATGTTTTATTGCCACTTTTGGCTGTTACATGGTATTTATTTATTTATTAATCTTTTATTCGAAAGCTTCGAAAGATTCGAAGCGGGCGTGAACTTCAAACGCGTGTTTCTCAAAACTGCATTATCGAAATTGGCGTGCACCATTGCTCAATAACTATTAAGCCCATTGAGTTGAAACTTGGTACAAATATTGATAATATTGGTACCTTCTACTTGACGAGAATTATTTTTGAAAAATTGGAAAAAAACTACTTTTTTTATCCACATTTTACAGAAATGTTGTGTAAAATGTTGATTTTTTTTTGTAAATGCGTGCCATTTTCTGAAATTTGCATTTTCTTCTATCAAATTATCGTCACATAGAAACTATACATGTTCCAACTGAAAAAATGTTTAAACTTTTTTGCAAATCAAAGTTTACGGGAAGCTAGACTGCACGCCAATTCGCAACTCCCGCGGCGACCTTGCTGCAACACTCTGGCACAGCTCCGTCATTTTGAAGAATTAATTAAAAAAAAATTGATTCGGGTATTTAAATATACTATTAAAGTATACCCAAAGTTTGATAATTGTAGAATCATTATTCCTTAGTTTAAAAAATCCCTCAACATTGCTTATTTTTTCCTGTCCAAATGTATATCCCGCCTTAAGGGGGTCGTCTAGTGTGTCAGATCAAAAGGAGAGAAAACGGCCTTGCATGACTTCTTTGAAGAAGAGGAAGGTGTACTCTATGGTCCAGGCATAGCAGATTGATTGTGAGACCATTTTTTTTATTATGAATTATATACAACAACTTTCAAACGCGTTTTTCTCAAAACACGATTTTTTCAAACTTCTGCCATGATATTTCAAAAACCATTTGATTGATTCTGCTCAAATTTATACAGCATCTTTACTACATATATAACTACAAGTTGAACTAAAATAATTAAGATTGCTTCGTTAGTTTTCTTTTTATCAGCTATATAGACCCCAAAAAAATACGAAAAATCGTTTTTTTTCTAAACCGTAAAAAAAAAAATATTTTTTTTGGAATTCTAACTTTATTTTAGTTCCATGTAGAGCCTCAAGTCTCACGATTAAAATTGCGTTTGGTTTTTTTTTAATTTCAGATAAGCAGAACGGCCGGAATCATGGCAGCAGTGGAGCACCTCTTTTTATATATGTGTTCCTGCTGGGTGGTGTATCTCCGACTATATTCTATATAATGACTTCAAAAAATTCACAAATTTTGTTTAAATGTTAATAAAAATTATATACAATTTATAAATTATTTTATTTTAATGATTTGTCAAAAAAAAAAATCCCCAAAAAAGCATTAAAAAACGGCCTTCACACTAGACGACCCCGTTAAGTGAAATCACGTGAAAGTAAATACATAACGATTTTTCCATATTTTTGTTCGATACTGAAGTACTGGGATGGCTGGTGATATATGCGTAGTGCATCTTTGAACTTCACGTACAAACGCGTACGCTTATCGTAAAAGATCGCGCTCCTATCTCCAACGCGAACACGCCATTTTCATCTACTTTCCAAGCGAGAAAACGACCTTTCAATTGCGAATGATAAAAATAGTAAATAATATGTGACATAATAAAATAAAATAAAATAAAATAAAAAAATAATACGCGCCGCATAACGCGATATTTCACATTGTAGTTTGAATTTTTTTCTCGAAATATATATACAGCAAATGACCTGCTCCACATAATCCAAAGTTTCATTGTGCGCCGGGACGCGTGGTCGTAAACGTCGAGATTCCGTAACACGTAGCATTGTCTCTAAAAATACGAGACCGCAAGGACTCTGAATGAATACGAGAAACTCTGAGATATTGAAACTTCGCAAAGTCCACAATGAGAGCGTGTCGGATGTACCTGAGAAAACTTGTTTTGCATCGATTTATCGGGAAACATTAACGGTATCAGGAAACAAAAAAAAAGGCATTCGTTTTTCTTCCGTGTACATGCGATTATTACACATCGTGTGCGCGAGCCGATCCGAGGGGGAAGTTCACTATATACCTAACGTATATCGTATTTATAAAAATAAATAAAAAAAGAAGATAATATTAATAAAGAAAGAGCCAAGCCAAGCCTAAGCGAAGTAGGTGAATATGGTCTATTAATAATTTTGTCAATAATTATTAAATGGCCGAAGACGCGCGTCACGAGTATATCAAACGCAAAGGCGAATTATAGGGAACTGTCCGATCTTGAATAGAAGCCAATGATAGACATCGGGTAGAAAATTGTTGCAATTGCTTCAGCGTGTCACTGTAAAGATTACAGAGCTGAGAGCCAGAGAAATAGAGAGAAGTCTGGGATCATCTGATCCCTTTTCTTTCGTTCTTTTTCGAGGAGAAGCATTGAAAAGAAGTAATCCCTGAAGAAGATTCACGGTTGTTACGTATCATTGACTCAGAAATTCCCTGACTTTTCTAACTTTTCCACACAGATTTTGCAAATATTCCACGGAGATTGGGGTCAAATGGAAAACATAATTTTTTATGGGGTCTTGTCACTTTAGACGCTAAAAAGGCTATTTTCATGAATTTTTGTTAAGGTTTATATTATAGATATTGATATAAAAGTTGTTACGCTTAAGGGGTTAGGCCACAGCAACGGGTATAAAATCATGTGCGAATTTAAGATTTTTTTTCGTATGAAAAAGTGATTCACTCGTAAAATTAATTACACATCTATTTAGTATGAATATCATGCTGTTAGAAAATATATCTTTTTTTTCGATCTACAAAATAGCTGACTACTAATATTTTCTTTTATTATCTTTTTTTAGGCCCTCCGCGGCGTGACATTTAGCATCCACACCCCCATGGAAATTTATGTATGTAAAATATATGCAGAAAATATATGCTACATATATATATATATCGGTTGCATATATAGTGACGAAAAGTAGAATACAGTACTACCTCTCTAAGAGAGCGGTCTAGGGCGGTTAGGGGAAGAAATTCTGGAGAAATTCGTCGCCGAAGCCTTCCCCCACCGCTAGGTTAGCGCGCTCGAAAATCGCGCATGTGGTAGCGTGTATGTGTTTCTCCACTCGAACTCGATAAGAGAGCGCGAACGAAAGTGTTGAGAAAACTGTAAACGAGTTGCGGAAAGTGTACTGGCGTTTCGTCGTTTCATGCGTAAGTATATCTCATTGAATATTGATGTGTAAATCTTTCTTTTTCCTCGCGTTTTTTTTTTATTCTGCTGTTTGGTATATTTTGTTGTTGCAATATTATAACACATATGAAGGAAACATTTGTAAGACTTTCAATAATTGCTGAATTATCTTATTGTTCGCAAAAATATACGTAGTATATTCGTTATCGAAACTCGAACATATATAGTGTACAAAAAAAATGTCACGAACTACTTGAAATTTAATTATGGTGTATGTTTTTTTCTCCGACTTTACGGCTTAAACGTATATATTATTATACAAAGGAATATTATCCATTTGACAATCGTGCGACGTGCGATTTTCTGAAATCGCTCGCGATCTCTTATCGAGTTGTCCGCGACAAACTCGAGAGGCCTCGGGTACACTGGACAGCTCGAGCTAGGTGGGGGAAGCCATAAAATGCGCTCAAGCGGAACGGCGGGGAAATTCTCTCTTAGCGAGGACTCTCTTAGAGAGGTAGTACTGTAATACGTATGTACTCAGTATATATGCACCAAATATATGAAGCATATATGGCCCATATATTTTCGATATATTTTTCTGACCAAAAAAATATATGCTACGTATAAACACTATATATGATGCATATATGAGGCATATGCGACGCATATATTTTCGATCTATTTTCAATCTATTTTTTGTCAGAAAAATATATCAAAAATGTATGCGTCATATATGACGCAAACATTTTTGATACATATTCCTGACAAGAAATATATGCTGTGTATAAACACTATTACAGTTAAACTTAATAAAACTTAACACTTAAACTTAAAAAAACTTAACTTACAGTTAAAGTACACTAATACATATGAACACTACATACAGATATGCTATGCATATCTGTATATATGTGGCATATATGTACCATTTATGCAGTATATATGTGGTATATATGCAGGGTAAATGCTACATATATCATTGATATATGATACATTAATATAAAGTAATACCACGCATATACATCTCGTATATAAAAACGTTACGAAAATTAGAATTTGGCACATATATGCAACATATATTTTCAATATATGGCATACATTTCACATATATAACAATTATTACTCAAATAAATTTGCGGTATATTTTTGCGTATATAAATGTCCATGAGGGCAATTTTTGACCTAGAACAAAAACAAAAATTCTCGTCAATCTACATTAGAATACCTAGAGAAGAACGTACGGAATTCAAAAAATATTGTTTTATTCAAAAGTTGTAGGTATTTGAACTTAAGAAATGAATTTTCAGTGAGAAATTTCGTTATAACTGCTCATAAACTGCTCATAAAATGAAAAGTTTTCGATTAATCAGAAACTCCGTACGTACTTCTCTGCGAAATGCAATTAGGAACATAACTTTCAAATTTGAAGCAAATCGAGTGAAATTGTTGAAGTTATTTGTCACGCCAATTGAAAAAAAGCTGCTTCGAGAAGTTCCGAGTAGTCAGCCGTTTTGTACATCGAAAAAAAAGATATATATTTTCTAACAGCTTGATATTCATACTAACTGTAATTAGTTTTATGAGTGAATCACTTTTTCATACGAAAAAAAATTGTTAAATTCGCACATGATTTTATACCCGTTAGGGGGCGTCCATTAATTACGTGAGGCGTTTAGGGGGGGGGGGGGTCGAGCGAAATCTCACCCAATCTCACGTGGGGGAGAGGGGGGGCTTCGGCAAATATCACGTAATTTTTAGTAGTTTTAGTAATTTTAGTAATGACGTAATTTTTATCACGTAGAGAGAGTCTCCCTACTACTTTACATGGTGGAGTAAATGGTACTACAACCGCAGTTACTTCTACTACAATTTATTTTCCGTGAATGTATGCATTTTGAAAAATCTCACGTGAGATTAGGGGAGGGGGGAGGGGGTCGAGGTAAATCTCACGACATCTCACCAGGGGGAGAGGGGGGGGGGGTCGAAAAATCGCCAAAATCACCTCACGTAATTAATGGATGCCCTCTTACTGTGGCCTAACCCCTTAATAAATACACTTTCGAAATACATTTTTTTTAATCTCTATTTAAGTCGCTATTTATAGACGAAAATGGTAGTTAAAAAAATTTCGTAAAAAATTATAGGTCTGGGCCGTTGATGAAATCTCGAAGATGGATCATTCGAAACAAAAAAATCAAACGGTTTTAGATTCAGTATGTTAATGGCTATAGCGCATATCATACGATTTTTAATATATGCAAAAATAACAAAATAGGGGATACTTTTCGAAAAAACAAAAAAAAACGTTTTTTTTACCCTTTTTAGCAAAAAATAATAGTAAGCATCAACATTTTTAACAATCCTTTATATGCGCTGTAGCCATAGTTGTAAAGAATATCTGGTTAAAATTTCATGAGGATGGGTTCGGTAGTTTCGATGATTTTATCAACAAGCCGTTCAAAAACGTTATTTCGAGAAAAACGCGTTTAAAGCTTGTTTAGGTTACATAAATACATACATTAAAAAAAACTGTATTTCGAAAGTGTATTTATTAAGTACAACAACTTTTATATCAATATCTATAATATAAACCTATGAAAAAAATTCATGAAAGTAGCCTTTTTTTAACGTCTAAAGTGAGAAGACCCCCAATATGAAAATGTATGATTAAATATATGAAAATGTTATATATATATATGTGAAAATGTTAAAAAGACGATCATTTGATCATATTTTAAACATTTTATGTATTTACATGAAATGATATTTACATGTATTTACATAAAAATGTTAAATATCAAAATAATAATTTAAAAAACTGACATTCGAAAAATAATTTATACACTGTAAAGTAAAAAAAAAATACATCAAGGACTTACATACACCTGGGTAGTTTAAACAGATCGATTTTTCAAAAAGGTGCTCATTCAAAAGTTCAAAAATCATTCAAAAAACACCTTTCAGTGTTTACCCTGAAAATTTCATAAGGAAATTCGCAGTAATGACGACGTTATAGCGTTTTGTAACTGACCAGGTGAGCAACGACTAACGACCCGAGCAATTTTAAACGCGGTTTACTCGAAACAATGTTCTCAAAATCGGTACCAGAAATATCTCCGCAACTACTGGACCGATCGGGATCAAATTTCGCACAGTTATGCTTCACACGATAATCTAGTACTTATCGAGCCGTTTTTTCGATACCTGGCATCGTTTTTTTTTTTCATCATAAGTACTGAACAATGTTGAGGCGAAAAATCGCCTGTTTTATTCCAGTGACTGCCATGACCCGAAAAAATTCCGGCTCGATAAGTACTCATTTTATCTGTCTACTTTAAAATTTTTTTTTTATATAAAAAATGGTAAAGGCACTTCTGGTACCGCAAACGCTGTCAACAAAAACACGTCCCAGGAAAACGACTGTAACTTTTTCATCGTTAGAAATTTTTTAACCAAATGTTCACACAATGTAGATAAAATGTCATACTTTAAGATGTATATCATGGTTGTTCAATAAAATTCAGTTTCATACACAAATATTCAATTTCAAACAAATTCATAAACATACCCTTACTTTTAGCCGTCCCAGGTGTGTGTAAGCTCTTAAAAGCAAATGAGGAGCTGGCGAACAAAACCGGACTTGTCCATATTACGGCAATTTTTTTTTCGTGTTCTTCAAGCACACTTTTATTAGCTCCTAAAATATTTTGCATCAACTTCGGCTTTAAAGCGGGATATACATTTACAACGATCAAATAATCGATTGTTTTTTTTTTCTTTGAACGTTAGAACTATATATGTAGAATATTTTTCCAAACTTTCAAAGCGAAATACGAAAAACTTCAAACGTTACAGCCCGTCAACGCTGTGCCTCACCGCGCGGACTTGGAGCGGGCGTGAACTTCAAACGCGTTTTTCTCGAAACTGGCATTATCGAAATTGGCGTGCAGGATTACTCAAAAACTATAAAGCCGATTGAGTTGAAACTTGGTAGAAATATTGATAATATCGGTACCTTCTACTTGACGAAAATGGTTTTTGAAAAATTGGATAAAAAACTCCTTTTTTAATCCACGTTTTACAGAAATGATGCGTGAAATGTGTTGATTTTTTTTGTAAATGCGTGCCATTTTTTCAAACTTGCTTTTTCTTCATTTTAATTACCGTCACATAGAAAATATACATGTTCTAACTGAAAAAAATGTTTGAACTTTTTTGCAAATCAAAGTCTACGGGAAACTAGACTGCACGCCGATTCGCAACTGCCGCGGCGACCTTGTTGTAACACTCTGCCACAACTCCGCCATTTTGATGATAAATTAATTTTAAAAAAATGCTTCATATACTTAAATATACTATTAAAGTATGCCTAAAGTTTGATAATTGTAGAATAATTATTTCTTAGTTTAGAAAATCCCCCAATATTGCTAATTTTTTTTGCCTTTCTGACCGTTTATACTTTCAAGAATATCATTATCATTTACATAATTTATATCAATATCATTTTATCTTGCAAAAATCGATAGTTAAATCTTTAAACGCGTTTTTCTCGAAATGAGATTTTTCAAATTTGCTGACATTGTAACTCAAAGAGCAATTATCCGATTGAATTGAAATTTGAACTGAGTACTCTTGAATATATTTACTCTACAATGACGTAGGATATTTTTGATTGAATGAAAATTGACGATTTGACATTGAAAAAAACGACCATTTTATAGGCAAGAAAACAGACTTTTTTTCATAACTACGCCATTTTGTTAGATTTTGATATTTTTCGAAAATCCTACGTCATTGTACAGGAAATACCTTCCAGTTTAACGAAATTTTTTCCTTTTTCGGTTTCAGCTACTCAATCGGCCGGAATCATGTCAGCAGTGGAGGAACTTTTTTTTTTGGCGCCTCCAAAGGCAGCGCATAAGTTGCTTGGATCTCAATATTTTTCTATGAAAAAATGATGTAATATAGGTCAAATACAGCTGAATATATTCTTAATTTTCCGAAACATTTAATTGAGTATTTTTCTTCCAAAAAATTCCCGAAAATCACCCAAATTTTCAGCGTTCACACTGGTATAGCCCCTTAAGGCAGGATTCTACTTTTAAACTTTGAAACTTTGAAATTCGATGAAAACACCCACCTGGAACACGTCGAAGGCATATTATATGGCCCAGGCATCGCTGATTGAAGGTAAGATAATTTTTTCTACGATTTATCACTCACCAAAACTTTAAACGCGTTTTTCTCGAAACGACATTTTCAAGTACCGTGGTCGTGATAACTCAAAAAGTACTGAACCGATCCTTATGAAATTTGGAACACATATTCTATATGTGTGTACCAACCGACCTAACTACAATCAACTTAAAATTTTGATTAGAACTATTTTTTTATTGCAAAAAAGACCCAAAAAAACGCATTTTTTCGTATTTTAGCCGCCATTTTGTTAATTTTGCACGTATATAAAATATTCTAGTTAGGTCGGTTCCTGAAGACATACTGAACATGAAACTATTTGATTTTTTTGTTTCAGACCATCCGTCGGGAAGATTTCACGACCACGGCAACGGTACCTGCTTTTCGAGGCGTTGGCTTTAAACATATTTTACGTGTACAAAAAATGAATAAAATACATTTAAAATTTTTTTTTATGCACTTAAAGAGTGTATTTATTGAACAGTTTAAACCCCATATCGATATCTTTAATAGTATTCTCAGAAAAAATTCACGAAAATAGCGTTTTTTTCATGGTTTCAAAGTAGAATCCTGCCTTAAACACCGCAAAGTTGGTTTAAACTGCCTTTTCGAGCAGAAACGGACGTGTCCATGGTTGACTGGATGAAAAATTACTAACAGATGACCACAGTGATAACGATGTTGAGATTGAATGCGATTATTGTGAGTCTGATATGGAAGAGTTTGGTAATTCTTTAGATAAGTGACTTTCCCAAAAAAAATTGTTTCCAAAAAACCCAATGTAGGCGTCGAAATGTTCAAAAATGCCCTTTTTTATCACGTATTTCCCCGAAATCCAAAACCCCATAACTTTTTATGGTGGGGGGGGGGAGGGCGAATTTCAGCTTCCCTCATATATCATAATTTATAACCCAATAAATGAGAAACTAGCAAAATAAAAATGTTATGCTGATTTTTCGGCAAAATCACTTATCTAAAGAATTACCATATAAATATTTAAAATATACAAAAATAATTATTTTTATACTTTTCAGTTTTTTATTTCCAGTCGGTTTCATTTTTCGGATTTCTTGGAAAAAGTAAATTCTGGAATAATTCCAGAGCATTTTCAAAATTCCCTGACTTTTCCGTGATTATTCCAGGAGGAAATAAATTCCCCGAGTTTTGCCGGCTTTTCCATATGCGTAACAGCCACGATACGATTTCACCATGCTCGGTTTTCTGCATACCTTTGGTATTTTGGCATGTTTCCCAGTCCTCGTGTCCCTTATGATGGCTATGTCGAGCATGTCGACTTCGTTATTCTGATCTATCCAGTGTAGATAAAAACCGTATTTATCAACCCTCAGCGTAACGGGGGTCGCTACACCGGAATCCTGCAAAAGAAGAGCGCAAATTCGTCATAATTATATGCATTTTTCAGTCCCTTTATTTATTTCGCAACGAATATTGGAGAATTTCACTCTCGTGAGGTTTGCGCGAAATTGGGGCGATCTCTTAAGAAAATCTTTTGTAATTTGTGTGCAAAAACATCAAAATATCCGATTTCCATAATTCTTTCCAGGAATTTGTTTGAAAAAATAATTTGTGTAATGCTGAACATTGCTCTTATTTTCTATTGAACGGAGATTTTTTTAAAAAGTTTTCGGTGGTTACCTCATAAAGAAAGAGATGGCGTTGAAGTTTGCATCGTTGTAATGCAACGATTTTCAATTTTTTAAATTTCTTTATTTTTGTTACTGTTCAATTTTGTAGACTAAGGTCTAAGATCGAGGATAAGAATCCGAAAAAACGTTCAAGTGATTTTCGTAATGTAGATCAGCCAAAAAGTGGAAGCAATTACAAAAAATATTGATTACCGCTCCATTCCAACGATGCAAACTTCAATATCATAGAAAAAGCACAATGAAAGTATCAGCAGAAATTGAATGACACATCCGTTGGATTAAGTACAAATATTCGACGATGTTGAAATTTTCATCGTTGGATTGCAACGAATATTTGTTTTCTTTTGTTTATTTCGTTGTCTTCGTTTATTCTTTGAGTGTGAATTTTTGGACTATAGATTTCGATAAAAATGATGAAAAATACGTTTGAGCGATGTTTCTGTTGGAATTTTGCCAAAAAAGATTTAGACTACGAAACTTCCCTTGGGTTCAAACTGTGCTAACTTCAATATCATAAGACTAAATAATTCGTTGATAATATTTTTATGAATGATAAATCTGGATCGTCATTCTTTGAATTAAGGAGGTTGGAGAGATCCAGTATAGTCATACAACAGTGTATATATTTTTTTTCAATGGACTTCGACAAAAGTGCTTACAGGGTATAGATTTGCTTGGTAGATGGAAATTTTTCATAAAATTTTTAATTAAAGGGCAAAATTATGCATTTTTATATTTTCATTGCGTAAGTAAGAAAAATGGTGTGTTGCTACCATTATACTACCATCATAACGTTATAGATGATTGTTATGAAAAAAAGTGCGTCAGGGAATATTTTATACTACTCAGAACGAAATTTTCGGTGATTTATAATTATGCCTATTTATATTTATCTCGCCGGATCATTTATTACCATTAATTAATGGTAATTTCATCTAAGCTCACGTAAAATTACATACATTAAACTATATTTGGTAAATATTCGGAAGCGGGGTTCTTTTTTATCTCTAGTGTTTTGTGGTGAAAAAAATATCAAAATATTTGTACACACTCAGTATAGTCTAGACAATAATAAATATATATCTATTTTTTTTAATTTAACCTTCGATTGGGGCGAATGCTCCAACCTCCATAAAAAATACATGGGAAAAACCACACATTTTATCAATTGAACACGGAGTGATCAAGTTTCAGTTTTTAACTTATTCGCTCACTAGATCGATTCCCACGAGATGGAACTTTGCATTGTTGGGATCCAAAGGCAAAGAATATTTTCGAATTTAATTTCTTTTGGCAGAGTTTGCCTACGAAAAACTCTCAATCATTTTTTAAGATACTTATTCCGAGATTTACAATACAAATCTGCAATAAAGCATTTTGTATGATAATAAAGTAAGCAAATGGAAATATAAAATAAAACCTTCCTTGCATTCCAACTATGCAAACTTCAACACCATTCAGTACACCAGGTGGCACGGTGTACGTCTTGGTTTAAAAAAATAGTGTTATTAGACATTAAAGACTAATTATTGCAAGCTCAGTATCCAGCCACAGGAAAAATTTCTCAATATGATTTCCCTGTCATTCTCAGCATACGCTCCAAAGGCAAATACACAAAAGTGCATACATTACATTACTGCACTGTACATTCTGTACATTCTGTATACATTCTGTGCTGTTATTTATGACTCTGGAGCTTGCATCCTTGTAATGCGATGATGTTTTTTTCTCTTCATTTTTTTTTACGTTTATCATTATTCAAAGTCTTTGTTTGATACTTGAGGTCGTAAATTGCTAATAAGAATATGTGGAAACGTTTGAGCCATTTCCACAACCTAAATAGGCAAAAAAAACGATAGAGTAATTTAAAAAAAACAATAAACTTTCTTTAATTTTCAACAGTGCAAACTTCAAAGTTATTAGTATTATATTTTCTCAGTATTATATTACTTAGTATTATATTTTCTATGCCAAACTTTAAGGGATCGATTGAAACAATATTTGATCTATTTAGTTTTGTTCTTTATGTGTAAAAAAAATTAGGTGTATGGTTTAAATATAAACATAAAGTTTGTAAACAGACAAGGGCAATTTGAGAAGCGCTTAGCATGGACAATGAGGAAATAAATACAATATAATACAATATATTTTCTGTCTATATTTACATCCGAAACTAATGAATTTTCCTGATGATGTTCAAATCAACAACGTTGGAATGCAACAAAAATCTATTATTTTTGGTTGCTCAAACCTTTTCTTCAGCTGATTTACACAATAAAAAACACTCCAACATTTTTGCGTACTCTTATCAGACATTTACAGCTTCAATTCGTTAAAAAAAAAAAAAACCCCTCCGTATAATATTAAAAATACGGACGATGCTGAAGTATGCATCGTTGGACTGCATCAAATTTAACTTCTTTTGGCTGATTTCGCGTATAAAAGTTCTTCAACAATTATTTAAGATATTTATTTAGCGATCTTGATGATAAATCTATAAAAAAAAATCGCCCGTAATAATAAAAATATGTAAAATAAAATGTAAAACAGAATTTTCGTTGCGTTCCAACGATGCAAACTCCAACATTTCTCGAGTCACCTTTTCTCCCAATTGAGACCCTTTAATGTCTTTCAATAATAAATATTTCATAAATATCTCCGCAGCTTCAAATTCTTCTACATTTTTCCCTGCGATCGCAGCAATAATTCTCCCTCTGGATGTTTGAACAAACTGCATGACCGCCGGCAGCGTATATTTCCCAAAGCCATGCACCGATTGGTCTGCATCAACAATAAACGTTTGCTCGCTTCGCGTCAACAATTGTCTAAAAATACTAAGAAAGCTTAGCTCCGGCGTTGGGTTCTCGCACCCAAGTTCTTCGAAAGCCCAAAAAAAAAGTCGGCTGCGATCCATAAACATGAGGTTTCAGGAATCCGCTACGACTACATCTCTGACCTTTGGCATCCAGCGCAGCCTAAAAGAGCGGATGTTGAACGAGAATGAAAATCTGAAAGCGCAACTCGGAAGATGCGCACGATACGCGTAAGGGAGTCGGTGAAGGCCGAGCCGGGTAGATAAAATCGGATTTTTGCATAGGTGAGCCGATAAGATCGTTGGAAGTAAACGAGGCTGTCTATTCGGATACTGACCTCGTCCCACTTGACGAACTTTTCTCCATCCTGGAGCTGCTGGGAAACTTCTACGGCCTTGGTCTGAACGGTGTTACCAGCCGCTTTGTTATTAGCCATGATTCACGTCGGATACTACCTTTTCACGTCAGAAGCGAAAGTAATCGAAAAATGTACAAGAACGAAAAATCAACAAGGCAAATAAACAAACGATAACGAAGGGCCAAAAATGAAAGAAAAAAAAAGGAAAACCTCGTTTTTTCGGCTGTTTCGATGTGAACGATGTTTCTATCACTGGTGCATGCACATTGTGGTATTTCGATTATAACGTGGAATTGTGAGGGAAAAAAGCAACGAGGCAAAATTCTCGTTTCGAATTTGTCTCTCGTGCTCGGAGTGTGAAGAAAAATTTCGACGTTCGACCGGAGCGCGCCTCGCCTCCCTCCGATTGTTGACAGTTCGCGGTGAACGCGAGCGGTAATTTTTCGGATTTTATCGCGTTCGCATTGACGTCTAGGAAAACGCGCGCACACGGACACACACCGAGCAATCTCGACGGCGCGCGTGATTGTAATGATTTTTTTTTCTCGTGAATAATTTCACTGTTTTTCGAAATTGTTCGAGCGGACTCGTTAACGCAAACGCGTGTACGCGAGACGAAGAAAGTTTTTTTTTCCAGTTGTGGGTGTTTTGGTATTTCGTTCATGAGATGAGAGATTTGAGCGAATTGGGCGCGCGTCTCCGCGAGGAGAGCCGCCAGAGAGATGAATTTCCAGGCCACACACCGCCTAGAGCCCGACGTCAACTCTGGCTCCGTAGCAGACGATACGCTTCAAAGCGAAACGTCGCACCTCCCGCGGGCCACGATCCTATTGCCCCCTCCCGCCAACACGTCGACACTCGTGCCACTCGGTGCGGAGCACGCGATCTCACTCGCACTTTGCGCGTGAATTCGAACGCTCGCGATCGGACAACATATTTGTTCGAGCGATCTCGCGAGAGATTGCCTCGGGAAGGGAAAACAATTAAAACGAAGACGAAAGATTGCTAGGAGACTTGGAATAGTCCATGTGCAGCGTCATCTAGCTGACTGGAACTAAGGAGCCACGTGGCTGTCGATAAAGCAGTGAGAGAAAGCGATAGAGCGATTGATCTATGAAGGAACGTCACTTTGGTGCCCTTCGATTTTGTTGAAACTCCACGTATACGGTGAAGCCTTCGCGAGATACTTTAGGCGAGGAAGACATTTGCTGATTTTCATGATAAAAAAATACGATTTGTTTACTATTTTTTACACTAAGGGTATAGTTTATTACTACGTTTGACTGTTACATGGTATTTTTTTATGAAGGCGAAGTAGAAGATCTGCCACGTGACATATGAGTGCGAGAGAGATAGCTGAAATTTTCGAACCGAGATTTCTCAGAGATTAATAATATTTAGGGCAAAAGGAAATCATCAAGCTCTGCGTCAGGGAATTCTCCAGAGCCTAATGCTTCGTTTTTTCCTAAAAAATGTGACTATCTATGAAAAAATTGGGTTGGAAAATTTGTGAGGTTATGTTGACCTTGTACATGCCCTTAAGGAGTTGGGCCGCAGTAAAGGGTATAAAATCATGTGCGAATTTAACAATTTTTTTTCGTATGAACAAGTGATTTAGTCATAAAATTAATTACACATCTAGTATGAATATCTAGCTGTTAGAATTGTTTTTTTCAATGTACAAAATGGCCGACTACTCGAAACTTCTCGAAACAGCTTTTTTTGCAATTGTCGTGACAATAAATAACTTCAAAAATGTTCACTCGATTTACTTCAAATTTAAAAGTTACGTTCCTAATTGCAATTCGCAGGGGAGTACGTACGGAATTTTTGATTAATCGAAAACTTTTCATTTTATGAGCAGTTTATGAGCAGTTATAACGAAATTTTTCATTTAAAATTCATTTCTTAAGTTCAAATACGTACAACTCTTGAATAAAACAATATTTTTTAAATTCCGTACGTACTTCTCTAGGTATTCTAATGTAGATTGACGAGAATTTTTGTTTTTTTGTTCTAGGTAAAAAATTGTGGATGCTAAATGTCACGCTGCAGAGCGCCTAAGAAAAGCGAACAAAAGAAAATATTAGTAGTCGGCCATTTTGTACATTGAAAAAAAAAATATTTATATATTTTCTAAGAGTTTGATATTCATACTAAATAGATGTGTAATTTCATAAGTGAATCACTTTTGCATACGAAAAAAAGTTAAATTCGCAAATGATTTTATACCCGTTACTGTGGCCAACCCCTTAATCTTTAAAAATGCCGGCGGTATGGCACGATTTTGTCTAACCTGCATTTTCAAAAATGGGGTGACGTATAGCTAACAAACTAATCGACCGATTCTAATGAAATTTAGCATAAATTGTTCGAACCTTATTGTCTAAAACATGACCCTAAGCCTTTTTGAAAAATTGAAGAAAAAAGTATTTTTAGCAAAATTTAGCTACTTTTTTTGGAAAATTCAATCCTTTTATTTCAAAGCGTACCGTTTCATCGATTTTAAACATCCCCTTTAAAAGTCCGTGCTATACCTCCACCATCTTTAAAGATTAGTAATTCTTTAAAATACCATGTAACGGCCAAAAGTAGTAATAAAACATACACTAAGTTTAAAAAATGGTAAAGAATCTTTCCTGTAAAAAAAAGTCATGAAAACCAGCAGTTTTTCCTCGCCTCAAGACCCCCCCCCCCCCCTCCCCCCAAACGATCGTAGATTTCATTGTTGGAGGTCTTCCCTCTTATCACATTTCCCACCATGTTCCGTTTCCTCATCCCCACCTTGCGGCCGCAGCCGACTTCCCCCTCTGTATCGCATTCACGATGGTAATTCTGCCGCCAGTATAGGGCGACTGCGGAAAACCTACAGTGGGTAAAAAAAGGTTTTGTACATGTCACACGATACGGTTGTTAATTTGGCTTTATTTGTTTGTTCGAGTTTCCCCAAGCTTTTTGTAAACAGACACCATGTATATTTAGGATAAGCTATATCGAACACAGAAACTTAATGAAGCATTTTATTTTTTTCGTAAGATAACTTGAAAAATCGACGTGTACGGATACTTTTTTTACCCACTGAAAGCCAATACAGCCGGTCCCAGGTTCGCGCTTCCCAGTTTCGGAGCTAGTCGCGTTTCGTCGCGAAATAAATCACAGGCTAAAGTCGCACTCACACCAGAGATTAGTAGGGAGATGCACAACGCTCCCCTTTTCGGCGTGCCTCGTAAATGGCGCTAAATCGCGGCGGCGAGTTCGGGAGTATGATTTCGTGATCATCGCCTCTGTCGAGGTTGCAGATTCCCTTGTAGCCGCGCGAGTCCGTGATCACCGCTCAAATCGGTATCGCAGTCAGCGAGAACACGAATGGGTAGCTCGGTGGGGGAAAAGTCTCTGCCCCTCGCAAATCGCGCTCGCTCAACAGACGAACGGAGCGTGGTTTTCCGTCCGATCGAGCTCGACATATATGTGTGGCCGTACTGCGGATTGGAATATCCATTAAATGAATTTCAAAGTGAAAAACATGTATCGAGATTATTGTTTTCTCTCGGTTGCCCGTTTATGCCGAAAATGCGGGTTAAAAAAATTAACGACGAACCGCGTTAAAAAATGAAACGCCGAAACGACCGTGGAAGGTTCAAAAACAAATCTTGAGCCTTTGCCGCGATCGTTTCCACATTTTTTTTCAACAGTAAACATTGTGGATAAGGCTGTATCATAAATGTTTCTGTATCTGCAATGAGCGTTGTGGCTGAGTTGGCAGCGTGCGGATTAACGATTTTACGGTCCGGGTTCAATCCCCGGTGAATCAACTTGTTTTTTTTTTTTTTTCATTTTATATTCAGAAAATTTGGAACTTACTCTCGCTTTAGCTATTCTCGCCTGTTCAGGCATTATTTATGTATTTAATTCGTATATGCTTAATAAAAAAAACAAGACATTGCTACCGGGGATCAGTGCAGCCAGATCGCGCGTAAAAGTTACCCCCTCTCTAGGCTCTTACACGCCCTTCCCTCAATCATAGTAGCGCGTGTCCGTGAGCGAGCGACGCTTGGACATCGTCGGAAAGAGCCGAGCACGGTCGAAGTTTCTCGACCGCGCCTTCGGCAGCTACACCAACACATGGACGCTGAGCACGTTCATGTGCGGCCAAGCCGAAACGAAGGCTTCGAGGGAAAAAGCAATCTGAGCACGACTCACGCGTGACGTCACCCGACGTCACGCGCGAGGCTTTTAGATGATTTCAATGCTTATTTGGCTCTTGATTCTCTGCGTTATTAATGTGTACAAAAAAATGTATCGCGCACTCTGATCGCTTATTTTTTTAGTTTATATGTTAATTTAAATATAATGATGAATCTAAATTACAAGTTATTTATCTTATATAAAATTGTTTACGCTTTACTCACACCCGTCCTTATGCCAAATAAATAATAATTCATAAAAGTAGGCGGAAATATATTTATATTCGTATTATTATATTAATTCTCATACTTTCATCAAGCGATAAAGCATTATCCCCAAAAACAAGCCAATCATCCACCCGGCCGCGAATCGTAAATACCAGAAAGTGCACATATTCTACAAGCGATGAAATGGTCCTGTTGGTAGCGTTCCTGGCTTCGGTCCGCAGGGGCCCGTGGTGCAAATTTTTCTCCAAATTTTTCATAATTTCTCATATTTCAGTCATATTTGAGATTTTCGGAGAAAAAATGATTTACAACAGATTCAAGTTCTGGTCTATTTCCCAAAAACACTTTTTTTCACTGAAAATTCATGATTTCTCATTTTTTCCCGGAAATTTCTCTTTTTCCTATGACCTGAGTGAACGGCTGCGGAGATATTCGGAGAGAAGTTAAAGATGAAAAGAAATAAGATTTTCGTAAAAAAAACTGATTATTATTTTTTTTCCGGAAATTTTCCTTTTTCCTATTACCTGAGTGAACGGCTGTGAAGGTATTCGGAGAAAATTTAAACATGAAAAAAACGAGATTTTCGTAAAAAAACTTGTTATTTTTTTTTCGGAACTTTTTCTTTTTCCTATTGAGTGAAAGGCTCCGGAGATATTCGGAGAAAAGTTATAGATGAAAAAAAATGAGATTTTCATAAAAAAAACTTATTATATTTTTTCATCTCTCATAATTCTGAGAAATAATGAATTTCCGAAATTTTTGCAAACATCATTTTCCTTAAGGGGTAACACCACTGGTAACACCACCAACGGCCTGCCACGAAGCGTTTTAGACAAATAATACTTGGGGTAATTATTAAGCATATATTGAAGTATATTGCAAAAAAAATGTACGGGAAAATATTACAAAATGGCGACACTACAGCAAATTCTTCCGAGGCATGTTGAACTTAAGGTGCTCTGCGGCATGTAGTATAACTTGTGCCAATTTTAATCTGGACGGAATAATTATTTTAATTAAATCTAGATGAATGAAATCTAGACTTAATAAAACAAAATTCCTTTTTTGGTTTAAAATTGGCACAGTTATACTGCGTGCCGCAGAGGTTTGACATGCTTCGGAAGAATTGCTGCAGTGTTGCATTTTGTAATATTTTCGGATGAAAAATTTATAGCAATATACTTAAGTATATGCTCAATAAATACCGTAAGTATTATTTGTTTATCGCATTTTCTTCGGCCAAAAAAAAATATCAAAAAATACGCTTCCTGTAAGGCCGTTACAGTGGTGTTACCCCTTAAAGTCTTCATATAATTTCCGAGATTTTCCCGTGACTGTAATTAAAATGATGAAATATTCGAAAAAATTCGAAGAAATTCGGAGAAACCCGGATGTTTGCGTAAAAATAATTGTCCGCAAAACTCCGAATTCTTCATATTTGTTCCAATTCATAGAAAAATTCGAAAAAATTTTCCGGAAAAAATCGGAGTTTTTCGGAAAAAAATTTGCACTAGGGGCGCGGGATCGTTCCCCGCGCTCAGTGCTTTTTTTAAATTATTATTACTATTAATTCTTATTTGATTAGTTATTTTTATTAGTTATCATCATCATTTTAATTAGTTATCTTTTAGTGTCGAAAAATTTATCGTGCACTCTGACCGCTTATTTTATTAGTTTGTACGTTAATTTAAATATAATAATAAATCTAAATTACAACTTATTTATCTTATAGAAAAAAGTAAAAAACAGTAGAGGAAAGAAACGGGCACAATGAAGGGAAAGAATAGGTAACAAACGCGAAAAGCGTGTACCTAAGAAAAAAAACCAATAACAAAAAAAATTAGATTTTCGTAAAAAAAAATTATTACATTTATTATCCCTAATAATTCTGAGAAATAATGAATTTCCGAAATGTTTGCAAACATTATTTTCCTTAAGGGGTAACACCACTGTAACGGCCTGCCACGAAGCGTTTTAGACAAATAATACTTGGGATAATTATTAAGCATATATTGAAGTATATTGCAAAAAAATGTTATGGGAAAATATTACAAAATGGCGACACTGCAGCAAATTCTTCCGAGGCATGTTGAACTTAAGGTGCTCTAAGGCATGTAGTATAACTTGTGCCAATTTTAATCTGGACGAAATAATTTTTTTAATTAAATCTAGATGAATGAAATCTAGACTTAATGAAACAAAATTCCTTTTTTAGATTAAAATTGGCACAGTTATACTGCGTGTTGTAATTTAGATTTATTATTAAATATAGTAATAAATCTAAATTACAACTTATTTATCTTTTAAAAGAATTGTTTGCGCTTTACTTACACCCGTCCCTATGCCAAATAAATTATAATTCATAAAAGTAAGGGGGCGTCCATTAATTACGTGAGGCATTTAGTGGGGGGGGGGGGGGGGGGGGTCGAGCGAAATCTCACTCAATCTCACGGGGGGGAGAGGGGGAGCTTCGGCAAATATCACGTAATTTTTAGTAGTTTTAGTAATTTTAGTAATGACGTAATTTTTATCACGTAGAGAGAGTCTCCCTACTACTTTACATGGTGGAGTAAATGGTACTACAACCGCAGTTACTTCTACTACAATTTATTTTCCGTGAACGTATGCATTTTGAAAAATCTCACGTGAGATTAGGGGAGGTGGGAGGGGGTCGAGCTAAATCTCACGACATCTCACCAGGGGGAGAGGGGGGGGTCGAAAAATCGCCAAAATCACCTCACGTAATTAATGGATGATACTTAATGCATATTCATTCTCATATACTTTCATCAAGCGATTAAGCATTATGATAATGCTTTATCGCTTGATGGAAGTATATGAGAATGAATGTAATAATACGAATATATTTCCGCTTACTTTTATGAATTACAATTTCTTTGACATAGGGACGGGTGTGAGTAAAGCGCAAAAAAAATTTCAGAAGTAAAATAAGTTGTAATTTAGATTTATTATTATATTTAAATTAACATATAAACTAATAAAATAAGCGGTCAGAGTGCGCGGTACATTTTTCGACACTAAAAGATAACTAATAAAAATAATAATGATGACTAATAAAAATAACTAATCAAATAAGAATTAATAGTAATAATAATTTTAAAAAAGCACTGAGCGCGGAGAACGATCCCGCGCTCCTAGTGCAAATTTTTTTCCGAAAAACTCCGATTTTTTCCGGAAAATTTTTCCGAATTTTTCTATGAATTGGAACAAATATGAAGAATTCGGAGTTTTGCGGACAATTATTTTTACGCAAACATCGGGGTTTCTCCGAATTTCTTCGAATTTTTTCGAATATTTCATCATTTTAATTACAATCACGGGAAAATCTCGGAAATTATATGAAGACTTTAAGGGGTAACACCACTGTAACGGCCTTACAGGAAGCGTATTTTTTGATATTTTTTTTTGGCCGAAAAAATGCGATAAACAAATAATACTTGCGGTATTTATTGAGCATATACTTAAGTATATTGCTATAAATTTTTCATCCGAAAATATTACAAAATGGCGACACTGCAGCAATTCTTCCGAAGCATGTCGAACCTCTGCGGCACGCAGTATAACTGTGCCAATTTTAATCTAAAAAAGGAATTTTGTTTCATTAAGTCTAGATTTCATTCATCTAGATTTAATTAAAAAAATTATTTCGTCCAGATTAAAATTGGCACAAGTTATACTACATGCCTTAGAGCACCTTAAGTTCAACATGCCTCGGAAGAATTTGCTGCAGTGTCGCCATTTTGTCAATGCCAAATTTTCAATATATGCTTAATAATTACCCCAAGTATTATTTGTCTAAAACGTTTCGTGGCAGGCCGTTAGTGGTGTTACCAGTGGTGTTAGCCCTTAAGGAAAATGATGTTTGCAAAAATTTCGGAAATTCATTATTTCTCAGAATTATGAGGGATAAAAAAATGTAATAAGTTTTTTTTTACGAAAATCTCATTTTTTTTTCATCTATAATTTTTCTCCGAATATCTCCGCAGCCTTTCACTCAATAGGAAAAAGAAAAAGTTCCGAAAAAAAATAAGAACAAGTTTTTTTTTACGAAAATCTCATTTTTTTTCATCTTTAAATTTTCCCCGAATATCTTCGCAGCCGTTCACTCAGGTAATAGGGAAAAGGAAAATTTTCGGAAAAAAAATAATAATCAGTTTTTTTGACGAAAATCTCATTTCTTTTCATCTTTAACTTCTCTCTGAATTCCTCCGCAGCCGTTCACTCAGGTCATAGGAAAAAGAGAAATTTCCGGGAAAAAAATGAGATATCATGAATTTTCAGTGAAAAAAAAGTGTTTTTGGGAAATGGACCAGAACTTGAATCTGTTTTAAATCATTTTTTCTCCGAAAATCTCAAATATGACTGAAATATGAGAGATTATGAAAAATTTGGAGAAAAATTTGCGCCACGGGGCCCTGCGGACCGAAGACAGGAACGCTACCAACGGTCCCATTTCATCGCTTGTAAACTGAAAAAAAAATTCAGTTGGTTTAACAAAATGTATCTTTAAATACGTTCAACTTGATTTTTGATTGGCATAACAAACATTTTGTTAATCTAACGATAGTTTTAGTAGTGTGAACTGTAGCTAAATAAGCTCAAGTTGAACGTATTTAAAGATACATTTTGTTAAACCAACTGAATTTTTTTTTCAGTGTAGAATATGTGCACTTTCTGGTATTTACGATTCGCGGCCGGGTGGATGATTGGCTTGTTTTTGGGGATAATGCTTTATCGCTTGATGAAAGTATGAGAATTAATGTAATTATACGAATATAAATATATTTCCGCTTACTTTTATGAATTATTATTTATTTGGCATAAGGACGGATGTGAGTAAAGCGTAAACAATTTTATATAAGATAAATAAGTTGTAATTCAGATTTATTATTATATTTAAATTAACGTATACACTAAAAAAATAAGCGATTAGAGTGCGCGGTACATTTTTTGTATACATTAATAACGCAGAGAATCAAGAGCTAAATAAGCATTGAAATCATCTAAAAGCCTCGCGCGTGACGTCGGGTGACGTCACGCGTGAGTCGTGCTCAGATTGCTTTTTCCCTCGAAGCCTTCGTTTCGGCTTGGCCGCACATGAACGTGCTCAGCGTCCATGTGTTGGTGTAGCTGCCGAAGGAGCGGGCGAGAAACTTCGACCGTGCTCAGCTCTTTCCGAAGACGTCCAAGCGTCGCTCGCTCACGGACACGCGCTACTATGATTGGTTGGGCGTGTAAGAGACTAGAGAGGGGGTAACTTTTACGCGCGATCTGGCTGCACTGATCCCCGGTAGCAATGTCTTGTTTTTTTTATTAAGCATATACGAATTAAATATCATAAATAATGCCTGAACAGGCGAGAATAACTAAAGCAAGAGTAAGTTCGAAATTTTCTGAATAAAAAATGAAGAAAAAAAAAGTTGATTCACCGGGGATTGAACCCGGACCGTAAAATTGTTAGTCCGCCACGCTGCCAACTCAGCCACGATGCTCATTGGAGATAGAGAAACATTTATGATACGCCCTTATCCATAAAGTTTACTGTTGAAAAAAAATGTGGAAACGATCGTGGCAAAGGCTCAAGATTTCTTTTTGAACCTTCCACGGTCGTTTCGACGTTTTATTTTTCAACGCGGTTCGTCGTTAATTTTTTTAACCCGCATTTTCGGCATAAACGGGCAGTCGAGAGAAAACAATGATCTCGATACATGTTTTTCACTTTGAAATTCATTTAATGGATATTCCAATCCGCAGTACGGCCACACATATATGTTGAGCTCGATCGGACGGAAAACCTCGCTCCGTTAGCCTGTCGAGCGAGCGCGATTTGCGAGGGGCGAGACTTTACCCCCACCGAGCTACCCATTCGTGTTCTCGCTGACTGCGATACCGACTTGAGCTGTGATCACGGACTCGCGCGGCTACAAGGGAATCTGCAACCTCGACAGAGGCGATGATCACGAAATCATACTCCCGAACTTGCCGCCGCGATTTAGCGCCATTTACGAGGCACGCCGAAAAGGGGAGCGTTGTACATCTCCCTACTAATCTCTGCTCACACGTACCGGTCCGTGTGTGTGACATCCGTGTAGCACTGGAGCTACGTCACGCCCGTATTTATTTTTCTCCTAACTACGAGACGGATTCGAACCCGCAATCCCCCGATGTTCCGGTTCAGAAACAAGCACGCTTACTACTAGACCGGCACATCAGTTTCCCTTAAAAACTATTGGATATGTCATTTTTTCGGTCGAGAAAACAGTCTGAAAGGGTGAAACCACCCCTCATTGTTAGAGTGAAGAATGTTGAGGGGTAAATACATGTAGCGGCATACATTTTTTTCCGCCTTATTTTTGGTAAACATCTTAAGGCCTCAGGCCACAGTAACGGGTATAAAATCATGTGCAAATTTAACCATTTTTTTCGTATGAAAAAGTGATTCACTTATAAAACTAATTACACATCTATTTAGTATGAATATCGAGCTGTTAGAAAATATATATATATTTTTTTCGATGTACAAAATGGCCGACTACTCGAAACTTCTCGAACGGCTTTTTTCCAATTGGCGTGACAAATAACCAACAATTTTCACTCAATTGACTTCAAATTTAAAAGTTATGTTCCTAATTGCATTTTGCAGAGAAGTACGTACTTAATTTCTCATTAATTGAAAACTTTTCATTTTATCAGCAGTTTACGAGCAGTTATAACGAAATTTTTCACTGAAAATTCATTTTTTAAGTTCAAATACCTACAAATTTTGAATAAAACAATATTTTTAAATTCCTAACGTACTTCTCTAGGTATTTTAATGTAGATTGACGAGAACTTTTGTTTTTTGTTCTAGTTCAAAAATTGTGGATGCTAAATGTTACGCCGCGGAGTGCCTAAAAGAAGATAACAAAAGAAAATATTAGTAGTCGGCCATTTTGTACATCGAAATTTTTTTTTTTTTTATGTTTTACCCGTTACTGTGTCCTAAGGCCTTAACGATACAGTGGTAAATTTTTAATCCGAAATTCATAGGAATACATTTGGAAGAAATTGCTTGTGAGCGTGACTTACCTCACCGCGAACTTTAAACACATTTTTTAAGCTTGTGGCAAACTTTAAAACGAGTCGACCGATCGTGCTAAAACTGTACAAACGTCTCAATAACAATATTACCTTGAACTTATACCTACTCGTTTATGAAAATCACTTTTTAGAAGTACTTTTTTATTCCAAAAAACGAAAATTTTGTGTAGAATTTCAATTTGTCTCTTCTGGTGTCCTATTTTTTTTTCGATTTTCAACTTTTTAAATGTTTCTTAGGTATAAATTCAGCATTTGGATGTTAAAATACTAAAAATTCTTGGCTCATATTTTTCCGACTAATATTAAAGTCGTTGGATGTCCCACAAACGAAAAACTGCCGCCAAAACCTTCCGGAAGATCTTGGAACGTCGCCATCTTGGAAATGTTTTTAATGAACTTTATTTGAACAGTTTTGTTACGTAATTAATTGTACCTACAATTTCATGAATGTAAAACGTTTTGTTCTTTTACAACAAAAAAAAATCGAAATTTGCTATTGTTTATCGTCTACGTGTACTTCCCCCCTTAGGGTTGATTTTGCAGTTTCACCCGCAAGCGGTAAACCGATTTCAGTTAAACAAAAACGAAAATTTTTCTCATGCAAAAGGATCAGAAATCCACTATGAGTAAATAAGTACATTGGAGAAAAAACAAAAATTAAGGGGTGAATCATCCCTTTATTTTTCTTCCGCTCGCGCCACATTAAAAAGGGGTTCATTAAATTGAAAGAATCGGGTAACATTTTGACGGAGGGATGACATTTCAGTTCACGTATTTTTTTCATTTTTGATAGAAAGCTCAAGGGGGTAAACTACCCCTTTCTCGAAGTTCGTTATCGGAATTTTTGGGGACCTACCCTTATCAAGCATTCCATTAAGCTCTCATACATCTTCAGAAGAGAATGAAGCATTGCCGTTTCACATTCTGATATTATATCGCAGTTTTACTATCCTGAAAAATGCTTATATTAAGGGGCTACGCTGCTGCGAAAATGACAAATACTCTTTCGTCACTTGAGGCGATTCAAATTGAAGAGGAAGGTCCAACATACGGTGCAGAAATAGTAGATTGGAGGTCAACTTATGATTACAACGATAGAACTGCTCGACATCAAGTAAACGGATTGGCTTTAAATTTGGCACACTTATTTCAGTGTAATAGTAGTTCAGTCCTGACCAATGTATTCCTTCTTAACACTTTTTTTCATTAGTTAAAAGAATAATGTCATTTTTTCTTGAAAAAAACCGGTTGAAATATTCATATTTTTTTTAATCATCGGAACACAACAACAAAAAGTTTAGTCTTAGCCAATATTTTTAGAAGAAAAAAGTATTTTTGTTTCTTCATTAAGGAGGGATCTCTAGTTAGAATTTTCAAAAAATCGACTTTTTTTCACTTTCTAAAAGTATAATATCTTACGAGTATTTTCCGACTAATTGAATGTAAATCAGACCATTATTCGCCGAAATACATAACTTTGAAGGACGCCGTGTTTGAGCCATATAAAGTAAACTCAAAACTTTAAACTCGTTTTTCTCAAAACCATGTTTTCGAAGTCGGTGATCAATGTAACTCGAGAACGGCTTTACCGATCGGGTTGAAATTTATATCACTTCTTCTATACATAGTTTTCCTCCGGATGAACGAAGGATTTTTTTTTGGACAATTTTTTTTTTTATAGTCATTTTTTGTAAGTGAAATTTTGGTCAAAACAACACTTTTGACTTTCAACGTCCGCCATTTTGTGAAAAATGGAAATTTTTCAAATCCCTTCGTTCAACCGGAGCATTATATCATTAACTAAAGATTCCCCCCTGCTTTGTTGGTTTCAGATAATCCGTCACAGCGTGAGAGTGATAACCGCAAAAGCTGTTTTTTTTTTGCAGCGTCCTCGGCCATTGATACGTATCGGCTTATTTTGAAACATATTTCTTTAAAAACATTATAATGTTTACATTAAATATATATCTTTTAAACGGAAGAACTTTTGTTGTAAATTATTTTATCGTTTGGCCGAAAAAAATCGGAAGAAGGCCTTTTTTTTAACGTTCCAACTAGGCCTCACTCCTTAATGTGCGTACAAATAAATGTACAAATGATATTTCAATCGTATTATTCCTGCGATTGTTTTTTAAATAACGCTGATTTTCGGGTCTTCACAGTAGCCAAACACACTAAGTACACAAATTACGTAAGGGGCCGTCCATAAATTACGTCATTTTAAAATAGGGGGGGGGGGGTCTGGTCGTTAGATGACGGTAACGTTAATTTGATCACAACGATATGACGGATAGGATGATTTCAGGGGGGGGGGGGGGGTCAAAAATCAGCAAAAGTCGATGACGTAATTTATGGACGGCCCCTAACGCAAATTTTCCCAATTTTTACCCATTTTTTTCAAACGCGTTTTTCTCAGAACCACGTTTTTCAAATTGGTACCCAAAATTTCTCGAAAACCAATGAACCGATTGCCTTGAGGTTTTTTGTGGTTATTCTATACACCATTATCTAGTACTTGTCATAGGATTTTTATTTTCGTTGCTTAGTTTTTGTTTTATAGGCAAAATAATAACTAATTTTTGGCCCAAAAATCACTATTTATGTTCAAACGTCCGCCATTTAGTCATAAATCGATATTTTCAAAATCGGCTATGACAAGTACTAGATTATAGTATCTAATTTAATAATCTTTTTGGTTTTTTTTTCAAATGATTTTTGAAGAAACGCCAGTGGGCATACGCAGATTTTTTTACGACGCTCCAAGGATCATACAATATCCCTGTATATTTTTGCTATTTTTAAATAAAGAAAATTAAACATATTTTTGAATGTATATACTTTTAGATAAATAAAACCCCAATCCGAAATTTCAAATAGTTTTCCTTGAAAAAATTCACAAAAATGACTCTTTTTCCGGCTCCTAGGTGTATATCTCCCCTTAATTAAAGAAAGTAGATTATCTCCAACATAGATCGATGCGCGCGTATCGTCTCATTGCGTGGAACGGAAAAACTCTGCCATTTGTCGTGGTGTCGCAACTTTATTTTTCCTTTTTCACAAGTAACGTACAATTTTAGACAACTAAAAAAAGAAAGATCTCGCCGCAAATTGGTTCGAGAAACAATGTTTTACGGTACGAGCGTAAAACGACGGATAAGTCGAAAATAATCGCGGGAGGTCTGAGCCCGCGCGTGTTCGAACGGATCGTACGCGTACCATTTTTATTCTCATAGCCATTTGGTAGGTTTCACTCAAACGGCGCAACATCTTGTACAATTTCGTGGCAAATCATTGCTACGGAAGATACAAAGATTAGCTCACAGCGCTATCACGATGAATCATAATGTAACTGGGTAATATGGCTACATCGTATTTATTATTAGTAACTTTGTCATGCTAGTGAATATTATAATGATCAGAGTTTCGAAAAATCTTGTTACTTATTCTCCTTGCGAAACATTAATTTTTCCGGCAATTATTTCGCTACGAGTGTCACTCGATTCGTGAAGGAACGACGCGAAATTTGCTCTTCATGCGTTCTTTTTGCATTTATCTCGAATCTGTGGAAAAGAAGAAATACAAAAAAGCGTGTGAATCGTGAATAACGCATTATTTGTCGCAGTTTTGTCCACAACCACGGTAACGAAAAGTGAAGTGTTCGATGTCGCCAGGAAAAACCCCGTGATCGGAGAAAATTAGAAGGCCAATTTTTTGACAGGCGATTATGGAGATGCCGAGGGGCCTAAATCCATGTTTGCCCAAAAATCGGAGTGCAGGGTTCTTTTTTAGGGGATGAAGGGCGTTGGGGGCGGATTGATGCCAAACTACAACCCCTACGAGGTCGGCACCGGGAGACAAAATGTTCAGAAAAATCCGGGCTTTAGTTTTGTCCGCAGCGCCGAAGTCGTGGTAGTTCATTTTGGGGGAGAAAAAGTGGGGTGAAATTTTGAAAAATCAGTTTTTATTCAATAACTTCTTACCATAATTTCGTACAATTTTTGTTCAAATGGGAACGTTGTAGCCCTTGAAAAGACTCATCGATTGAGTATTTGATCATTACCCTACAATAATGTCTACACCCCCAAAAAGATTGTTGATATACCAAAAAAAAATTGTTTATTGAATAACTCAAAAACAATCTATTCTCCGGGTATGGTTTAAATGTACGAAATATAGAGAATAATTTTCTCTATATTTTCGTTTCTATGGACCACCCTTGAATTTTGCTTTTTCCAACCCCTCTCGCGGGTTGAAAATAAAAAATTTAATTCTGGGAAAAGTATTGACCGCACGAATTCTTCGTCGTGGAACAATTTTTAGCTTGAACCATCAGCTACACTTTTGTCCACAGTGCCAAACTCGTATCTCTTTACTTACGGTCAATATTTGTCCCAGAATTTTATTTTGAATTTTCAACCCCTGAGAGGTGTTGGAAAAAGCAAAATTCAAGGGTGGTCTATAAAAACGAAAATATAGAGGAAATTATTTAATTTTTAATTTCTTAAATTAAAACCATCCCCGAAAAATCGATTGTTTTCGAGTTATTCAATAAACAATTTTTTTTTATATTTTAACAATTTTTTTGGGGGTGAAGATATTATCGGAGAGGGATGATCAAATACTCCATCGACGCGTCTTTTCAAAGGCTACAACATTCCCATTCGAACAAGAATCGTATGAATTTTTCCTAAAAAGTTATGGAATTAAAACTAATTTTTCAAAATTTCACCCCCAAAATGAACGTCCATGACTTCGGCGATGTGGACAAAAATAAAGCCCGGATTTTTCTGAACATTTTGTCTCCCGGCGCCGACCTCTTAGGGGCTGTACTTTGGCATTAATCCACCCCCTTCATCCCCTTAAAAACACGCTACACCCCGATTTTGAGGCAAACTTGGATTTAGTACCCGCGGCACCGACAAAATAACTTGTCCAAAACTAGCCGTCTTCTAATTTTTTCCGATTCCAATATACAGGGCGGATAGACAACTATTAGCAGCTTGGACATCTTCTAAACTATAAGGTTCACGGAAATATTTGCTGAAATGAAATTGCACAGTAGGAAAGGGGCCATCCGATAGCGAAAATAGTTTTTTTTTTGCAGGTGGAGGTACTTCGGACATTTGAAGGTCAACTCCATTTTTTTTAATTGGATCGGTATGTTTTTTTTTCTGTATCATGAAAGAGGAGCCTAAGGTGCTAATAGTTATTGATCCACCCTGTACAGCACGACTGTACTACCCATAAAAGTCATGAAAATAATTACATTAGATTGTGGAGAATCCTTGCTTCGCCAAGGCATCAGTAGCGGGAGATTGTCTTGTCGTGATGCTTCTTCTCAGTGGACATGAGGCTATCCCGCGAATTGACCATGCTTCTGTGCCGTGACATCATGGCGAAATAATCGCCGGGCGAGCACAAAGCTAGCCGAGTACAAGTCTTCGTTCGGTCGCCGTGTTCGCGCAAAATGTTGATGATACTTTGCTCGTAAACCTCCATCATCATGACGCACTGCCGACACAAAGTACGGATCGCGTCGCATCACTTTCGAAATGACATTTTTTTTCTGTGATTTCGGAGCGAAAAAAAGGGCAAATTTTCACCTTGCCGTGTTTGGCGGGCGCTATGTACTGGCAGGCTCGAGAAACGACCTGCTCGAGCTCCTGCTCCACTTTGGGCTCCGACAAGAGTCCGTCGATCGTCGCGATGACTCCCTGACAGAGAGCACACTCGGCTACGGAGTCTGGAAATTGAAAAAACAAATCGGTACTGCGATTGCTTTTCGTTGGGCTAGTTCGCGTCGGATAATTGAAAGAGAACTTCAGTATGAAAATCTTGCACGAAATCGCACGACTGCTTCATAATAAGAAATATCGAGACTGGACCAGCTTCGACACAGTGACTGAGAAAAGAATTTACAAGTAGGGTAAAACGACCTGCAAATGGACTCATTTATATTCAAAATTATCAAAGAATATGAATGGTCGATAAAAACTCGAATGACTAGAATTTTTCGCTAGAAAAAACAAATCTTGGCTATTGCTAAAACCGATTTCTCAGTTTAATATCAAATTTTGACGCTACACGGAATTTTTCTACTTTGTGGCACTTGCACACCGCGCAATTTAGTTACGAAACGGCTGTGCCCAGTAGGTGTTCAAAACGCGAGAACGAGTTTTCTAATAGTTTGTCTAATTTTATTATTTTTTATAATTTATATTTTTTATATTTTTTATATTATTTTTATATATTTTTTTATATATTTTTATATATTTTTTTATATATTTTTATATATTTTTTTATTTTTTATAATTTTCTAATTCTAAAAATAGTTTTTCTAATTTGTTTAGGGTAAGTATCACTTACATTACTTGAGAAAGAATCAATCTTTGATTTTTGCCAAATTTGTAAATAAATTCGTAATAATAGGTCAGAATTAGACATGTTTATTCACGGGTGCTGTATTCTAACCTCTTTCCAGTGAATTGACGTATGGGCTATATTCTGATAATTCTCAAAGCAGAGTTAAAAAAATTAGCTTATCTGCTGAAAATTGCTAAATTAACTATTGTTAAGATGTGACGATGTACACTTCATTAAATGTTCTCATTAAATCAATTCGTTCGTGTTTTTTTTTTGCCTTTTGGCAAAATTTAATTTTCTATTTCCCTGTCGAAACCCACGTTGGTAGTTTTTTTTGAGAATTAAGATGCAAAAAGGCTTTGAGTGTTTTCTACAATATCATGTTAACGAATATAATACCTATATTCAAGAGAATATTATAATTATTGTGCAACACAGTGATCGAGGAAACTAGCATTTAAGGTAATCCTATCGTCAGGCTTGAATCCATACGATTTTCATAATTTTTTTGAGCTTCACTAAGTATTTTAATAAACGTCTCTGTAAAATTCTAGGCTCGGTTATCGACCTAATTACAGCGAAAACAATATATTAAAATTGCGTATGTTTGTGAAGGAATTCCGAGACGACGTACAAAAACCCAATTTCCAGTCGCTACAAAAGTGTATGCAATAGTGGAAATCCGTCACATTCTTAAAAATAATCAGATTCACATACTAAACACTTGTAGTAATCCAATGCTTTAAGAAAAAATTACGCTTATTGACTTAATTTTTATGTAATATCAAGTTTAATTTGAACTTCCTGTATTGGATTTATTACGACTTGCTACGATAAAGAGACGTGAACTTCGGGAATTTTTATCTCAAAAACTAATGTTTCTATTGCATCCGGGTTTTTTTTTCATTGGAAAATATGCACATTGAGGTATGTTTAGGAATTTTTAAAAATAAATTCGTTGACTGGAAGCGTTTCAAACGCGATTATCTCGAAACATAGTTTTCAAAGTCGGTGCCAGATGTATCTCGAAAACGGCTTGTCCGATTTTGTCCAAATTTGGATACAATATTCTTCGATAGCTTTTCTCGTTCGTCACGTAACGATTTTTCATTTGATTGAACCATTGCTTTTTTTATGCCATGTGTATGCAATCCAAAATCGTCGGAAATTGCGAACGAAAAACGAATGTTAAATTAAAACGGTCGCAATTCCGTCAAAAATGAAAATTTCAAAAAAAAATCCTGCGTGGCGAACGAGAAAAACTATCGAAGAATATTGTATCAAAATTTGGACAAAATCGGACAAGCCGTTTTCGAGATACATCTGGCACCGACTTTGAAAACTATGTTTCGCGATACTCGCGTTTGAATGGCTTCCAGTCAACGAATTTATTTTTAAAAAATCCTAAACATACCTCAATGTACATATTTTCCAATAAAAAAAAAAAAACCCGGATCCAATCGAAACATTAGTTTTTGAGATAAAAATTTCCGAAGTTTACTTGTTTTTCTCGCCGTTTACTCAGGTACCTCCCTTTGATAAAAATAAATCGGTTTGCTTGACAGCGTTCGTCTACACTACACGTCCATTTACCGGCGGTTGAGCGTGTATTTACTGATCATTGCGTTCATTCACTGGCGATTTAGTCATTTCGCTACTTATCTATCAATTCCTTCAATATTATTTGTGGCAATTACTTCGAATATTTCTTTCCACTATCAGAATAATATAATATTATATAATAATATATATATATAATATAATATAATAATATAATAATTTTGGTGGCTATGGCCATTGAAAAATTCGTTTCGACAATGTTTCCATTTTACATTCTATCAGAGCCCTACACTGTCATTATTTGTCCATTCACTGGTCGGTTTACCCTACGTGCTTGTCCTCCATCATCGGGCCCCGCTGCTCACGATACCTTCGATTCCACGACAAAAATGAAGAAAAAAAGAAGCCAATACCGTGCAAACGTTGCATGGTTTCCTTGCAGAGGCCAAGAATCGTGCAAACTTCCTGGGGGCTAACTTCCTGCGAGAGCATTTCGATCACGAAATCGGCATACTCATCGATGAAATCGTTGCACTTCTTTGACATCTTGTTCGGGAGATGATTGCACACATCGTGGACGATTTTTTCGATTTCGTTCTTCGTCGATTCCTTCCTTATTGCTTTGTCGATGTACTTCATGATAAATTCGCAAACGGTGCACTCTGTGTCGTCTCCTACGGGCTTAGTCGCGCTCGCGTAACTCGGAATCTCGTTCGACACTGCGGGGCGTGAAAGTATCGATGAGCGTACCCATTAGGGCGGGATATACATTTACAACGATCAAAAAATCGATTTCTTTTCTCGAAACGATAGAAGTAGACGTGATAGAATATTTTCCCGAAGTTTCAAAGCGAAATTTCAAAAACTTGTAACGTTAGAGCCCGGAAATGCTGTGCCTCGCCGCTCGCATTCAGAGCGGGCGTAAACCTCGAACGCGTTTTTTTCCCAAAACTGCATTATCGAAATTGACGTGCAGGATTACTAAAAAAAACTATCAAGTTTATTGAGTTGAAACTTGGTAGAAATGTTGACAATATTGCTACCTTCTACTTGACGAGTATTGTTTTTGAAAAATCAGAGGAAAAACTATCTTTTTAGGGGGCCAGTCCACTTTGAAAATTTAAAAAAATCAAAAGCAAGCAAGACTTGAAGAAAACGACGATGATGAACAATCAGAAGGGATTTTGTACGGTGCAGGAATTGCCGACTGAGTTTAAGTAAGAGTTTTTCAAAGTATAAACTTCAAACGCGTTTTTCTCGAAACGTTTTCAAAATCTAGCTCCATCGTATCTCTAAAACTAATAAACCGATTGTCTGGAAATTTAAACCACATATTGTAAACATGATTCGCAACGAGATGACCCTCGATGGTTTAAAAATTTTGACTTTTACTCTTTTTTTTTGCGCGAAACTGCGAAAAAACGCGTTTTTTAAATACTTTTTCGTTTTTCATCTGCCATTTTTTTATTTTTCGATAAACTTTATACCCGAGGGTCATTTTGTAGCTGGTGTCGTACTCAATCTAATGGACTTTGATTTTTTTGTTTCCGACGAGCCGTTGCCGAGTTGTCATGGACCTAGCCCACCCATTTTTGAGGCGTTACGTTGAACTATAGTTTTTGTACTTAAAAATGAATGAAAATGGATTAAATTTTTTTAAAAATGTTTTCCAAGACTTTATTTATCAAGCCCAACTTTCCAAGCCCAACTTTTGTATTCATTGGGCTTGAATTGTATTTATCTTGTATTTAATACTTGATGTTGTATTTATCAAGCCCTTTATTTATCAAGCCCAACGTTTGTATTCATATCGTTTATAAAATCCTTTAAAAAAACACGAAAATAACCTTTTTCGTGGCTCCAATGTGGACTGGCCCCTTAATCCACATTTTAGAGAAACGTTGCGTGAAATGTGGTTTTTATTTTGTAAATGCATGCAATTCTTGTAAATTTACATTTTCTTCATTTTAATTACCGTCAAATAAAACCTGTCATAGTGAGAAATCTCCCAAAATTTCAGCCAGATCGATCAATACCTTTTTGAGCTATAACATGAGCAGTTTTTCAAAACGCCTAAAGCAATACCTTATAACGCCGACATTTTGTTTTGTTTAAAAAAGAACATAAAAAAACATTTCAACACTTGAAAGTTGTAATGAGATAGTGTCAAAATTTCAAAATGATGCGATTATTTTATATCCTTAAAAAAAATGCATGAAAAATGACGCTTTTTCGGACGTCCAAAGGGATTTCGCCCCTTAAGGGACTATACCACAGTGACAGTTTTAAAAAATCGATTTTTTTGTTGCCTTTTTCGACAGTTTATACTTTCAAGAATATGAGACGAGATTTTTATACTTTCAAGAATATAAACTGAGATTTTCCAAATTTGCTGACATTGTAACTCAAAGAGCAATTATCCGATTGACTTGAAATTTGAACTGAGTACTCTTGAATATATTTACCCTACAATGACATAGGATATTTTTGATTGGATGAAAATTGACGATTTGGCATTGAAAAAAAACGACCAAAACGGCAAGAAAACAGAATTTTTTCATAACTACGCCATTTTGTTAGATTTTGACATTTTTCGAAAATCCTACGTCATTGTACAGGAAATGCCTTCCAGTTTAACGAAATTTTTTCCTTTTTCGGTTTCAGCTACTCAATCGGCCGGAATCATGTCAGCAGTGGAGGAACTTTTTTTTTTGCGCCTCCAAAGGCAGCGCATAAGTCGCTTGGATCTCAATATTTTCCTATGAAAAAATTATGTAATATAGGTCAAATATAGCCAAATATATTCTTAATTTTCCGAAACATTTAATTGAGTACTTTTATTTAAAAAAGTTTCCAAAAATCACCCGAATTTTCAGCGTTCACACTGGTATAGCCCCTTACGTGAAATTTCGGAAATTCGCCGCCCAAACGCGCCACGTGCCTGCACAAGGTATAATAATTTTAAAAAAAATCTATGTATTTACGTATTTCTCGATCTTTGCCAATCGGAGTGAGATTTTTCGGTCCGGGATTGTCGTCGGGATTGCAGAGCTTTATGTATACGCAAACCTCCTGCGGCGTTAGGTCGGCTAACAACATTTCAACGAGCTCCTTGCTGTAGCCTTCCACCAGGGCATTGCACTCGACTCTGAGATCCTTTGGCAAATGCGTGCACAACTTTTCCAACGCATTCTCGATGCTGGCCTGAAACAAGTGGTACAAAAATGAATTTAATCCTATCGCGCTTGAAAATCCTTTTCCTCCCCTTATTCCTTCATTCACGTAGGGTTTTCTAACCCTGCTGTCAACTTTAGTTGCGAACGAGAAGGCGAACCGTTCACAATTGAAAGAAAATCATTTCGTGGCGCTCATAAGGCAGCAACACGTAAAATAAATGCACCTCGTGTTTTGTTACCTCAGTTTTGTTATTCTTAATGATGTTGTCCAATTGATTGATAGCGAACAGACAAAGAGGGCAGCTCGGCTTGTCCTCGACTTCGCTCTTGATCGTCATGTCCTTGGGAATTTGTTCCCAGGCTTTCAAAAACTCGTCAGACGGACATGCGTACATCATCGGGCATATCTGCAAAAGATCTCACGTTTGACGATGTCTCGCCTTTCATTCGAGAGGATATCGATTCTAACCGTTAAGGGGTAATCGCAGTGTAAAATTTTCAAGTATCGATTTTTTCCGCATTATCCAATAGTATAGACGGTTATAAACATGGACCTGGAATCGCCAATTGAACGTAAGTAGGCAATTTATATGAAAACTCCGCACTCGAAACTTTTAATGTCGTTTTTCAAAACGGTGTACCCTCTCAAAAGAAGAGTTTTTAAGCTATCCGTCTCAAATTCTGACACAACATTCTTCCCGCCATTTTTCATCTTGCTACGGAAGCTTTTTTTTTTAATCTTCATATTTTTTTAACGAAAAACTGTCGAAAAAGTGACTGAATTCGATACTTCTTTATAAAACGCCACCATGTTGTGAACTTTGATTTAAAAAAACTTCCATAGCAAGGTAGCGGCTTTCATACTGATTAAAATAATCCTACCACTTCACACTAGTCATACCACTGATCATAATTGAGATTTGTACAATTTATATTTTAACATATGCAAAAAAATGTAATAACTAAATTTTTCATGTGTAAACTGTTTAATGAATGTTCACATTTAATTAGAAAAATGAAAAAATAGTTGTTCCAACGATTCGCGCAGTATTTCTAGGTTTGATATTTGGCAATATTGGTTCTGTCTCCGCCTCTTTTTACTTAACCAGGCGAGTTTAAGGGCGGGGTAAAGTATTTACATTTTTTTTTCATTTTTTTTTCTTTTTTTAAATTAATGCATAATATATCAAGAATATTGTGTTAAAATTTCAAGTCGATCGGAGTAAAATTGACGAAGTTATGAGTATTTGAGCATCTATTGCTCCATGCCGACCAAACTCTTCTGCGTTTTTCAAACCGTTTTCCTGAGACTTGTCATATTTGAAGTCCGTGTGCACGATAACTCAAAATCTACTGGACCAATCGCTTTGAAATTTTGCACAGTACTTCTTCACATAATTCACCAGGTATTGTCGAGAGCTTTTTTGTTTTTTTTTAATAATTACTAATTTTTCAACAACAAATTAGCCGATTTTTTTAGCGAAAATCGGGTTTTTGGCTCCCAAGTGCTACGAAAAATCGAAAAATCGAAAGAAAAAAAATCCTCCCGTCATTACCTCGAGAAACATCTCCTTTAACAAATGCATTTTGATTTTTTTGTTTCAGATGATTCTGTTGCGAGTTATGGTGCACACCGCAAACCAACTTTTTTTCGAGGCGCCTCCGGGGTTTAATTTTCACTCGCTCAATTTTGAATATTTTGCAATGCAAATTTAGGAGAATGTTGTTCAAATGTTACTTTATTATATGTAAATTTTTCAATAAACGAACACTATTCGTTACGCCAAAAAAAATCTTAAAAACATGCCTTTTTTTCGCCGAATTAACTTTACCCCGCCGTTAACCTCCGTGCTTTTCAACGTCGATCTGTCAAAGCAATGTCAGGTGCGGGAAATATAAAGCATTCTATTCGGGCCACGACTGGTAAAAAGCGTGGAAAATTTGTGTCGACGAAATATGTCGGTTAAAAATGAAATATGTGTGGAAATTCGAATGAGTGAGATGAGGTTAGGACTACAGTCAGCTGTTGCCTTGCTGTCACGTTTCTTTATCGTAGCGAGTGGTAATAAATCCAATACCGGAAGTTCAAACTAAACTTGATATTACATAAAAATTAGGTCAATAAGCGTAATGTTTTTCTGAGAGCACTGGATTACTACAACTGTTAATTATGTAAATCTGATTATTTTTAAGAATCTGACGGATTCCCACTATTATATACACTTTTGTAGCGACCGGAAATTGGGTTTTTGTACGTCGTCTTGGAATTCGTTCACAAAAATGCGCAATTTCAATTTTTTTTCTCTGTAATTAGGTCGATAAACGACCCTGAAATTTTACAAAAACAACTATTAATATATTTATTGAAGCTCAAAAAAAAATTATGAAAATCCTATGGATTGAAGCCTGGCGATAGGACTACCTTAATAATCTTTTTACAAATATTATTTCAGATAATATTTACAGCCACAACCGTGTGCACCGTGAGGACTTCTTTTTTTCGAAGAGATTTTCAACCGTTAAAAAAATGTGAATGAAATAAAAATAAACGTTTAAAAAAATGATTTTCTGTTTTTCATGAGTGCTTTCATTTGACATTGAGAAATCAGCCTGATTAGAGTATAACAAACGAAAAGAAATCGCAAAAATCAGCTATTCTTTTGCCAGTTACACTGTGATAATCCCTTAAAATTTGATTAATTGAAAGCCAAGTTAAAATAGTAATAAAGAGGAATGGATCAATCGCTTGGAACTCGACCTTAGTATTTTTGTTCAAATGAACCACTTTTCTTGATCCTTTCTTCGTCGCAGTGAAAATATGACGAAATTTCAAAGAAATGTACTCACGACGGATGGATCAATTTCCTGCGCAATGAGAGCGACTAGCGCATCGCCATAACTGCTGAGGAAATCGTCACACGTGCCTCTCACGCTCTCTGGCAATTTTTTACACACTTTGTCCAAAACGTCTTTCACCTCCTCCTGATAAAAAAGAAACAACACAATTGTCACATTCAATTGTAGATCTCGGTAATTTCGTTCGCGCGGTCAATTTAAGTTGCAATAAAACCATGAAATTCCACGACTCTTCCATGTTTTCCACACAGGTTTTGCAAATATACCTGGGAGATTGGGGTTATGTGACCCCAAGGATAATCAAGAACAGGTTCTTCATTTGCTTTTAATATATTTTTTTTTATTTAACAGTGTTTGAATTATTTTTCGGATTTCGGTTTTTTTTAAATGTTATTTTAATACTTTACATTTCCCTATATTTTGTCGTAAAAAATCTTTATTCAAAGAACATCATTTTTTAAGATCAAATATGTGGAAATGTAAAACATTAAAATAAAAATCGAAATTCGAAAAATCATTTTAAAACTGTCAAGTAAAAAAAAAATACATTGAAAGCAAATACAGAACCTGTTCTTTACTATAATCAGAAATTTTCATGTTGGTGTCAAGAAAAATAAATATAAACACTCATCTACAATATTAATTGCGTGGTTGTGTATCGACAAATCGAATGCAAATGGATCGAGCTTCAACGTAAATTCGTTTTTAGTTTTTGAAATTTCAAATGTTTGGCACTGACATAACTTTTTTTGTATATAATGAAGAATAATATAAATACTAGAAATATGCGAAAATATTTATTTTTATACTTTTCAGTTTTTTTTTCGAGTGTCATTTTTCGTAATTCTTGCAAAAAGTAAATTTGGAAAAAATTCCAGAGATTTTTACAAAATTTCCGGACTTTTTCCTGTTTTCCATGTGCATAAGAGCCATGAAAACGTCACGTACTTCTGTGGTTGGATTCGTGATGACCTGTTGCAAGTAATGCAGCAAATACTCGCAGAATGCGCATGTTTTTTGGCCCTTGAGGTCCATCTGCGGTGCTCCCATGATGACGGACGGTCCCATGATTCTCTCGATCGGCAACTGCATCTCGTCAGCCTCGGTTAGCTTCGTCTCGTGTCTTATTCCGGCGCCGTGCTCGCCAACGTTCTTTCGCTGCTTCATTATTTCCATTCCTATCTTCAGCGGTTTTTCGGGGAGCAGAGGCCAGATAGGTCCGTTCTGAACAAACGTCATTACAGTTTGATTTCCATTGCCCATTTTGTCGTGACGAATCGTCGATAATCGATACTTTCTACTCACGTAAACTTTTTTGCCGGGGCTGGGACATATGCCTGCCATTACGCATACGCCGTTGCTGTTCAATCCGTTCACCAGGTATTCGTAAATTTCCGGATAGTACTCGTCAACGATGGACTTACACTGCGATCAAAGTTTTTCGCTCGTTTACACGAATAATAATTGTGAATAAATACGAGCAAGTTACTCGTAGCTAAGACGTCAAATCTTATTGCTACGTTGAATAGATTGACAAAAAATCGTTAATTAATTATCGTCTTGATAATGAGGACGAAATTATGGCAATGCAGTTTATCATTTCGTGATTTTCAAAATAAAATTGCAAATACTTCTATTGAACCGACGATAGATTTAGGGGTATTCGACATTTACTTGCAGTATTGCCAGCAAGAAATAAAAATACTAATAATCCTATACCGTTAAGGGGTTAGGCTACTGTGAAAATGACGAACGTCCGTTCGTCGCTTGAGGCAACCCAAAATGAAAAGGAAAGTCCAAGATCCACTCATCCACTAAAAAACTGTCATAACACAAAAATTGCTGTTTTGAGAAAAACGCATTTTAATTTTCGTTCACATTCGTGAGGCCACTGTGACGTCACTATTTATCTAAATTAGCCTATAATGATTTTATTTATGGTGAAATTTATCAACTCTTTCGACCGCTTCTTAATTTTATGGCATACGTATCTCGAAACAGCATTTTTTGTTGCGAGTTTTTTTATTATAGGTAAATTTATTATAATGATAGAACTGCTAATAAAACTTTGATCGCGTTTTTCTCGAATCTGTTTTTCGAAACAGTGTACACGATTTCTCGACATCTGATGAACGGGTTGGCTTGAAATTTGGTACTTTTGTTCAGCGTAATAGTAGTTTAGTCTTGACCGGCCTTTTCCTTTGTAAATATTTTTTTCTATCGTTTACTATAAGTGATATCATTTTTTCCCGAAAAAACGAAAAAAATTCAATACATTTTTTGATCATTGAAACACGATAAAAAAGGCTCGGTCGAGTTTTAGCCATTATATACTTTAAGAAAAAACTTTATTGGTTTTGGATCAACCCGGTGGCCAAAATCAAGTACACCTGTGAGCCCCGCACGTTCAAAGGTCCTTCACGAGATTGTTTATAATTTCTGAACTATTAATATTTTTGAATGAAATTTTGTACAAACTAATAAATGTCACAACGATTTTTTAATCATCTTATTGCCGCAAAATATATTTTCCAAAAATAAACCGGATTTTCGGGTCGTGACAGTAGCCTAACCCCTTAATTGAGAAATTTTTGTATAAATATGAACTTCACGTTGAAAAATAGCGTAGGGGGGCTCGACGAAATGGGGAATTTCTACCGTCTTGAGCTGCAAGAATGCATGGGGTTGAATTGTGCATCGTTGGAATGCAACGAAAAATCATATTTTTCATATTTAGATTGTAGATCACTCAATAAAAATCCAAAAAATTATCGCGTGATTTTCGAAACTCAAATTTGCCTAAGAAAGTTGAGAAACAGGAAGAAAAAAAAACTTTTTCGTTGAATTTGACCGATGCGAACTTCATGAGAATGCGATAGCCGAGCCATCACTCGGGTTTTCCATTCACTACGTACTTGAGAAGCGAATGATTTCGTTTGCTTGCACATGCCCTGGAGTACATGTTCGAATTCGTTTTCCGTCGTATTGGCAACCAACAAGTCGCGGAGATGTCCGACCAGCTGTTCGCACAGTTTGCAAGGTAATTCGTCGCCGACCTCGACCATTCCGACGCTCGACAATGGACGTATTTCGACATCAAGATCCTGCGGTATTACAAATCCACGATAAATCGATACTTTTCTATCTATTGGGATGTTGAATAAGTTCTCGCTGTTCTTTTCGTGAAAATTAATGCTTTTCGTTTGAAAATCCATTCCTAATGCTTTCAAACGTTTCTCAACTGTTGTGTGATCAACTCCTAATGGTTCTGCAAGTTCAGCTAGCGTCTGACATGAGTCTTTATGCAGTAATGCCTCTAATTCAACACATAAGAATCATTATTTTCGAAACGTCTAAACCAATCTGCGCATGTTGTTTCCGACCGAGCATCGCCGCCGTAAGTCTCAACAAGAATTCTGTGTGCTTCAGCTGCAGATTTTTTAAAACTAAAGTAGTACAATAAAATTTCCCGCAAATACTTTTTTGGCAGGAAATTTGACATGTTTAAGGGGAGGGTAGGGGTTTGCACTTTTGAAAAATCGATTTTTTTTGTCGTTTCTTATAGTTAAACATTTCAAGAATATAATCCCAAAATTTCAAGTCAATCAGAGCAAATCTCTCGAAGTTATTGATTATTTAGTCCCGCTCCTCTAACAATGTAGCTCCTAAACTTCAAACGCGTTTTTCTCGAAACCACTTTTTCAAAGTCCGTGTTCACTGCCATTTGAAAACTACATGACCGATTTATTTCAAACTTGGTACACACTTTCTACATATAAAATACCTTCCCCCAACGGTTAGTCTGAGATTTTTTTACATTAAGGGGGTTTTCCACCCCCAAAATGGTGGAATTTTTCGTGAAAAATAGCACTTTTCACTTTACATGACCACCAAAAATTTAGAAATGAAAAAGAAAATTATCAAAGACCGTTGGGGGAAGGATTTGATGATACTTTGACTAAATTTTAATGGTACTTGATTTCAGATAATTTATAGCTGAGATACAGTGAACACCGCAAATCGTGTTTTTCCAAAGGCGTTATTGGAAAAGCTTTGTCACTGGCTTGTTTGAAGATATTTTCGGGTACAAATTTCACGGAATGTTCTTGAAATGACACTTAACAATGTACAAAAAGTTTCAATACATTTACTCTATCCATATAGATGAAAAAAAAACGCAAAAAAGTGTTTTTTTCACGCCGAAACCCCTACCCTCCCCTTAACACTGTGAACAACAAGTTATTTACACAGAATTTCAAGCTTGCTTATAGTATTTCTTTATAGATGCCTTACCATCTTAAGAAATTTTCAAAAAATGGATTTTTCTTTTTTGGCTTATGGGACTATAACAGTGTGACACTTTCAAAAAATTGATTTGTTTTTTGCGCCTTTTTAGACAGTTTAAACTTTTAAGAATATCGTTATCATTTATATCAATATAATTTTATCTTGCAAAAATCGATAGTTAAATCTTTAAACGCGTTTTTTTCTCGAAATGAGATTTTTTCAAATTTGCTGACATTGTAAAACAAAGAGCAATTATCCGATTGACTTGAAATTTGAACTGAGTACTCTTCAATATATTTACTCTACAATGACGTAAGATATTTTTGATTGGATGAAAAATGACGATTTGGCATTCAAAAAAACGACCATTTTATAGGCAAGAAAACAGACTTTTTTCATAACTACGCTATTTTGTTAGATTTTTATATTTTTCGAAAATCCTACGTCATTGTACAGGAAATACCTTCCATTTTAACGACGTTTTTTCCTTTTTCAGTTTCAGCTACTCAATCGGCCGGAATCATGTCAGCAGGGTAGAAACTTTTTTTATTTTATAAAAAGTTATGTAGTGTAGGTCAAATATAGCCAAGTATATTCTTAATTTTCCGAAACATTTAATTGAGTACTTTTCTTCCAAAAAGTTCCCGAAAATCACCCAAACTTTCAGCGTTCACACTGGTATAGTCCCTTAAGAGATGCTTTGAACCATCCAGGATAAAAGGAAAAGTTTGGATTGAACCCAAAATTTGAGCACATCTTTGTAATTCTTTAGATAAGTGACTACCGAAAAATGAGTTAGGGTTTGTTCGTTTGGGTTCAACCCAAACAAACTCATTTTTCGAAAAAGTCACTTATTCAAAGAATTACCCAAATCTCTAAAATAACATTCCGAAGAAAAATACGTACGGGATATTCCGTGTGTTAATTATAACGTTATTTATTAACGAATGATTGTCCTTTCTTTACTTTAATGCTTGCCAATTACGCAAAAATTAATATTTTCAAAATCCCTTACGCATTTCTCTAACTATACTCATGTAAATTGGGAATAAACAAAATTCCACATTCAAGTTTGCGTTAGTTATACTGCGTGCCGCAGAGCGTCTCAAATTCAACATGCCTCGCGAGAATGGCTCCAGCGTCACCATTTCATACGATTTTTTTTCACTTGAAGATATGATCAATAACATCCTTCAACATTATTCTCTTACTTGTCCTTCCACTCAAAAAATCTCGAAAAATTGCTGAATTTGGTAATTATGCAGTATAACTTAGAGAATCAATGGAAAATGTCGACCTCCCCCGACGAAATATCACTCAATATAATGGAATAAATAAGTTGACGGTGAAAAAAAAATTTCCCGTCGTTTTTCGGCAAAGTCCTCATACTGCGTAATTACCCTCAATCTCGTACCTTTACAGTGGCGTTACCCCTCAAACTACACGCACGCAGTTCTGGTAACGCCACCTGTTGAAAGATCGAGAAATTATTCAACATCCAATAGATTTTATACATCCGTCCTTGGTTATTTTTTTTGCAGTCATCCGTACCTTGGTGGAGTTTTCGTGTTTGTGGAATTTTGCGCTGCACTGGCCCGACAGATGACAAATGTTCTTGGCTCGGAAGTTTTCTTGGAGGTGAGAATAAATGGTTTCGAAATATTCTATCACGATCGATCCGCAGGCGTCGGAGAAGGTGCTCATGTGGGCGCACATGTTCAGCATTGCATCGAGTACCCGATCCCGCGACGCTGCATTCAATTTACCCTCCATGTGGGAAGCGATCGTGTAGCACTTCGAACATCCGTCAGGCTCGAGCTCATCGTGCTTCAACGATGGAGCTGGTCTTCCGGAATTCTGAGAGAGCCGAGAAAACAAAAGACAATGGCGGCGGATGTGTTGAATAAATCGTGGAATCATCCCATGCAATGGATTCAGTCGGATAGGTGGAAAAAAGTTAATGGGGGAATTAGGGGCAAGACGAAGGTGCGGGGTACGATGAATCATAAGCGTAGCTAGTAAACAGTCGGTGCGAGCACAGTGTTCACGTTAGAGTTTGAAGGAGTCGCGGGGTGAATGAGTGTGAAAGGACAAACTCAATCAACGATCAAGTAAATTAAATTTTAGATCAGTTCATTAATTGACCAAAAAAGTAATTGCATTTAATTTCATTGCAATTACACTATCAATTGCATGTTGCGATGAATTTATTTGGATTAATCTATGTTAATTGTGACTCGCAATTACAACCATTGCAATTAACTTTTTTAATTGTTCTAAGAAACAATTAAAACTTCGCGCCCTATACAATAATCAGTTTTAATTGTTAGTTTTTAATCAAATACATTTAAAAAATTGAAAATTGTTTAGTTTCTAATTGGGGAACATCACGATTAACAAATGATTAATTGTTAATTGCGACTACGGCAATTAATGATTACTTAATTGTTAATCGTGAGTTTTCACAATTACGTTTAATTAATTGTCAATTATTATAGTCGTGATTAACAATTTATTAATTGTTAATCGTGAGTTTTTTCGCACTTACGATTAATTAATTGTTAATTGTTGTAGTCGTGATTGACAATTTATTGTCAATCTTTAGTTACCCTAAATGTCAAATTTTGCCCAACAATGTTCCAGTTCCGACAATAGAGTCAGGTCTACAAATTAAAATGCCGTTCGATTTTTTTTATTTCACATGAGCGAAACCTCTGGAATCATGGCAGCCGGAAATCAACATTTTTTTTACACATGAGTGTCTTTTGATGTAAAGTCGATTCAACTTGTTATTTTTGTTTGATAAAATTCTAAGGGACTGTGAAAATGATAATAAACGGGAGTAAAAATTCAAAGATAGTGTGTATTAATGGTTCATTGAAAAAAATCACACAAAAAGCGAAAAAAGTAGCTGTCAGATGGGATGACCCCGTTAAAGCTAGAGTATGGCTTTTGGATCCTCTTCAACATGTCTTTCTACCAAAGGAAGAAGAAGAACTAACAAATGATTTAACGCCTAACTAACTAACGAATAATTAACTAACGAAGAACTAACAAATTATTAAGGATAAGGCCACAGTAACGATCACAGTAAGCGAAACGAAGAACTAACAAATGATTAAGGATAAGGCCACAGTAACGGGAATAAAATCATGTGCGAATTTAACAAGTTTTTTTCGTATGAAAAAGTGATTCACTCAAAAAATTAATTATACATGTATTTAGTACGAATATCAAGCTGTTAGAATTTTTTTTTCGATGTACAAAATGGCCGACTACTCGAAACTTCTTGAACAAGCTTTTTTCCAATTGGCGTGACAAATAACATCAGCAATTTTCACTCGATTTACTTCAAATTTTAAAGTTATGTTCCTAATTGCGTTTCGCAGAGAAGTACGTACGGAATTTCTGATGAATCGAAAACTTTTAATTTTATGAGCAGTTTATGAGCAGTTATAACGAAGTTTTTCACTGAAAATACATTTCTTAAGTTCAAATACCTACAACTTTTGAATAAAACAATATTTTTAAAATTCCTCACGTACTTCTCTAGGTATTCTAATGTAGATTGACGGGTATTTTTTTTTGTTCTAGATCAAAAATTGTGGGTGCTAAATGTCATGCTGCGGAGCGCCTAAAAAAAAGATAAAAGACAATATTAGTAGTCGGCCATTTTGTACATCGAAAAAATACATATATATTTTCTAACAGCTTGATATTCTTCATTGATGCATTCATTGATGATGCATTCATGATGATGATGCTAAATGTCACGCCGCAGAGCGCCTAAATAAAAGATAACGAGAGAAAATATTACTAGTCGGCCATTTTGTACATCGAAAAAGAATTCCAACAGCTTGATATTCACACTAAATAGAATCGTAATTAATTTTATGAGTGAATCACTTTTTCATACGAAAAAAATTGTTAAATTCGCACATGATTTTAAACCCGTTACTATGGCCTAAGGCCTTAAAAGAATGGAAGCACGATTATTCGGACTAAATACTACAGAACTTAGACGATTGGTTTATCAAATTGCTGGTATTGAGAATGAAACCATTTTTACATGCTTCCAGTGCTGTTTCATCTTGCCCCGCGTATGGGGTAAGACGAGAAAAATAATGGTTTAATTAAAAATACATATTGCATGCTAACAACCAGAGATTAATTTTTTTGTTTCCAGAATTCAAAGATTAATCAATGTTGATTGTTTTAAAGGAATAATTAAAGTTGACTGATTCATTAGTATTGTTATATTTCAAGATGACTTTAGCGTTCTCATCTTGCCCCTACTTCCATTACGTGAACTTTTTACGATACTTAGAAGTATTTACCTCGCGCTGAAGTTCATGGTGTTCCTCGATCAAGCGATCTATCCGAGCCGAATTGCAGAGACCAGCAACCGAGCATACGACCGACGGCTCCATCTGCGAGGCAAGAGTCTCGACGAGCTCGGGAACGAACTCGTCCACGAGCTTGTCGCATTCCCGAACGATCGGCTTGACCTGCATCAGTGCGCAACTTCCCTCGAAAACGGCCTTCAGGTCTTCCTGCGTCTGATTACTCTCCAATTGGTCACGGGCCTGGCGTACCATGTCCTTGCAAATCCCGCATACGCTGTCCGTGTCGTTTTCCACTTTCATGCTCTCCCAAACTTTCTTGATGCAGTGCTTCGTACTTCGGCATTTCGCTGCATTTCTGTCCAATTGCAAGAAGTATTCACGATTACACTCCGCAGTGACAGCACTCGAAACGGGGATTGAGGGAACATCAGTGTGTCATTTTCAAAAAATCGATTTTTTTTTCTTGCATTAAGGCGGGATATACATTTAGACAGGAAGAAAATAAGCAATATTGAGGCATTGTTTAAACTTAGAAATGATTATTCTACAATTACCAAAGTTTAGGTATACTTTAACGGTATATTAAAGTATACGAAACAATTTTTTTTTTATTGAAAAATGAAAAGAAATTGCGAATCGGCGTGCATTCTAGCTTCCCGTAGACTTTGATTTGCAAAAAAGTTCAAACATTTTTTCAGTTAGAACACGCATATTTCTATGTGACGGTAATTAAAATGAAGAAAATGCAAATTTGAGAAAATGGCAAGCATTTACAAAAAAAATCAACATTTCACGCAATATTTCTGTAAAATGTGGATTAAAAAAGTAGTTTTTTTCTAATTTTTCAAAAACAATTTTCGTCGAGTAGAAGGTACCAATGTTGTCAATATTTCTACCAAGTTTCAACCCAATCGGCTTAGGGGCCGTCCATATATTACGTCGTCGATTTTTGCTGATTTTCGACCCCCCCCCCCCCCCCCCTACAATCATCCTATCGTCATTTCCTAATGACCCCCCCCTTCTCGCAAAATTGACGTCATTACCAGTTTGGCAAAATTAAAACATTTGCGGATTTGAGAAAAATTGGGTAACATTAAAACATTTTGTTATAGAATGATCTTTTATTATTTTGTACTTTGGCAATGTTTATTAATATAATAATATTATTCTTCCCTATTCTTTAGTTTTCTTTGGATAGCGCCCACATTTTGTTATAGAATCATCTTTTATTATTTTGTACTTTTGCAATTTTCATTAATATAATAATATTATTCTTCCCTATTCTTTAGTTTTCTTTGGATAGCTCCCACGGAGTTTTCACCCATTCTTGCAAATCCTGGATCACGGGTAATATCTCCGTATCCTCCCCATATTCATTTTGGCTCGATCGAACTATTTTCATAGGTACGCTGTTATTTGAAGTTCTCGAATATAATGTAGACAAACCTTATGTAATAAATATATAAATAATGAGTTCAATAATTAATACCATTAGGTACTTGCAAAATATTTTTCATCACTCATGCGGGGAAACCACTCTAGTTGTACTATATACTATTGTACATTTTGAAGTAACTGGTATCACAAGAATGACGTCAATTTCGAAACGCCCCCCCCCCCCCTCATCCATCACTTACCGTCATCCGCAGACGAACCTCCCCCCCCCCCCCCCAAATTTAGAATGATGTAATATATGGACGGCCCCTTAATAGTTTTTGAGTAATCCTGCACGCCAATTTCGATAATGCAGTTTTGAGAAAAACCCGTTTGAAGTTCACGCCCGCTCCGATTCCGAGCGGTGAGGCACACCGTTGACGGGCTGTAACGTTTGAAGTTTTTTCGAATTTCGCTTTGAAACTTTGGGAAAATATTCTACATATACAGGGTGACAATTTTAATGTGGCCATGCTTTTTTTGAGGACCTTGCGCGAAGATTTTGGGTCTGAAAAAAATATGATTTTGAATGGTTTTTCGAGCCTTCTTCGAAAAAAAATACGGCAGATTTTTGTCTTGAAAAATGTCCGCCAGAAGAAATAAGGCACTGCGAAAAAAAACGCAAAATACATTCCGAGCACATGAGATTGAAGTTTTTAAAATTCCGAATACAATGCACCGCGGAAAACTTGATTTGCGCCGGCCATCATGGTGGAAAAAATTGTTAAAAGTACGCCGTAAAGTGGCAATTTGAGTGAAACAAACGATTTAAGTCAGACGCGATCGTGCTATGGGATGTCCTAGCTTGGTACGTTACAGCTGCAACTTCCGAATGTTCGGCTGTCACGAGAAGGTGGTTGAGAATCCCTTGACCCGCGAATGAGCTAAGGGATCTGAATTTGTACCCATCCGAGTCGATTGCAGAGAATATGGTCAATTTCGAAAAAGTTCGAAAATTCCATGTACTGCAAATAATACTTTGAATAATTTGGAATTCGTTTCCAGCTCTTGGACACATCATTTTGAAAAAAAAAACTTTAACACAGATTAGGGAAAATTTACAGACTTTTTCCTATTACGCGTATTATTTTTCCCACATTCATTACTGCGAGCATTGTGTGAGCGTGTGCGTGCATGAGGACGCACGAGTGCACACGCGCGTGTGCGTAATGTGGACATTTGCCACGTTTCGAGCGCGCTCTGAACTCGGGTTCGGAGAGCACGCTACGCGGTTCGGTCCGAACGCATCGTCAAACGTCAAAGCGCGTTATTTGACGTTTCGGATTAGTCAGCTGATATTGTCAGCTGATACCATCTTGGATATGCAGATTTAGCGCAGACACGTCGAACTGTCGTCGAAACGCCAAATTTGACGCGTGATTTGACGTTTCATCAATCGTCTGCTATTAATTTCTGACATCTTGGGCAAATGGGGAGCACGCGCGTTGAAGGTTTGCCGAAATGCAAGGTTTGGCGCGTGATTTGATATTACGTGATATCGCCGGCCATGATTGTTTGCCATTTTGGATGTGTAAAATCATGATTCGAGACGGCGAGCGATTATCTCTAGAGTTATTTAACATTTCGATTCGAATAAAAATCTACAGTACGTGTCTTTGTCTTTTTTTGCGTTCACAAGACGTAAATGAAAACACAACACCGTACTGGAAAAAGGTGTTTTTAATGATTAATTGAAAAGTACCGAACATCGGAACAAAAACAAGTTTGGTGTTTTTTTCAGACAAGTTGACCGTGCCTCTGCCTGGAGCGCCGATTCGATTTCTATCTACGCAATAAATAATTAATACATGTCTGCGATGGTTCTGAAGGCGTAAACCAGTTATTCCATAATGATGATTATGGTTCTGGGGGATGGGTTCGGAAATTCCCGATATGACTGTCCCGAGCTTATGTTCGCTTTTACCTTATTTTCGGTTATTTTGCGTCAAAGGGTATCGAGACGCTCGGTGGACGGTTTCAAGCGCATTTGTTGATTGACAAAGGTAAAAGCAATGGTGATGGTGGTTGTGGGGAATTCGATACGCCACATGGACGACGATTATAAGCGCATTTATTAATAAAAAAAAAGCAATGATTGTGATGATTCTGGGGTACCCGATTGGGCATGCCTGATATGACGGCATCGAGTTCTTCTCTGCTTTTACCTTTCTTTCAGTCATATCGCATCGAATAAAATGACGAAGATTTGGGGATGATTACAGGCGCATTTGTTAATAAAAAGGGGTAAAAGCAATGATTGTGCTTATTCTGGGGGACCCGAATGGACATGCCTGATATGACGGCATCGAGTTCTTCTCTGCTTTTACCTTTCTTTCAGTCATATCATATCGAATAAAACGACGAAGATTTGGGGATGATAACAGGCGCATTTGTTAATGAACAAAGGTAAAAGCAATGGTTGTGCTCATTCTGGGGGACCCGAATGGACATGCCTGATATGACGGCATCGAGTTCTTCTCTGCTTTTACCTTTCCTTCTCTCATATCGCATCAAATACACTGACGACGATTTGAAGACGATTACAGGCGCATTTGTTAATAAAAAAAGATAAAAGCAATAATTGTGCTCATTCTGGGGGACCAGAATGGACATTACTAACATGACGGCATCGAGTTCTTCTCTGCTTTTACCTTTATTTCTGTCATATTGCTTCAAATTCAATGACGACGATTTGAGGAAGATTTCAGGCGCATTTGTTAATAAAAAAAGGTAAAAGCAATGATTGTGCTCATTCTGGGGGACCCGAATGAACATTACTAACATGACGGCATCGAGTTCTTCTCTGCTTTTACATTTCTTTCTCTCATATCGCATCAAAAACACTGACGACGATTTGAAGACGATTACAGGCGCATTTGTTAATAAACAAAGATAAAAGCAATAATTGTGCTCATTCTGGGGGACCCGAATGGACATTACTAACACGACGGCATCGAGTTCTTCTCTGCTTTTACCTTGTGCTCTAACATGACGGCATCGAGTTCTTCTCTGCTTTTACCTTTATTTCTGTCATATTGCTTCAAATTCAATGACGACGATTTGAGGAAGATTTCAGGCGCATTTGTTAATAAAAAAAGGTAAAAGCAATGATTGTGCTCATTCTGGGGGACCCGAATGGACATGCCTGATATGACGGCATCGAGTTCTTCTCTGCTTTTACCTTTCCTTCTCTCATATCGCATCAAATACACTGACGACGATTTGAAGACGATTACAGGCGCATTTGTTAATAAAAAAAGATAAAAGCAATAATTGTGCTCATTCTGGGGGACCAGAATGGACATTACTAACATGACGGCATCGAGTTCTTCTCTGCTTTTACCTTTATTTCTGTCATATTGCTTCAAATTCAATGACGACGATTTGAGGAAGATTTCAGGCGCATTTGTTAATAAAAAAAGGTAAAAGCAATGGTTGTGCTCATTCTGGGGGACCCGAATGGACATGCCTGATATGACGGCATCGAGTTCTTCTCTGCTTTTACCTTTCTTTCTCTCATATCGCATCAAATACACTGACGACGATTTGAAGACGATTACAGGCGCATTTGTTAATAAAAAAAGATAAAAGCAATAATTGTACTCATTCTGGGGGACCCGAATGGACATTACTAACATGACGGCATCGAGTTCTTCTCTGCTTTTACCTTTCTTTCAGTCATATCATATCGAATAAAACGACGAAGATTTGGGGATGATAACAGGCGCATTTGTTAATAAACAAAGGTAAAAGCAATGATTGTGCTTATTCTGGGGGACCCGAATGGACATGCCTGATATGACGGCATCGAGTTCTTCTCTGCTTTTACCTTTCTTTCTCTCATATCGCATCAAATACACTGACGACGATTTGAAGACGATTACAGGCGCATTTGTTAATAAAAAAAGATAAAAGCAATAATTGTGCTCATTCTGGGGGACCCGAATGAACATTACTAACATGACGGCATCGAGTTCTTCTCTGCTTTTACCTTTATTTCTGTCATATTGCTTCAAATACAATGACGATGATTTGAGGATGATTTCAGGCGCATTTGTTAATAAAAAAGGTAAAAGCAATGATTGTGCTCATTCTGGGGGACCCGAATGGACATTGCTAATATGACGGCATCGAGTTCTTCTCTGCTTTTACCTTTGTTTCTGAGATATTGCTTCAAATACATTGACGACAATTTGAGGATGATTTCAGGCGCCTTTGTTAATAAAAAAAAGGTAAAAGCAATGATTGTGCTCATTCTGGGGGACCCGAATGAACATTACTAACATGACGGCATCGAGTTCTTCTCTGCTTTTACCTTTCTTTCTCTCATATCGCATCAAAAACACTGACGACGATTTGAAGACGATTACAGGCGCATTTGTTAATAAACAAAGATAAAAGCAATAATTGTGCTCATTCTGGGGGACCCGAATGGACATTACTAACATGACGGCATCGAGTTCTTCTCTGCTTTTACCTTTGTTTCTGTCATATTGCTTCAAATACAATGACGACGATTTGAGGATGATTTCAGGCGCATTTGTTAATAAAAAAAAGGTAAAAGCAATGAATGTGATGAATCTGGGGAACCCGAATGAATATTACTAATATGACGGCATCGAGTTCTTCTCTGCTTTTACCTTTCTTTCAGTCATATTGCTTCAAATACATTGACGACAATTTGAGGATGATTTCAGACGCCTTTGTTAATAAAAAAAAAGGTAAAAGCAATAATTGTGATGAATCTAGGGGACCCAACTGGGCATTGCTAATATGACGGCATCGAGTTCTTCTCTGCTTTTCCCTTTATTTCTGTCATATTGGATCAAATAAAATGACGACGATTTAAGGATGATTACAGGCGCATTTCTTAACAAACAAAGATAAAAGCAATGATTGTGCTCATTCTGGGGGACCCGAGTGGAAATTGCTAATATGACGGCATCGAGTTCTTCTCTGCTTTTACCTTTATTTCTGTCATATTGCTTCAAATACAATGACGACGATTTGAGGATGATTTCAGGCGCATTTGTTAATAAAAAAAGGTAAAAGCAATGATTGTGCTCATTCTGGGGGACCCGAATGAACATTACTAACATGACGGCATCGAGTTCTTCTCTGCTTTTACCTTTCTTTCTCTCATATCGCATCAAAAACACTGACGACGATTTGAAGACGATTACAGGCGCATTTGTTAATAAGCAAAGATAAAAGCAATAATTGTGCTCATTCTGGGGGACCCGAATGGACATTACTAACACGACGGCATCGAGTTCTTCTCTGCTTTTACCTTTCTTTCAGTCATATCATATCGAATAAAACGACGAAGATTTGGGGATGATAACAGGCGCATTTGTTAATAAACAAAGGTAAAAGCAATGGTTGTGCTCATTCTGGGGGACCCGAATGGACATGCCTGATATGACGGCATCGAGTTCTTCTCTGCTTTTACCTTTCCTTCTCTCATATCGCATCAAATACACTGACGACGATTTGAAGACGATTACAGGCGCATTTGTTAATAAAAAAAGATAAAAGCAATAATTGTGCTCATTCTGGGGGACCCGAATGGACATTACTAACATGACGGCATCGAGTTCTTCTCGGCTTTTACCTTTATTTCTGTCATATCATATCGAATAAAACGACGAAGATTTAGGGATGATAACAGGCGCATTTGTTAATAAACAAAGGTAAAAGCAATGGTTGTGCTCATTCTGGGGGACCCGAATGGACATGCCTGATATGACGGCATCGTGTTCTTCTCTGCTTTTACCTTTCTTTCTCTCATATCGCATCAAAAACACTGACGACGATTTGAAGACGATTACAGGCGCATTTGTTAATAAGCAAAGATAAAAGCAATAATTGTGCTCATTCTGGGGGACCCGAATGGACATTACTAACACGACGGCATCGAGTTCTTCTCTGCTTTTACCTTTCTTTCAGTCATATCATATCGAATAAAACGATGAAGATTTGGGGATGATAACAGGCGCATTTGTTAATAAACAAAGGTAAAAGCAATGGTTGTGCTCATTCTGGGGGACCCGAATGGACATGCCTGATATGACGGCATCGAGTTCTTCTCTGCTTTTACCTTTCTTTCTCTCATATCGCATCAAATACACTGACGACGATTTGAAGACGATTACAGGCGCATTTGTTAATAAAAAAAGATAAAAGCAATAATTGTGCTCATTCTGGGGGACCCGAATGGACATTACTAACATGACGGCATCGAGTTCTTCTCTGCTTTTACCTTTCTTTCAGTCATATCGCATCGAATCAAATGACGAAGATTTGGGGATGATTACAGGCGCATTTGTTAATAAAAAGGGGTAAAAGCAATGATTGTGCTTAGTCTGGGGGACCCGAATGGACATGCCTGATATGACGGCATCGAGTTCTTCTCTGCTTTTACCTTTCCTTCTCTCATATCGCATCAAATACACAGACGACGATTTGAGGATGATTTCAGGCGCATTTGTTAATAAAAAAAGGTAAAAGCAATGATTGTGCTCATTCTGGGGGACCCGAATGAACATTACTAACATGACGGCATCGAGTTCGTCTCTGCTTTTATCTTTCTTTCTCTCATATCGCATCAAAAACACTGACGACGATTTGAAGACGATTACAGGCGCATTTGTTAATAAACAAAGATAAAAGCAATAATTGTGCTCATTCTGGGGGACCCGAATGGACATTACTAACACGACGGCATCGAGTTCTTCTCTGCTTTTACCTTTCTTTCAGTCATATCATATCGAATAAAACGACGAAGATTTGGGGATGATAACAGGCGCATTTGTTAATAAACAAAGGTAAAAGCAATGGTTGTGCTCATTCTGGGGGACCCGAATGGACATGCCTGATATGACGGCATCGAGTTCTTCTCTGCTTTTCCCTTTATTTCTCTCATATCGCATCAAATACACTGACGACGATTTGAAGACGATTACAGACGCATTTGTTAATAAGCAAAGATAAAAGCAATAATTGTGCTCATTCTGGGGGACCCGAATGGACATTACTAACACGACGGCATCGAGTTCTTCTCTGCTTTTACCTTTCTTTCAGTCATATCATATCGAATAAAACGATGAAGATTTGGGGATGATAACAGGCGCATTTGTTAATAAACAAAGGTAAAAGCAATGGTTGTGCTCATTCTGGGGGACCCGAATGGACATGCCTGATATGACGGCATCGAGTTCTTCTCTGCTTTTACCTTTCTTTCTCTCATATCGCATCAAATACACTGACGACGATTTGAAGACGATTACCGGCGCATTTGTTAATAAAAAAAGATAAAAGCAATAATTGTGCTCATTCTGGGGGACCCGAATGGACATTACTAACATGACGGCATCGAGTTCTTCTCTGCTTTTACCTTTCTTTCAGTCATATCGCATCGAATCAAATGACGAAGATTTGGGGATGATTACAGGCGCATTTGTTAATAAAAAGGGGTAAAAGCAATGATTGTGCTTAGTCTGGGGGACCCGAATGGACATGCCTGATATGACGGCATCGAGTTCTTCTCTGCTTTTACCTTTCCTTCTCTCATATCGCATCAAATACACAGACGACGATTTGAGGATGATTTCAGGCGCATTTGTTAATAAAAAAAGGTAAAAGCAATGATTGTGCTCATTGTGGGGGACCCGAATGAACATTACTAACATGACGGCATCGAGTTCGTCTCTGCTTTTACCTTTCTTTCTCTCATATCGCATCAAAAACACTGACGACGATTTGAAGACGATTACAGGCGCATTTGTTAATAAACAAAGATAAAAGCAATAATTGTGCTCATTCTGGGGGACCCGAATGGACATTACTAACACGACGGTATCGAGTTCTTCTCTGCTTTTACCTTTCTTTCAGTCATATCATATCGAATAAAACGACGAAGATTTGGGGATGATAACAGGCGCATTTGTTAATAAACAAAGGTAAAAGCAATGGTTGTGCTCATTCTGGGGGACCCGAATGGACATGCCTGATATGACGGCATCGAGTTCTTCTCTGCTTTTCCCTTTATTTCTCTCATATCGCATCAAATACACTGACGACGATTTGAAGACGATTACAGGCGCATTTGTTAATAAAAAAAGATAAAAGCAATAATTGTGCTCATTCTGGGGGACCCGAATGGACATTACTAACATGACGGCATCGAGTTCTTCTCTGCTTTTACCTTTATTTCTGTCATATTGCTTCAAATACAATGACGACGATTTGAGGATGATTTCAGGCGCATTTGTTAATAAAAAAGGTAAAAGCAATGATTGTGCTCATTCTGGGGGACCCGAATGGACATTGCTAATATGACGGCATCGAGTTCTTCTCTGCTTTTACCTTTGTTTCTGAGATATTGCTTCAAATACATTGACGACAATTTGAGGATGATTTCACGCGCCTTTGTTAATAAAAAAAAGGTAAAAGCAATGATTGTGCTCATTCTGGGGGACCCGAATGAACATTACTAACATGACGGCATCGAGTTCTTCTCTGCTTTTACCTTTCTTTCTCTCATATCGCATCAAAAACACTGACGACGATTTGAAGACGATTACAGGCGCATTTGTTAATAAACAAAGATAAAAGCAATAATTGTGCTCATTCTGGGGGACCCGAATGGACATTACTAACACGACGGCATCGAGTTCTTCTCTGCTTTTACCTTTCTTTCAGTCATATCATATCGAATAAAACGACGAAGATTTGGGGATGATAACAGGCGCATTTGTTAATAAACAAAGGTAAAAGCAATGATTGTGCTTATTCTGGGGGACCCGAATGGCCATGCCTGATATGACGGCATCGAGTTCTTCTCTGCTTTTACCTTTCTTTCTCTCATATCGCATCAAATACACTGACAACGATTTGAAGACGATTACAGGCGCATTTGTTAATAAAAAAAGGTAAAAGCAATGATTGTGATGAATCCAGGGAACCCGAATGGGCATTGCTAATATGACGACATCGAGTTCTTCTCTGCTTTTACCTTTATTTCTGTCATATTGCTTCAAATACAATGACGACGATTTGAGGATGATTTCAGGCGCATTTGTTAATAAAAAAAGGTAAAAGCAATGAATGTGATGAATCTGGGGAACCCGAATGAATATTACTAATATGACGGCATCGAGTTCTTCTCTGCTTTTAGCTTTGTTTTTGTCATATTGCTTCAAATACATTGACGACAATTTGAGGATGATTTCAGGCGCCTTTGTTAATAAAAAAAAAAGGTAAAAGCAATAATTGTGATGAATCTAGGGGACCCGACTGGGCATTGCTAATATGACGGCATCGAGTTCTTCTCTGCTTTTACCTTTATTTCTGTCGTATCGCATCAAATACAACGACGAGGATTTGAGGATGATTTCAGGCGCATTTGTTAATAAAAAAAGATAAAAGCAATGATTGTGCTCATTCTGGGGGACCCGAATGAACATTACTAACATGACGGCATCGAGTTCTTCTCTGCTTTTACCTTTGTTTCTGTCGTATCGCATCAAATACAATGACGACAATTTGAGGATGATTTCAGGCGCCTTTGTTAATAAAAAAAAAAAGGTAAAAGCAATAATTGTGATGAATCTAGGGGACCCGACTGGGCATTGCTAATATGACGGCATCGAGTTCTTCTCTGCTTTTACCTTTATTTCTGTCATATTGGATCAAATAAAATGACGACGATTTAAGGATGATTACAGGCGCATTTCTTAACAAACAAAGATAAAAGCGATGATTGTGCAAATTCTGGAAGACCCGAATGGACATTCCTAATATGACGGCATCGACTTCTTCTCTGCTTTTACCTTTATTTCTGTCGTATCGCATCAAGTACAACGACGAGGATTTGAGGATGATTACAGGCGCATTTGTTAATAAAAAAAAGCAATAATTGTGCTCATTCTGGGGGACCCGAATGGACATTGCTAATATGACGGCATCGAGTTCTTCTCTGCTTTTACCTTTGTTTCTGAGATATTGCTTCAAATACATTGACGACAATTTGAGGATGATTTCAGGCGCCTTTGTTAATTAAAAAAAGGTAAAAGCAATGATTGTGCTCATTCTGGGGACCCGAATGGACATGCCTGATATGACGGCATCGAGTTCTTCTCTGCTTTTACCTTTCTTTCTCTCATATCGCATCAAATACACTGACGACGATTTGAAGACGATTACAGGCGCATTTGTTAATAAAAAAAGATAAAAGCAATAATTGTGCTCATTCTGGGGGACCCGAATGGACATGCCTGATATGACGGCATCGAGTTCTTCTTTGCTTTTACCTTTCATTCTCTCATATCGCATCAAATACACTGACGACGATTTAAAGACGATTACAGGCGCATTTGTTAATAAAAAAAGATAAAAGCAATAATTGTGCTCATTCTGGGGGACCCGAATGGACATTACTAACATGACGGCATCGAGTTCTTCTCTGCTTTTACCTTTCTTTCAGTCATATCATATCGAATAAAACGACGAAGATTTGGGGATGATAACAGGCGCATTTGTTAATAAACAAAGGTAAAAGCAATGATTGTGCTTATTCTGGGGGACCCGAATGGACATGCCTGATATGACGGCATCGAGTTCTTCTCTGCTTTTACCTTTCTTTCTCTCATATCGCATCAAATACACTGACGACGATTTGAAGACGATTACAGGCGCATTTGTTAATAAAAAAAGATAAAAGCAATAATTGTGCTCATTCTGGGGGACCCGAATGGACATTACTAACATGACGGCATCGAGTTCTTCTCTGCTTTTACCTTTATTTCTGTCATATTGCTTCAAATACAACGACGACGATTTGAGGATGATTTCAGGCGCATTTGTTAATAAAAAAAAGGTAAAAGCAATGACTGTGATGAATCTGGGGAACCCGAATGAATATTACTAATATGACGGCATCGAGTTCTTCTCTGCTTTTACCTTTGTTTCTGTCATATTGCTTCAAATACATTGACGACAATTAGAGGATGATTTCAGGCGCCTTTGTTAATAAAAAAAGGTAAAAGCAATAATTGTGATGAATCTAGGGGCCCCGACTGGGCATTGCTAATATGACGGCATCGAGTTCTTCTCTGCTTTTACCTTTATTTCTGTCATATTGGATCAAATAAAATGACGACGATTTAAGGATGATTACAGGCGCATTTCTTAACAAACAAAGATAAAAGCAATGATTGTGCTCATTCTGGGGGACCCGAATGGACATAGCTAGTATGACGGCATCGAGTTCTTCTCTGCTTTTACCTTTATTTTTGTCGTATCGCATCAAATACAGCGACGAGGATTTGAGGATGATTACAGGCGCATTTGTTTATAAAAAAAGATAAAAGCAATGATTGTGCAAATTCTGGAAGACCCGAATGGACATTGCTAGTATGACGGCATCGAGTTCTTCTCTGCTTTTACCTTCATTTCTATCGTATCGCATCAAATACAACGACGAGGATTTGAGGATGATTACAGGCGCATTTGTTAATAAAAAAAGATAAAAGCAATAATTCTGCTCATTCTGGGGGACCCGAATGGACATTGCAAATATGACGGCATCGAGTTCTTCTCTGCTTTTACCTTTGTTTCTGTCGTATCGCATCAAATACAATGACGACGATTTGAGGATGATTACAGGCGCATTTGTTAATAAAAAAACATAAAAGCAATAATTGTGCTCATTCTGGGGGACCCGAATGGACATTGCTAATATGACGGCATCGAGTTCTTCTCTGCTTTTACCTTTATTTCTATCATATTGGATCAAATAAAATGACGATTTAAGGATGATTACAGGCGCATTTCTTAACAAACAAAGATAAAAGCAATGATTGTGCAAATTCTGGAAGACCCGAATGGACATTGCTAGTATGACGGCATCGAGTTCTTCTCTGCTTTTACCTTTATTTCTGTCATGTTGCTTCAAATACAATGACGACAATTGAGGATGATTTCAGGCGCCTTTGTTAATAAAAAAAGGTAAAAGCAATGATTGTGATGAATCCAGGGAACCCGAATGGGCATTGCTAATATGACGACATCGAGTTCTTCTCTGCTTTTCCCTTTATTTCTGTCGTATCGCATCAAATACAACGACGACGATTTGAGGATGATTACAGGCGCATTTGTTAATAAAAAAAGGTGAAAGCAATGATTGTGCTGATTGTAGGGGACCCGAATTAACATTGCTAATATGACGGCATCGTATTCTTTTCTGCTTTTACCTTTATTTCTGTCATATCGCATCAAATACAATGACGACGACTTGTCGAAATTCATGACTCAATACGACCGATCGTGTGGTAAATGCGAAGAACCATCGCCATCATTGCTTTCATCTTTGTTTATTAACATATTCACCTGTAATCATCATTACAGCATTGTTAGAGTTATTGACGTAATAAATTTGTGGCACGCTATGGTGAACGCGAAGGAACACTTCGGGTAGTAAAGTCGGCATGCTTGAATGATGATGAAGCATTTCAGGGACTCGATGGGACATTCCTGACAAGAGGGTAGCGAGATTCTCTTTGCTTTCACCGTATTCTCTCTCATTTTGCGTCAAAAGTCATCATCCGTCTTCAAATCGTCGTCAGTGTTTTTGATGCGATATGAGAGAAAGAAAGGTCAAAGCAGAGAAGAACTCGAGCCCGTCATGTTAGTAATGTTCATTCGGGTCCCCCAGAATGAGCACAATCATTGCTTTTACCTTTTTTTATTAACAAATGCGCCTGAAATCATCCTCAAATCGTCGTCATTGTATTTGAAGCAATATGACAGAAATAAAGGTAAAAGCAGAGAAGAACTCGATGCCGTCATATTAGCAATGTCCACTCGGGTCCCCCAGAATGAGCACAATCATTGCTTTTATCTTTGTTTGTTAAGAAATGCGCCTGTAATCATCCTTAAATCGTCGTCATTTTATTTGATCCAATATGACAGAAATAAAGGGAAAAGCAGAGAAGAACTCGATGCCGTCATATTAGCAATGCCCAGTCGGGTCCCCTAGATTCATCACAATTATTGCTTTTACCTTTTATTTTTATTAACAAAGGCGTCTGAAATCATCCTCAAATTGTCGTCAATGTATTTGAAGCAATATGACTGAAAGAAAGGTAAAAGCAGAGAAGAACTCGATGCCGTCATATTAGTAATATTCATTCGGGTTCCCCAGATTCATCACATTCATTGCTTTTACCTTTTTTTTATTAACAAATGCGCCTGAAATCATCCTCAAATCGTCGTCATTGTATTTGAAGCAATATGACAGAAACAAAGGTAAAAGCAGAGAAGAACTCGATGCCGTCATGTTAGTAATGTCCATTCGGGTCCCCCAGAATGAGCACAATTATTGCTTTTATCTTTGTTTATTAACAAATGCGCCTGTAATCGTCTTCAAATCGTCGTCAGTGTTTTTGATGCGATATGAGAGAAAGAAAGGTAAAAGCAGAGAAGAACTCGATGCCGTCATGTTAGTAATGTTCATTCGGGTCCCCCAGAATGAGCACAATCATTGCTTTTACCTTTTTTTTATTAACAAAGGCGCCTGAAATCATCCTCAAATTGTCGTCAATGTATTTGAAGCAATATCTCAGAAACAAAGGTAAAAGCAGAGAAGAACTCGATGCCGTCATATTAGCAATGTCCATTCGGGTCCCCCAGAATGAGCACAATCATTGCTTTTACCTTTTTTATTAACAAATGGGCCTGAAATCATCCTCAAATCGTCGTCATTGTATTTGAAGCAATATGACAGAAATAAAGGTAAAAGCAGAGAAGAACTCGATGCCGTCATGTTAGTAATGTCCATTCGGGTCCCCCAGAATGAGCACAATTATTGCTTTTATCTTTTTTTATTAACAAATGCGCCTGTAATCGTCTTCAAATCGTCGTCAGTGTATTTGATGCGATATGAGAGAAAGAAAGGTAAAAGCAGAGAAGTACTCGATGCCGTCATATCAGGCATGTCCATTCGGGTCCCCCAGAATGAGCACAACCATTGCTTTTACCTTTGTTTATTAACAAATGCGCCTGTTATCATCCCCAAATCTTCGTCGTTTTATTCGATATGATATGACTGAAAGAAAGGTAAAAGCAGAGAAGAACTCGATGCCGTCGTGTTAGTAATGTCCATTCGGGTCCCCCAGAATGAGCACAATTATTGCTTTTATCTTTGCTTATTAACAAATGCGCCTGTAATCGTCTTCAAATCGTCGTCAGTGTTTTTGATGCGATATGAGAGAAAGAAAGGTAAAAGCAGAGAAGAACTCGATGCCGTCATGTTAGTAATGTTCATTCGGGTCCCCCAGAATGAGCACAATCATTGCTTTTACCTTTTTTTATTAACAACTGCGCCTGAAATCATCCTCAAATCGTCGTCTGTGTATTTGATGCGATATGAGAGAAGGAAAGGTAAAAGCAGAGAAGAACTCGATGCCGTCATATCAGGCATGTCCATTCGGGTCCCCCAGAATAAGCACAATCATTGCTTTTACCCCTTTTTATTAACAAATGCGCCTGTAATGATCCCCAAATCTTCGTCATTTTATTCGATGCGATATGACTGAAAGAAAGGTAAAAGCAGAGAAGAACTCGATGCCGTCATATCAGGCATGCCCAATCGGGTACCCCAGAATCATCACAATCATTGCTTTTTTTTTATTAATAAATGCGCTTATAATCGTCGTCCATGTGGCGTATCGAATTCCCCACAACCACCATCACCATTGCTTTTACCTTTGTCAATCAACAAATGCGCTTGAAACCGTCCACCGAGCGTCTCGATACCCTTTGACGCAAAATAACCGAAAATAAGGTAAAAGCGAACATAAGCTCGGGACAGTCATATTGGGAATTTCCGAACCCATCCCCCAGAACCATAATCATCATTATGGAATAACTGGTTTACGCGTTCAGAACCATCGCAGACATGTATTAATTATTTATTGCGTAGATAGAAATCGAATCGGCGCTCCAGGCAGAGGCACGGTCAACTTGTCTGAAAAAAACACCAAACTTGTTTTTGTTCCGATGTTCGGTACTTTTCAATTAATCATTAAAAACACCTTTTTCCAGTACGGTGTTGTGTTTTCATTTACGTCTTGTGAACGCAAAAAAAGACAAAGACACGTACTGTAGATTTTTATTCGAATCGAAATGTTAAATAACTCTAGAGATAATCGCTCGCCGTCTCGAATCATGATTTTGCACATCCAAAATGGCAAACAATCATGGCCGGCGATATCACGTAATATCAAATCACGCGCCAAACCGTGCATTTCGGCAAACCTTCAACGCGCGTGCTCCCCATTTGCCCAAGATGTCAGAAATTAATAGCAGACGATTGATGAAACGTCAAATCACGCGTCAAATTTGGCGTTTCGACGACAGTTCGACGTGTCTGCGCTAAATCTGCATATCCAAGATGGTATCAGCTGACAATATCAGCTGACTAATCCGAAACGTCAAATAACGCGCTTTGACGTTTGACGATGCGTTCGGACCGAACCGCGTAGCGTGCTCTCCGAACCCGAGCTCAGAGCGCGCTCGAAACGTGGCAAATGTCCACATTACGCACACGCGCGTGTGCACTCGTGCGTCCTCATGCACGCACACGCTCACACAATGCTCGCAGTAATGAATGTGGGAAAAATAATACGCGTAATAGGAAAAAGTCTGTAAATTTTCCCTAATCTGTGTTAAAGTTTTTTTTTTCAAAATGATGTGTCCAAGAGCTGGAAACGAATTCCAAATTATTCAAAGTATTATTTGCAGTACATGGAATTTTCGAACTTTTTCGAAATTGACCATATTCTCTGCAATCGACTCGGATGGGTACAAATTCAGATCCCTTAGCTCATTCGCGGGTCAAGGGACTCTCAGCCACCTTCTTGTGACAGCCGAACATTCGGAAGTTGCAGCTGTAACGTACCAAGCTAGGACATCCTATAGCACGATCGCGTCTGACTTAAATCGTTTGTTTCACGTAAATTGCCACTTTACGGCGTATTTTTAACAATTTTTTCCACCATGATGGCCGGCGCAAATCAAGTTTTCCGCGGTGCATTGTATTCGGAATTTTAGAAACTTCAATCTCATGTGCTCGGAATGTATTTTGCGTTTTTTTTCGCAATGCCTTATTTCTTCTGGCGTACATTTTTCAAGACAAAAATCTGCCGTATTTTTTTTCGAAGAAGGCTCGAAAAACCATTCAAAACCATATTTTTTTCAGACCCAAAATCTTCGCGCAAGGCCCTCAAAAAAAGCATGGCCACATTAAAATTGTCACCCTGTATAGTTCGATCGTTTAAATTAACAAAAAAAGAAATCGATTTTTCGATCGTTGTTAATGTATATCCCGCCTTAACCGATAGTATAAACGGTTACAAACATGGACCTGGCATTGCTGATTGATCGTGAGTAGACAATTTATATAAAAATTCCACACCTCAATTCCGAAACTTTAAACGCGTTTTTCTCGAAATGTCGTTTTTCAAAACGGTGTACACTCTCAAAGGAAAAGTTTTCAAACTATGCATCCAAAATTTTGACACACGCCATTCTTGACGCCATTCTTTATCTTGCTAAGGAAGCTTTTTTTTAATCATCTTTTTTTTATGAGAAACTGTCGAAAAAGTAGGCTAAATTCGGTATTTTTTTTCAAACCGCCGCCATTTTGTCAATTTTGATTTTAAAAAAACCTCCATAGCAAGACAGCGGCTTTCATACTGATTTATAATCTTTTTACAGTTTTTGTTTAAGATAATATTTACGGCCACAATCGTGGTCACCGCGAGGACGCCTTTTTGTCGAAGAGATTTTCAACCGTTAAAAAAATGTAAACAAAAATAAAATAAACGTATAAAAATTTATTTTCTGTTCTTCATGAGTGTTTTGATTTTTCAATTTTCATGGTGAACTTTTTTGACAGAGAGAAATAAAGCGATTTTTTTAATAAACTAAACGTATCCACCAAGCAAAAGAATCCCTCGAAATTTGTTCTAATAAGTAATTTTCAACTGAAGAAGTACAAAAAATCTTACGTTATGTTCTGGCACCAAAAGGACGGGCCCCACGTGCACTCCTTCGATCCCAACAAGTGAGGAGCATGATGTTCCGAATCAATCACATATCTGGCTGAGGTAACTGAAAATGAAACGTGCAAATACGGATAAAGTTCTCAGCCTTCGCTTTCATCTTCATTGCCTGCGGTTGGAGTTTACGTCGCTGGAATGCAAGGAAAATTCTTCTCGATATTTTTATTCACTTATTTGTATTATTATACGAGAAATAGTTGCGAGTTTACATTCTAGATTTCTAAATCAGCATCTTGAAGAGTGGTCGAGAGACTTTCCTGGCTAAGATGCGCCGAAAGAAATTTCAGTGATTGAAAACACTTAAACTTTCATCACAATTCAACAATGCAAGCTCCAATCCCATCTTTATTGCAGTTGCCAACACTGCGATATTCAAACGCAGAAGATCCGATCTTTGCGCAACTATCATGTATTTTCATCAAGTACCACTGTCAGATTAAGTTAGCTTTAATTGATTCAAACGATGTTGGAGTTTTCATCATTGGGATGCAACGTAAATTCTCTTCTCCATTTTTATTCCTTTGTTCCTATTATTATACACGATTTTTTTTGCAGATTTAGGTTGTAAATAGCTAAATGAGCATTCTAAAAATATTCAAACGATCTTTGTGGCTTTAATCCGCGAAAAGATGTTTTAAAATTAATTTTCATTGCATTCCAATGATACGAGCTTCTCATTTATTTAAGCACTAACGTATATAAGTAAATGAGATTAATGTTTAATGGCAATAAACGTAATAAGTTGTCAAGGTTTGTAAGTTCTCCGGCTCTGGATTGCGCTAAGAAAGCTCATTGGGCGAAAAAATGATGCTGAAGTTTGCATCATGGAAGGCAAAGAAGATTCATTCGTTTTGGGTGCTGAAATTTTTCTTTGCCTGATTCAAACCATGACAAACACTTCTTACGTATCCTTATTAGAGATTCACGCCCTCAATTTGTTTAAGGCCTTAGGTAACAGTAACAGGTATAAAATCATGTGCGAATTTGAGCATTTTTTTTCGTATGAAAAAATGATTCTCTCATAAAATTAATTACACATGTATTTAGTATGAATATCAAGCTGTTAGAATATATATATATTTCGATCTACAAAATGCCCGACTACTCGAAACTTCTTGAAACAGCTTTTTTCCAATTGGTGTGACAAACAACTTCAACAATTTTTACTAGATTTTTTCCGATTTTATACCCGTTACTGTGGCCCAAGGCCTTAAAAACTAGGCTTTCGATGATAACAAAAATACAGAAATAAAGAATGGAAAAAAGATCTTTGCTTCCCAACTATGCAAACTCAAACAAACTTCAACGTCACATGGAAAACTTTCACATAGCTGTGATATAAAAATCAATTCGTTTTATCATTATCCAAAGGCTTTTTTCACAAATTTAGGTTGTAAATTTCTAATAAGAATATGGAAAAACGTTTAGAGGATTTTGGCGGCCTAAATAGGCAAAAAAAGTCAGCAATTGAAAATAATTAATTTTCGTTGCATTCCATGCATGCTCCGACGTCATTGAAATATTCAACTTTGAAGTCTGAAACATCTTGGATTTGTCATATCCAAAATCGCTTTCGCAGCAATTCTCCGTAACTCTGTGCATTTCGTGTAACAAAGGTGTTCAAAAAGGGCAAAAGGCGTGGACAATCTTTCCAAAAAGTGGAGCCCAAGTTGAGCTTGCCAGTCCTCAAACCGATATATCTCCTAGCATTGAATTCACTTAGTCGGAGGTGGTATCAACAGCAATTCTCAACTCGCAGGCAGATGATTACTCATCAGAAATCTCTCAAAATACATGACTCGCGAAGCGAGAGGGAGCCACGGCGAGTGATAAGATTAGTTTTTGTTTTCTGTTTTTTTTTCTTCTTCATATCCACACGGAGAGCAAGGTTCATCGAAACAGCCCATAGTCGTATTGCTTATGGCATCGTCGCTCTGCGCGTAGCCGAGCCGGACAATCTTCTTTCCTTCCAAACGTCTCTACAGTAGTACAAGAGCGTTGTTTGCTGCCGTAAATGATAACAGACCGTGATGTGACCGAGAGCTGGGAACGGGAGCAAGCAACTCTTTTTTCGACAAGCGTCTTTTTTTCTGTCCTATTCGCGAGGCCGAAGGTTACAAATTCCCCAATAGGACATGTATACAGCATCCGACGATATGGAAGCTCGGAGCAAAACAACGGCACGTTTAGGAGAATGTATTAAAAGCAAAACGGCGAACCAATCGTGATTGAGGCAGGCTAAAAACTATCGAAAAAAGAGCAAATCTAGAATTCGCAGCCGAGTGGAATTGTTTCTAGGAAAATGTGAAAACGGGATATTCAGTGGCTGAACTTGTTTGGCCTTAAGGGGACATCTACCGGGTAAACGAACCGTCGATTGCCCAGAAATTGGCCGGTCGAGTCTCGCACAGCATAGAACACGAGGGGGGAAAACAAATAACGGTAACGACGTGACTACCAGATCCAGGAATGTCACACTCAACCTGTAAATGAATTCTGCGAACACGAAAAAAAAAAAAAAAACTGGAAATTGACCGTCATCCGCGTCATGATCGTCACGAATCACCTCGGGAACAAAGGGAACGAAAAAAAAGACAAATCTGAGACGTATAATTTGCGACCGGATATAAAATTGGGAAGAAATTCGATGCGTCACGTCTTTATTGAATTTCGACGCAGTTTCTTTGCACGTATATGTACGTGTATGCATATGTACGCGTGAGTTTGGATTGCGAACGAAAATGTGGCGTCTATCGAAGAATTGTACGCCGTTGTACGAGGCAACGAATTTCACCGAGTCGAAGGGGCGCCCCGCGACACAAAGAAAATCGTCGAACATTACACGCGTCAAATTACGGATGCTCGTGACGATAATAATAATGAGAATTTTACTCACCAGCGAGAATAGCGCAAAGCGCGAACAATACCTCCCTCATTTTTCACGTCTCTCGTGAAGCCACGCGGATGGGCTTTTCGACTCGCTCTTCTTGTGTCTAGGCGCGCAGTTTTGTACTCGTTGAACTTGAAATATTCTTGATTTTCTTGTTTTTGGAAAAGTGTTTTTTTTTTTCAAGGCGATAGCACGCCAACCGTGACGTAGAACGATGACGAAATTCACAGTAAAAGAACCGCGTTCTCAAAGCGTGAGTGATCAGGCACTGACTGTCTTTGCTGTCATTCGCTCAGTCTCACTCCGAGCGTTCGCACTTGGGGCTCTGGATGCATCATAACGATCATAACGAATGCAGCGTACGCGATTTACACTCGTAGTCAGCCGTACGTCAACGGCCAATCGGCACTCTCGGACGGCGTCACGTGACTCGAACTTTCTCGCGTCAAGTAGTCGAGGACGGCTTACACTTAACCTCGATCGCAATATACCGCGTTACGTTTTCTCTGGTTTTTGCCGAGACGCACAGAGTATTTTTATTGCGTCTTGGTGAATTGAGATTTTGACGAAAAATGTGGAGAATTCTCACTTTTGAAATGCACGCGTTGGATTTTGGCACTTTCGCGCGACTCGGTGCTGGATTTATACTTTTCTTAAGGCCTTAGGCCACAGTAACGGGTATAAAATCATGTGCGAATTTAACAATTTTTTTTCGCATGAAAAAGTGATTAACTCGTAAAATTAATTACATGTCCATTTAGTATGAATATCAAGCTGTTAAAAAATATATATTTTTTCGATGTACAAAATGGCCGAGTACTCGAAACTTCTCGAAACAGCTTTTTTCCAATTGGCGTGACAAAGAACTTCAACAATTTTCACTCGATTTACTTCAAATTTAAAAGTTATGTTTCTAATTGCATTTCGCAGAGAAGTACTGACGAAATTTCTGATTAATCGAAAACTTTTCATTTTAAGAGCAGTTTATGAGCAGTTATAACGAAATTTTTCACTGAAAATTCATTTCTTAAGTTCAAATACCTACAACTTTTGAATAAAACAATATTTTCTAAATTCCGTACGTACTTTTCTAGGTATTTTAATGTAGATTGACGAGAATATCGGTTTTTTGCTCTAGGGAAAAAATTGTGAATGCTAAATGTCACGCCGCGGAGCGCTTAGAAAAGATAACAAAAGAAAATATTAGTAGTCGGCCATTTTGTACATCGAAAAAAAACGATATATTTTCTAACAGCTTGATATTCATACTAAATAGATGTGTAATTAATTTTATGAGTGAATCACTTTTTCATACGAAAAAAAATTGTCAAATACGCACATGATTTAATACCCGTTAATGTGGCCTAAGGCCTTAATCACTTGTATGGCCTAGACCGCTTTAGGCGCCTCATACGGTCTATTGGCAAATCCAGGACTGGCGCGATTGAGCTAACGAAATCAACAAGCTACATCTAGCTAGGTGGGGCAAAAAATTGAATTTTCCAAAAATATTTTTCTTCGATAGTAACACCTTTTAGCTATATTCCCTAAAAATTTCATTGAAATATTCCTAAAATTGAATGAGCTACAACTTTTAACAGTCGGCCGGGCGAGCGGTGGCAGCACAGTATTTCAAACTTTAAACGCGTTTTTCTCGAAACACTGCTTTCGAAGTCGGTGGACGTGATATCTCGAGAACCCCTAGATGAATTGTTTCCAAACTTATAGGAAATACGATGAGAAACATTTAAAGGTCGTTGACGATCTCACTTTTCGAAAATCGATCTTCATTTTTTAATGGTTACGTAAAAATTACGACTTTTTTTTATAGATTTTGTATGCTCGAGTTTAAATTCGTTGCTACGTTGTTAAAAAAAATGGTTTTGAAATCGACGATCGTCAACGACTCGTATTTATTGTTAACTTGAATAATCCGTTTGGTTTTTAGATTTCGGATGGACCGTTTAATCTGGAGAGTGTCCACCTCCAAGTGTCGCGAAAAAAAAAATCATCATCTGCCAGCGGCCATGTTTTTGTTGTTTTTTTGTATTTTTTGGTGACTTTTTTAAAAGCTGTTATTATATGTACCTTTTTGTGAAAAAAATGCGTTTCTTTTTCGCGAACCGTTTCCCAGATTTTTTTTCGGAATTTGGCAATTTTTTTTCGAGCGCCTAGTAAACGATTGGTATGGATAATTCAGTTTCAAAAGTTATATCGTCTAGCGTAAGAGCGCCTTGCGGCGCTGGTGCTCTCTTGCGGCCGTACGCCGCACTAGAGATGCGGCCGATGTTTCGAATCTTCTACAGTAACGATAAAGGGAAAAGCTTTATTTATTGTTACGTGACGACGACCGGGGAGCACGAAAAAGAAAAACAAGCGTCGATATTCCCGAAGATAATTTACATATGTGTTATTTGTACAAATGGTTCACGCGTACGTTTTCATCCCAAAGTACAATGCGTAAACGTGCTCAAATCATATTTGGATAATTATTCAGAGCCGACTATGCGCAAGAGCTGGTGAAATAATTCGTTTCTACAAAGGCAATATGTTTTTACCTCGAGCAACTGCCGGATGAATTTGAAATTCAGTTCGCGACGACCAATCGAGTTTGAAAAAAAATTTCAAACTCCCTGAAAAATCGATTGATACAACATTTCTGTCGTTTTCGTACGAATTAATCATTTTCGTAGATTATTGAAAAGAAATCGTCTTTGAAATTCATTCAGTGTGCGATTTTATATGGTCCCCGTACAATCAACTCTCATTTTGCGTACTTGGCAAAAAATGATACCCAGGAGCAGGGCCGAATTACGGTCTGTGGCGCCCCCAGACAAAACTTTTTTTTTCGCCGCCCTTTCTCCTTCCTTCCGCCGTTACTCGTTATCCAAGAGTCATAAGCACAGCAAAATATAAATACGGGAGCACGCGATAGATAATAATAAAACAATCGGGTAAAAATGGTTTATTTCTACAATCATTTAACCGAAATAACCTCTACGAGATTTCGACCACGCGAATTCTGTTGCAAGATTGTCGAACTTGATATTCCTTGTTACTTCCGCTTCGATACACAAGGAAGCAAGAGGATTGAGGCGCTCTTGCGATACGGTCGATATCAGTTAGTTTTTAACTCTGCGTAATACCGAAAATGAACACTCAGCTGAACAGTTCGTTTCTGGCATACTCAACGTAGTTCTGTAGTTTTGGTCAAATCTTACGAATTGGCTGAAATCTAAGTGGGTGTAGATATGATCTTCATGGCCCAAAATTCAATTCGATTCACCGTTTAGTTCATGCAATTGAATATGGGTATTTTTGTACGCGATCCCTATACCTAACACGTAACTGAAAGGAGTTTGCTCGCATTTCTCGATATAGGTTCTAAACGGATCTTAGGATTTCAAAATAAAAACACGCGTGTACGCAGTACTAAAGTGGGATTGATTTTTTTTTAAATGACAAACGTTGACCGTTTAGTTTCGGAGATATCGACTTGTGAAAAGTAATAATTTTATTCCACACCGAACTCGGGCCCAACCATGTGTAACGGAATGGCAACAGCGTACGCTGCAGCCAGCTGATCGGCGCGAGGTCTGAGAACTCCAAGCGTCTTTTTTCCCCGAGTTCTAGTAATTCTGAGACGGATGTGAAATAAATTTATTCTCCAAACAAATTTAATTTGTTCAATGTATGCATGTATTTGTCTTTGTTACAGCGACTACAATTTAAACTGTCGGCGAGATGTTGTAAATCCACGATCCGACGTCCTTCGACAGCGAATTTTTGTTGCTGATCGTTGAGGTTACGGTTATTCTCATCGCGTTTAGCCGCATTTGCTTGACACATGGCTATCACAGATTTCAGTCTTTTAGCAAGCGACTTTTTTCTTGTAAACTTTCCTTTATATCGCATTTGGGTGGACATTTTTACGCTTTTTTAAATTTATATAAAATATATCGCGAAAGACGGATCGTACGAAGCTCAACGCTATGACTGCAGGAAAATCGCGCTGTTGGCACGATTACAGCGCCGCTCTCTATACGAGTATGAGACCTATCTATGCATGAGGTGCGAATGTGTGGGGCATATAGTGTACAAGCTCTGTCCAAAAATTACAACCAACAGCATCGTATAGGCATTGGATGTTACTATACGCTTCGGCCGAAACATTTGCCTCATACGTGTACCTACAGAACTACCTTAAGGGATCATCACAGTGTAAAATTTCCAAAAAGTCGATTTTTTCGTAAACTTCCCGATAGTATGAACAGTTATAAGCATGCTGTTCAATGTTTGGGACGCAATTCGAATTATTCCAGTTGCTACAGCCTTTCTCAGACAAAGGGATTAGACCAGCTGCGTGAGACCTAGCGCGGACGGTCGTGTTTTTCTCGAAATATCGTTTTTCAACACGGTGTACACTCTCAAAGGAAGAGTTTTTAAGCTATCCGTCTCAAATGTTGACACAACATTCTTCACGCCATTCTTTATCTTGCTATGGAAGCTTTTTTTATATCTTCACATTTTTTTATCGAAAAACTGTCGAAAAAATAGGCTAAATTCGAGACTTTTTTTCGAACCGCTGCCATTTTGTCAATTATGATTTTTTAAAAACCTCCATATCAAGACCACCATTTAACAACAATTTAACAACCGTTAAAAAATGTTAAAAAAATAAACGTTTGAAAAATTATTTTCTGTTCTTCACGAGTGCTTTCATTTGACATAAAAAATCAGACGGATTAGCGTATTTAATCCACCGAAAAAAAATCGCGAAAAGCACCTATTTTTCGACCCGTTACGTTGCTGTTGACGTTTGGATATACCAGCTCTAAGATTCTCTCGTACAGCATTGTGGGCAACAGCACTTGCTGAAATTGGTTAAATTACCAATCTTGGGTGTGCACCAATATGTTGGCACTGAACTTCAATCGACTCTTTTAAATCTCCGAGATAGACGGTCTTCAGGTCACGTGATATTCATCCGATCTCGGAATGGTCCATCGTTCACTTTTGGCCAGATTGAAAAATAAGAAAAGAAAAACCCAGTACAGATGTGCGTCAGCAAAACAGACTACGAAAACCATCGGACAATGTGCCGCCCCCAGAGTTGTGCCGTTGTAGGCTGAAGCGTTGGTTAGGGGGCGTCCATTAATTACGTGAGGCGTTTAGGGGGGGGGGAGGGGGTCGAGCGAAATCTCACACAATCTCACGTGGGGGAGAGGGGGGCTTCGACAAATATCACGTAATTTCACTAGTTTTAGTAATTTTGGTAATCACGTAATTTTTATCACGTAGAGAATCTCCCTACTACTTTACATGGTGGAGTAAATGGTACTACAACCGCAGTTATTTCTACTACAATTTATTTTCCGTGAACGTATGCATTTTGAAAAATCTCACGTGAGATTAGGCGAGCGGGGAGGGGGTCGAGCTACATCTCACGACATCTCACCAGGGGGTGAGGGGGGGGCCGAAAAATCGCCAAAATCACCTCACGTAATTAATGGATGCCCCCTTAGCCTAGGCGGTAATGCCTCACTGTACAGCAGTGACGGAGTTTCCGAAATTAAAGAGGTTAGAGCGGTCCAGTTGAGTCAAATGACGGTTTATTAAATTTTTTTTTCAATAAACCTCAAGACAATGTGTACCCGGTTTAGATTTATTCTGTTGATGCTAATTTTTCATAAAATATATAATCAAAGGGCAAAATTATGTGTTTTTGAATTTTTATTACATGAAAAAGACACACTTTTGTGTTACTACCAACTTGAAAGAGGATAACATTATCGATGATCATTATAACAAAACTGTGTCTGTTGATGAGTGAATGTTCTACACAACTCAGAAATAATTTTTTACTCATTTGTAATTATGTACGCCTATTCTGACGTCATATGGAAGAAGGCAGCATCTACGAAAAAAATCGACAATACATTTTTGGTACCGTTGGAATCGCTACAAAATTTTTCATCTTTTTGTATAGTAAAACGCATTTTCGATTTTTTCGTAAATGCAGCCTTCTTCCATATGACGACAGTATGTATATTTATATCACGAGATTATTAATTATTAGCATCAATTAATATCAAATGTTGCCGAAATACGGCAACTTCGCGGACATTGAGATTGGCAGCAGTGCTCTTCATTCGCCAGCCAAGATTCGTCGTCTTTCATCAAACCCTGATGGTTCAATATTGAATATATATGGTTTTCGATGGGCAAGATTGGCTTTTTTCTTCTAAATGTTTACAAAGGTTTAGTTTACGTTAATCCGTTGTTAGAAATGGTTTATCTCGGTGCCAAATAGGCAACAAAAATTAGATCACCCGTAGCGTGAACGCCATGCCCATCTAACCGCACGTAAAATTACATACATTACACTATTTTTTATCTCTGGTGTTTTGTGGTGAAAACATTTCAAAAAGTCCTTAAGTTTCAGTATAGTCTAGACAATAAGATGTATTTTTTTTTTCAAATCTTGTATTGTGGCTGACTCTCCAGCCTCCTTAAGTAAAATTACACACAAAAACAATAACGTAAAATTACGCACATTAAACTATTTTTTATCTGTGGTGTTTTGTGGTGAAAAAAAATTCAAAAAACCGTAGACTCAGTATAGTCGAGACAATAATATTTATTTTTTTTGTGACTAACGCTCCAAACTTCTTAAGGGATAACACCATTCTAGGATTTTAGAGAAATCGTTTTTTTTGCTTGAAAATACTTTGGGGTCATAAAAGCAATATGCAATAGGCAAAGTGCGCCATTTTTTCAAAATTTAGTTTAAAAAATCCTTACGCAGTCCCACAGCTAATAATGTATAGATTATAATGTTTTTTGTTCCAGGTCTCATACTTTACGAGAAAACCGTCCTCCCGTGAAGCTATTCGTGAAGAACACGTTTTCCAAGCAGGCTCTGTCACCGCCATTTTGTATGAAAATGATAATACATTTTTTTGTACTTTAATACGTGTTGAATAAACCCTCTCAAAAGAAATCCTATTGCCCTTTTCATACTCCCAAAATAAATTGTCAAAGTTAGGCCTTATTTTCTGCCGCTAGAGTGGTGTTATCCCTTAAATGGTCGTATACAGTCAGGAGGCCCAAAAAGATCGATTTTTTAAAGAATTTTTCTTGAGAAGACCTTTAAATCTATTAACGTAAACATTTGTACACATTATGGTACATTTCAAATGTATTTTGACAATATTTATTTGTAAAAATAATTATTTTAAAAGCTTTTATTTATTTTAAAAATATTTCGTATATATAATGGATTATCTTGGAATTGATCGAAGGAATAAGCAAAATAATATTTTTTTCCCAAAATGGGAAAAAAATCCCAGATTTTTCGAAAATTTTAACTATACATAACCTCTTAACGTGCGATTACCATCGACGTTCAATCGCGCTATTAACTTCGATGGTAAACGCAAACAATCGTTGAACTCCGTTGATACTAATTGCGAATTTGAATTGGCCGTGAATGAATTCCATCAACGTGTAGCTATGAAAATAATTCTAGTTTCGAAAAAGGTTCGTGCGTTTATTGCGACTGCCGGATACTGGCTAGCCGAGAGCAGTAGTGAAAGGAACGATAAAACACACGATTGAGACGAATTCTTGCGGTGCGTGCAAGCCAATATCGTCACCGCAGACGTTAGTCGTCGAGTCTCACACAACACAACCATTTTTCGATAAACACAAGTTCACACACGATGATACGTATTCTTGGGTGGCTAAAAAAAAAAGAAAAGAAAAACACGCATGCGTACGAAAAACATCAGTTGCGCAGTGTGAGTTTCAGTTTCAGGCCGTTCGTTGCTCTTATAACGAGCTCTGCTGCAATCGCCACGTCCTCGCGACGCTCGCCAGCTTCGATTTTGTACTTTCGAAGGACTCCGGATATCATGGCTTTCTCCTCCATCATAGCAAACTTTTGACCTGCAATTCACGATTATCGACGTTGTTTTTGGTGCTTCTTTTGTTATTTACTTTTATTTCTCCAAACGAATCGACTATGAAAGACGGGCAATATTCACCGATGCAATTTCGCGGTCCAGCGCTGAAGGGTATATAAGCGTAGGGATGTCGGCCCGTCGAGTTTTCCGGTGCAAAACGCTCGGGATCGAACTTATCGGGGTTCGGAAAAACTTCGGGGTCCCGATGCAATACGGGCACGGTTATGATGGCCGTTGTACCTTCGGGCACTTTGTGCCTACCTGCTGGCAATTTATTATTAAAGACGCGCGCGGTGTTGTTGCGGGCTGCGATAAAATGAGAAAACAATGATTCATGCCGAAAGTGAAATTTCAATATTCCGGTAGCCATATACCATATGGTATGACTCAAGGCGAAATATCAAAATGCTCGATCAATAATATTTTTGGTCGACCATTTTTTTACGCGTAATTACCAAATCGAGGTTATATAGATATTTTTTAAAGGTTTTTGTATTAAGGGGGGAGACACCTTAGGCGAGGAAAAAATTTGCTTGTTTTCATGATTTTTTTACCATTTTTTAGACTTAGGGTTGGTTTATTACCACTTTCGACTGTTACGTGGTACTTTTTTTATTGGTCTTTGAAAATGGCGGAGGTTTTGTCTAAAAAATGATCGTCAATGTTTTTGAAAATTGAAAAAAAAAAAGTATGAGGATGTTGAATACGTTCTCGCTGTTTTTTTTATGACTTAATGTTTGAATGAAAAAAATCATGCCTAATGCTTTCAAACCCCGAGTAAAAATGAATATATATATATATATAACAATATATAATTGTATATTGATTGATCACATACAATTGTATACACTAATATACAGTTATGTACGATAGCATATGAATTCATATACTACCGTACATAACTGTATATTAGTATATACAATTGTATACGTTTATATACAAATATATAAAATTCTATCGGGCCAATTTTTGTATACAATTGTATATGATGAATTGATATACAATTATATATGTATATATATATATTCATTTTTACTCGGGACATTACGAAACTGTCGTGTGATCAACGCTTAATGATTCTGCAAGTGCAGCTAGCGTCTGACATGAGTCTTCATGAAGTAATGCCTCCAATTCAGTGCATCAAAATCATTATTTTTGAAGAGTCTAAACCAATCACGTCTTGGTCGTCGTAAGCACCAACCAGAATTCTGTGTGCTACAGCTGCGGATTTTGAAAACAAAATCCAAAAAAATTTTGGCACATAATTTGACATGCTTAAGGGAGAATATCAGTGTGACAGGCTAAAAATGAGGTGTTTTTGGGGATTTAAAAAAAAAACGGCTCTATCAAATTATTTGAAATTTTGTGTATTAATCATTGAAGTAATGAAGCATACAAGAAAGATTTTATTTTTTATTTTTAGTACATTTTATTAAGCAGAGGAGCGGTCGCAGAATGGTGTCTCAAAAAAAGACTCCTCGAAGGTTGACAGCATAAGTGCCATAGCAAGCATGTGAAATCAAAAATTCAAAAAGATTATTAAATTATTATAGTATAGCTATCGCAGCATCTTCGAAAATTTGAAAATTTTGACTAGAAAAAAATCCCGGCAATTTAAAAAAATTCGAATTTTACACAAAAATTTTACAGTAATTTGTTAATAAAAAAGTAAACAATTAAAAAAAACTACGATGCGACGATAGCGATAAGTTTTCTGAAGAGAATCCTTTTTGAATGAAGTCGATTGGACAAAATTTGACAAAGTTATGCTGTCAACCAGGTCAAAAAACATGGTTTCGAGAAAAACGCGTTTAAAGTACAGAAAGGCCAATATAGAGGGCTCTGAGAGCGTCGACGCTTGGCGCCAATTTCGAATACTTCTAAGCCGAATATTGTTTTGAAAATTTGTAGGCATATTCTTAAAGGTCAAAACTATCTCTTTAAGCAAAAAAAAATCGATTTTTTTTCATACTGATATTCCCCCTTAACACTAAGGAAAAAAAGGTTCTTTACACTTCGGCAAAATGACGTATACTGAATTTCAAGCTTGCTTACAAAGGCTGTCTCAAAATGACCTAACAGTTGAATTTATTAATAAAACGTATTATTCATTTGAAAAGTACGAATATTTTTATGTTCATATCCTAATATTGGTGCAAACCAATGGAGGTTATTATGTGTGAAACACAATGTCCTTTAAATGGTTAAACGGCATGGACTTGGAAGACACATTTTTTCAACAAGATGGCGCCACCTGCCACACTGCTGGCAAAACAATGCGGTTATTGCAAAGTTTCACGCTCGTGTTATCTCGCGCCGCGGCGATGTGAATTGGCCACCAAGATCGTGCGATTTGACGCTATCGGACTTCTATCTTTAGGATTTTCTTTCAATGATCCACAAACCATTCCCGAGCTCAAGGAAGCAACTGGACGCGCCATTAAAGAAATTAGTCCGTAATTATGCCAAAATGTTATTTAAACTTTCGTCAAACGAGTGAACGTTTGCAAACGGGGACGAGGCGGCCATTTATCGGATATTGTGTTCCACACATAACCTCCATGTTTGTACCTTGTATTAAAATGAAAATATTCCCACTTTTCAAATAAATAATACGTTTCATTAATAAATTCAAATGTCAGGTCACTTTACCCTACGGCACTTCTTTGTAGATGCGTGACCATCTTAAACTACACGCACGTAGTTCTGCTAGCGCCATCTGTTGGAAAACTGCGAGACCGTATTCCACGTCCTAATACGGTCTCGCAGTTTTCCAACAGCAGAATTATTGCAGAATGGAGCTATTTTTGTTCGTAAAATGAAATCTTTTTGTTTCAAAGCGTACCAGTTCATTGACTTTCGACATTTCTCACTTTTTCTTGGTTCATATTCTGCGTGTTAATGAAAGAAAAATCTTCGTTGATTTTTTTTCAGGCTAATTCCGCCAGCGCTGCGTGTCACGCCGTCTGACAACATCCGCCACAACCCGTTTAGAAGACCATACCATACCTCAGCAATTTTTAAAGGTTAATAAAAAAACCATGTAACAGCCAAAAATAGTAATAAAACTTACCCTAATTCTCAAAAATGTTGAAGAAATCGTTCCTTGAAAAAAAATCATGAAAATCAGGAAGTTTTTCTTTAGTAAGTTAATAACCTATCGTTAATTCCTCGGAGATCCTTCGCGCGATAAACGGCACACTGGGGTACAGGCGAAGGGCTTCTTTGATGCACTTCTCGAGGTATTTCATGTTCTTTAAATCTCTCATCGTGGGACGGCGATCGCGATCGTCCCCGAAAATTTCGTCCAGCTCATTGAAAATGATTTCCTGCGGGGAAAACAAAACCGATGAAACGCTGCTTAGTCTCCACACAGGAGAGTGATACGATTTTTATTGTCAGGCACCTGATACTCCGGATGACATCCGAGTAGATACAGCGTCCAAGATACTGCCGACGACGTTGTGTCGTGACCCTGTGCATTATTATTGTTATTTCGTCGAAATGATTTGAGAACTTATTTTGGAACGTCTAGTGGTTATTTAGTCGTTGCAAGTGAATTCAATTACCTCGAACATAAAGGTGTCAACTTCCTCTCGTATGTCGTCGTTCGACAGTGAGACACCATCTTTCGACGCTTCGATGAGAAGATCCAAAAATGCTAAACGACTTTTCTTTCCTATGCTCTCGTCGGTCAATTCTGATAAAAAATAATCCTTCTACTTTAATCACGCGTTGCTTGCGACGATTTTTCTTCCACTCGTTCGCGCAAACGCGATTGTTCCGAAAACGAATTGATCGTTTGATGAATTTCAAATTCACGCAAATAAATCTTAATATTAATTTAATACGAATATCAAAGTAATATGATACAACGAATTGTAATTAATAAATTCAATAAATTTAACTAATTCAATCGTGATACAAGGTAAATCATACGTTGAAATTTAATTAAAGGGGCATATTTACGAGTGTACGGAAGTTAAAGAAAAACTAAACCAAGGAATAGTAAATAAACTGGATTAATAGCTGGAAAATAGCACGTTGAATTAATTCAAATATAATCAACAAAGCGCGCAATTGTCACGTCAGGCATAAATTTATAAAACTGAAATTGTAAAATTCTCGTGTATTTGCATTGCGGTTGAACGTGAAGGCGAAATGTGATTTGAACAAAGTAATTTGGTTTCTGGTTCGCCATTACAGCATATGGCATACTTACGTCCGTCGTGGTTCAAGTTTGCTCGATCCCTTTCTATTTCCATTCGTCTCTCAGCAATGACCTTACGCAACGACGAAAACAAACATGCAATTTTCATTATAACGCCTGACTCGCGGGACTAGCATTCTTGGGCTGTCGAAATCCAGCTCGCGCTCTTACCTTGTAAGAAAAGTTGTGCAAAACTTTGACGCATTTTTGGTGTTTTTCGTAGAGGGACGTCAGGCGAAACAGAAAGTCCGAACGATAGAATAAATTTGCTTGTCTCCTGTGAATTATGTTGCCGATTCTGTGAAAGATTTACCGATTTGAGAAGGATGATTTTGCGATGATCGTTTGGAAAATAAAAATCGGTTGAGGGATAGTTGTTCGTCGCTGCTTTTTTTTTTTAATTGTGTGTTTTTAACGGGCTACATCTACCTAGGTGGGTAAAAAATTGGATTTTCCAAAATTGTTTTTATTCGATAGTATCATTTTATCCGGGAAATTTCATTGAAAAATATTCCTAAAATTGACAATATTAAACGCGTTTTTCTCGAAACACCGTTTTCAAAGTCGGTGGACACGATATCTCGAGAACCACTCGATGGATTGTTTCCAAATTTATAGGAGATACGATGAGAAACATTTAAAGGTCGTTGACGATCTAACTTTTTAAAAATCTATCTTAATTTTTTTTAATAATTCATAAAAATTACGACTTTTTTCATAGATTTGTGTGCTCGAGATTCAATTAATCGCCACGGGGTTAAAAAAGATCCTTTTCAAAATCGACGATCGTCAACGACTCGTATTTATTGTTAACTTGGATGACCCGTTTGGTTTTTAGACTTCACATAGACGGTTTAAGGTGGAGAGTGTCCACCGCAAAACGTCGCGAAAAAAGTTTCATAATCCGTCGGTGGCTAAGTTTTTGTTGTTTTTCTGTATTTTTTGGTGATTTTTTTCAAAGGCTCTCGAAAAATCGAGTTACTTTATTGAAAATATTCACCGAGTGTCGAAAAAAAAAAATCTGACGTTTTTTTCTCGTTGATTACCATTTTTTAAAATTTTTCCATTCAAATGGCTGTATCTTTGGTAGGATTTGACGTATTTACATTCGTAAAAAACGAAAATGTGCGTCTTCTTATGGCCTTCCAGAAAAAAATTAATTTAGATTTTATTGAGCGAGTCGAACGTCCGTTTCAGGACAAAATGTGCAAATATATATTTTTTCTCAATGAAAGACACTCTTTATTTTATTTTTTTAAATTTTCCCAAATTGTGAATAAGAAAAACGAATTTTTGGTATTTTTTATATTATGGGATTCCTGAACACCGTGAAGTAACAGCTGTTTTTTATTTTTATTAATATTCGATTGAAGAGTGTGGAGCACTTGCTGTATGTTTACCAAGTTTTTGAAATACATATGACATATATATGTCATTTTTTCTGGACGCCCATAAAAAGACGCACATTGTCGTTTTTTACGAATGTAAATACAGTACTACCTCCCTAAGAGAGCGGTCTAGGGCGGTTAGGGGAAGTAATTCTCGAGAAATTCGTCGCCGAAGCCTTCCCCCACCGCTAGGTTAGCGCGCTCGAAAATCGCGCATGTGGTAGCGTGTATGTGTTTCTCCACTCAACCTCTATGAGAGAGCGCGAACGAAAGTGTTGAGAAAACTGTAAACAAGTTGCGGAAAGTGTACTGGCGTTTCGTCGTTTCATGCGTAAGTATATCTCATTGAATATTGATGTGTAAATCTTTCTTTTTCTTCGCGTTTTTTTTATTCTGCTGTTTGGTATATTTTGTTGTTGCAATATTATAACACATATGAAGGAAACATTTGTAAAACTTTCAATAATTGTTGAATTATCTTATTGGTCGCAAAAATATACGTAGTATATTCGTTATCGAAACTCGAACATATACAGTAGAACCTCGATTATCCGAACCAATTGGGACCGAGACTAGTTCGGATAATCAAAAGTTCGGATAATCGAAACGTGGGTTTTTTGGGACGAGATCATAAACAACACCTTTTTATATAAAAACAGTACATAAATATACATTATAATTTGACATATATGTTAACGTTGAAATATATATATATATATATATATATATATATATATATATATATATATATATATATATAATGTATTTGAAATACCTGAAAAAAGTTGAATGCTTTTTTTATATTTTTTAAAAATAAAATCGTCCATTTTTAATCGACGAACGGCTGTAACGCGTTTTTGAGCGGCTAAGTCTCGCAGCCGTTTGGGAAGGAGAGATTGCGTTGGGTTGCTCATTGTTGCTCACGGCGGTGGCAGCGAGCAACAATGTATCTTTCGCGCCAACGTTCGGATAATTGAGAGTTCGGATAAACTAAGTCATCGTTCGGATAATTGAGGTTCTACTGTACAGTGTACAAAAAAAATGTAACTAACAATTTATCTTGTGTATATACTTCAAGTTGAAATATACAATGTATATATATGTATAAATATTTCATTTTTAGATAAAACGGGATGGCTGAATCGAAAATATATTTTACTTGCATTAAATTACTACTTGAAATTTAATTATGGTGCATGTTTTTTTCTCCGACTTTACGGCTTAAACGTATATATTATTATACAAAGGAATATTATCCATTTGACAATCGTGCGACGTGCGATTTTCTGAAATCGCTCGCGATCTCTTATGGAGGTGTCCGCGACAAACTCGGGAGGCCTCGGGTACACTGGACAGCTCGAGCTAGGTGGGGGAAGCCATAAAATGCGCTCAAGCGGAACGGCGGGGAAATTCTCTCTTAGGGAGGTAGTACTGTACGTCAAATCCTGCCAATGATACAGCCATCTGAATGGAAAAATGTTAAAAAATGATAATCAACGAGAAAAAAACGTCGGAATTTTTTTTTTAATTCGACACTCGGTGAATATTTTTCACTAAAGTAACTCGATTTTTCAAAATGATTTGTGGATTTTCTTTTTACTGGCTCTAGTGACATGGATCGCCTTATATGTGCCTTTGTGTTTAAAAAAAGGAGCTTCTTTTTAACCAACCGTGCGCCAGGAAAAAATGAAATCGGAATTTGGCCATTTTTTTCGGGCCTCTAGGTAGATGTAGCCCCTTAATGAAATTCCGTTGCGGTAAAAATAAAATCACATGGTACGCAATTCTGGCTTTCTACGAGTCGGGCAGTATACTTGAATGCAATGGCATATCCTTTTTTGTTTTAATTGTTTAAATTCAATTGAAGACATTTTTAATTTGTATCTGTAGAAAAAAATGGCGATCCTTTGATTGATCGATCGTTCGTATATACGTCGATCGTCCGTAAAGTTCTTTATAATCGTAAATCCGTAAAATCTTCCGTTCTTAAGTCCGTAAAATCTTTATCGTCCGTAAAGTTGTAAATTATTTTCGATACTTACTCGAAATCCAAAATTGTTTTTATTCGTATGTGGCATACGGACACCGTAATGACAAGGCTTATATTCTTCGACAGTACAAATATTGTTTCTGATTTTCGAAATATTTTCAGCACGTGTGCCACGACGTCTCTGATTCATTTGTAGATAAGTTAACAGAGGGAGATCGCGATCACGAACTACGTGTCTTCGTGACTATCTTTGCGAGGCAATCGTGTCGGGTTGCTTATAAAATATGACTAATAATTGGAAAACTCATTGAAGGCGTTTCGTGGGCGCATAAACAGCGCTCTTTGATCAGCAATATTTAAAAATGAAATTTGGTACGTATCAATGTCAAGGGGTAACACCACTCTAGGATTTTGAAAAAATCGTTTTTTTTTTAATTGCTCAAACAATGCTTTAACATCGTAAAAAGGCGGTTTTCTCGAAACCACTTTTTTCAATCTTAGCGAACACGTTACTTCAACGCGGTTGCATGGATCGGTTTGAAATTTTAACAGTAACTTCACAATCATCTCCTTTATAGAAGCACTTAAGGGTTTTTCAGTCTAATGTAAATGTTTTTTTTTTTTATAACCAATTTCTTGCTTATTTTTTTGGGGAAAAATTCGATTTTTTTTGTCAAAATCGCACCATGTTTGGAAAATTTGATTAAATAAAAAATTCCTACGTACTTCTATAGCCAATAGTATATGGATTTTAATTTATTTGGTTCTTTGTGCCTGATCTTCTATTTCACAAGAAATGTGTCGGCTATTGACAGTGTTAAAATTTTTCTTCGAAAATTGGCTCTCTTGGCGCCATTTTGTACAAAAAATAATAATAAAAAAGTCCATACTTAAATATATGCTGAATAATCTCTCTAAAAAGACTTCCCATACCTTTTATTATACTCCCAAAAAAAGTGGTCAAGGTTAGGCCTTCTTTTCGGCCGCTAGAGTGGTGTTACCCCTTAATGTACGCACAAATAAATGTCCAAACAATTTTTCAGTCAACTTATCCCTTAATTTTTTTTTAATAAACCCGATTTTCGGATCGTTGCAGTAGCCTAACTTCTTCAGGAGTCTTCTCAATTTAGACGCTAAAAAAGTATATTTTCATGAATTTTTTTGATAGGTTTATATGATAGATATTGATATAAAAGAACTTAATAAATACACTTTCGAAATACACGAAAAAAAATTTAATTTATTTATTTTACTTAAAAAAAATGATTTTACTTAAAAAACTATAAAATTTAATATATTCACTATTTATAGACGAAAATGGTAGTTGAACAAAATGTCCTAAAAAAATTGTAGGTCTGCGCTGTTGATGAAATCTCGGAGATGGATCATTGGAAACAAAAAAATCAAACGCTTTTAGATTCAGTATGTTAATGGATATAGTGCATATCCTACGATTTTTTATATATAAAAAAATAACAAAATGGCCGACTTTTTTTCGAAAAAAAATAAATAAAAAAACGTTTATTCGCGGTTTTTGACAAAAAAATAGTAAATATCAAAATTTAAAAAACCTTGATATGCGCTATAGCTATATTTGTAAAGAATATGTGGTTCAAATTTCATAAGGATCGGATCAGTAGTTTCGAAGATTTTATCAACAAGCCATCGACAAAACGTTGTTTCGAGAAAAACGCGTTGAAAGTTGGTTTGGGTTACATAAATACATTTAAAAAATATTGTAGGTAGTTCGAAAGTGTATTTTTAAAGTGTAACAACTTTTATATCAAAATTTATAATATAAATCTATCAAAAAATTCATGAAAATAGCCTTTTTAGCGTCTAAAGTGAGAAGACCCCTTAAGGGGAGGTACCTGAGCAAACGGCGAGGAAAACAGGTAAACTTCGGGAATTTTTATCTCAAAAACGGCTTGTCCGATTTTGTCCAAATTTGGATACAATACTCTTCGATAGTTTTTCTCATTTTCCACGCAGGATTTTTTTGAAATTTTCATTTTTGGCGGAATTGCGACCGTTTTAATTTAACATTCGTTTTTCGTTCGCAATTTCCGACGATTTTGGATTGCACACACATTGCATAAAAAAGCAATGGTTCAATCAAATGAAAAACCCCTACGTGGCGAACGAGAAAAACTATCGAAGAATATTGTATCCAAATTTGGACAAAATCGGACAAGCCGTTTTCGAGATACACCTGGCACCCACTTTGAAAACTATGTTTTGAGATAATCGCCTTTGAAACGCTTCCAGGCAGCGAATTTTTTTATTTTTATTCCCAAACATACCTCAATGTACATATTTTCCAATAAAAAAAACCCGGATCCAATCGAAACATTAGTTTTGGAGATAAAAATTCCCGAAGTTTACCTATTTTTCTCGCCGTTTACTCAGGTACCTCCCCTTAATTGCTAAATATTCGAGTTCGCGTAAGTTGTGACTAATAAACTGCTCGTATGGAAACTTGTATAAAATATGTTCACGAATTGGAGAAATTACGAGATAACAATATCGAAGTATCCGAATTGTGCGACTTTGTTTCGAGGAAGAACAGTCGAGGATATTTTTCGTTTTGTTTTTCGAAACATCGACTTACTCGTAAACTGCTTGTACATATTCGCTATCACTGTGCTTCTGTGCGTGAATCGGTCTTCCCATCGCCGTTTCTGAACACACAGATAAAAATCGTATTAACGGCATACGTGTCTGGGGATTCTTCCGTATTGTAAATAGGAATCGAGGACATTCGACGGTGATCCTTACCGCAGATTATATCGAGAGTGCATAGCGTCACGTAAGGGAAAATATTGAAGGCGCCACGACCAGCCTCCACCGCCAATCTATCGACCAATGTATCTGTCTGCTCGGCAAACACATCGAGAAAATCTTCGAGGATGTTGAAGTGAAAACTTGGCGTGAGAATTTTTCGGCGATTGTGCCATTTCTTACCTACGTAGAAATTGTCAAAAATCGTCGATACGCGTGAGAATGAACATTTTCGTTGAAATTTCAAGGTCTTTTTACACACTTTTGATGATTTTCATAATATTCAGGGACTGATAATACATCGATATGGATTTAGAAAAAACAAACTTAAGGGGCTACATCTTCCTAGAGGCCCGAAAAAATTGGCAAATTCGGAATTTTTGTTCTGGGAAACCGTTGGCGAAAAATAAACGCATCTTCTAAAGCAAAGGTACATCGATTGGGAGCCTTATAAAAAAAAAATAAAAGATACAAAAAAAACAACAAAAATATGGCCGCCGACAGATGATGAAATTTCCTTCGCGACGTTTGGCGACACTTGCGTTATTTTATAGTAGTTTTGCTACCCGAAAAATACCCTATTTTCAGATGCCGAAATAAATATACTTTTTCAAAAGGGCAGACTTGGGATATTTTCCATCTAAAACAGTTTGAGGTACAAATACGCGCAAAGTTGTTTGCTTAATGTTAAATATAAAAAAAAAGTGGCAATTTTTTTGGTGAAAATACTTTTTTCCAAAGGTATGCACTGTTGAAGAAATTTATTCCAAAATTAAAAAAAGCAACGTCTATAAAAACTAACAGAAGTTAAAGTAGAATCAGTAAAGAGTATTCCAGAATTTTTTCAGATTTTTTTCTCTTCAAATACGTGAGATATGAGCTGCAGGACAAAAATGACCCGTATAATCCGGGGAGCCAGCAAAAATCAAATGAAACACGAAGGGTTAGGAATGTTTCAATGAAATTTTCAGGGAATATAGCTAAAAGGTGATAAAGGGTGTCTCAAAAAGACCTGACATTTTTATTCATTAATAAACCGTATTATTTATTTGTAAAGTACGAATATTTTTATTTTAATGTAAGGTACAAACAGGGAGGTTATGTGTGGAACACAGTAACCGATAAATGGCATAAATGGCATGGACTTGGAAGACATATTCTTTCAACAAGATGGCGCAAGCTGCCACACCGCGGGCGAAACAAAGCAGTTATTGTAGACGAAGTATCATGGTGGTGTTATCTCGCGTCGTGGCGATGTGAACTGGCCACCAAGATCGTGCGATTTGACGCCATTGGACTTCTTTTTTTGAGGTTTTATGAAAGGAAATGTATATACCAATGATCCACAGACCATTCCGGAGCTCCAGGAAGCAATTTAAATATGCACATATTAATGAAATTAGTGCGCAATTATGCCAATATTTTATTGAAAATTTCGTCAAAAGAGTGAACGTTTGCACGCAGGGACGAGGTGGCCATTTATGGGATATTGTGTTCCACACATAACCTCCATTTGTACCTTACATTAAGGTAATCGTATCGCCAGGCTTCAATCCATAGGATTATCATAATTTTTTTGAGCTTCACTGAATATATTAATAATCGTCTCTGTAAAATTTTGGCGTCAGTTATCGACCTAATAACAGAGAAAAAAAATAAAAATTGCGTATTTCTGTGAAGGAATTCCGATACGAAATACAAAAACCCAACTTCCGGTCGCTACGAAAATGTATATAATAGTGGGAATCCATCAGATTCTTACAAGCAATCAGATTTGCATATTTAACACTTGTAGTAATCCAATGCTCCCAGAAAAAATTACGCTTATTGGCTTAATTTTTATGTAATATCAAGTTTAATTTGAACTTCCGGTATTGGATTTATTACCACTTGTTACGATAAAGAGACGTGACAGCAAGGCAACAGCTGACTGTAGTCCTAACCTCATCTCACTCATTCGAATTTCCACACATATTTCATTTTTAACCGACATATTTCGCCGACACAAATTTTCCACGCTTTTTACCAGTCGTGACCCGAATACAATGCTTTATATTTCCCGCACCTGACATTGTTTTGACAGATGGACGTTGAAACGCATGGAGGTTAAACGCGCCTGGTTGAGTAAAAAGAGGCGGAGATAGAACCAATGTTGCCAAATGTCAAGCCTAGAAATACTGTCCGAATCGTTGGAATCAATATTTTTTAAATTTTTCTTATTAAATGTGAACATTCATTAAACAGTTTACACGCGGAAAATTTTAGTTATTACAAATTATTTTTTTTGCATACGTTAAAAATATAAATAGTACAAGTCTCAAGTATGATCAATCACTAATCGCTCACAGTATTATATCGTTATTATATCGTTATACAATAACGATATAATACTATTATCGTTATATACATATTTAATCTACCAATCCTAATCATAGCGATAGAATTACCTCAAAATAAAAATATTCGTACTTTTCAAATAAATAATACGTTCTATTAATAAATTAAAATGTCAGGTCATTTTGAGCCACCCTACACTATACAATAAAAATGTTTTTTGGAAAATGCAATTTTTTGACCCACCTAGATAGATGTAGCACGTTAAACAATCCAAAATTCACACAATGTTTCTTTACGATTTCTTTTCGCTCACGAAACTTTCTCTCAGAGGAAGCCACCGTTGAAAAAAAAACAGCTTGCTCATCGGGAAAACTACACGGGCGAAATAAATCGAGGAAGCAACGTGCCAGTTTCTAACTCGTACGTTTTTTTTTACTTTCGGCGCTTACCGGAAGAAGTGAGAAGTCCTGTGCCCAGCCACGGATGAAGAAAATTGTAATCTGAACTTTTATCGACGTGGCGACTGTTGTTGAGTACGACCTCTACTGTACGTGCTTTACTCAAAAATACATAAGGTGTCCAACCGCCCCAGGCTTTGTTTATTCCTTGGCGATATCCCCACAGCATTCGCAAGCCGACGATACGTTGATAAAGTTCTGGAAAGTGTCCGCTGCACGTGAATTATCAACGCACGAAGATGGTAAGACACGGTGGCAGAAAAATGCTGGCAAACAGCAACGAAACGTGACAGACGCTACGTTTGTTTTTATTATATGTTTACGGTACAAATGTCACGCAATCTCGATATTAAGGCCTTAGGCCACACGGGTATAAAATCATGTGCGAATTTAACAATTTTTTTTTCGCATTAAAATATGATTCACTCATAAAATTAATTACACATCTATTTAGTATGAATATCAAGCTGTTAGAAAAAATATATTTTTCTTTTTCGATGTACAAAATGGCCGACTACTCGAAACTTCTCGAGACAACTTTTTTTCCAATTGGCGTGACAAATAACTTCAACAATTTTCACTCGATTTACTTCAAATTCCAAAGTTACGTTCCTGATTGCATTTCGCGGAGAAGTACGTACGGAATTTCTGATTAATCGAAAACTTTTCATTTTATGAGCAGTTTATGAGCAGTTATAACGAAAGTTTTCACTGAAAATTCATTTCTTAAGTTCAAATACCCACAACTTTTGAATAAAACAATATTTTTTAAATTCCCTACGGACTTCTCTAGGTATTCTAATGTAGATTGACGAGAATTTTTGTTATTTGTTCTAGGTAAAAAATTGTGGATGCTAAATATCACGCCGCGGAGCGCCTAAAAAAAGATAAAAGAAAATATTAGTAACCGGCCATTTTGTACATTGATAAAAATATATTTTTTCTAACAGCTTGATACTAAATAGATGGGTAATTAATTTTATGAGTGAATTACTTTTTCATACGAAAAAAAATTGTTAAATTCGCACATGCTTTTATACCCTGGCCTGAGGCCTTAATTCGCCTTACCGAATCAAAAATGCACGACTAATGTGTGTTTGAAGACGTGAGATGGCTTTCGAAAAACGCAAATTTCAGTTTAGCCGAATATTTAAAAAAATATCGCAAAAAAAACCGAATTTGTTGAATACGGGAACGAAACTTGGAATATTAATAATAATGTTTATGAGGAACTTACTTTTTTAAAATAAATTCCTTACGAAAGATATTTATTTGTATTAAGATTAAAAACAAATTTATTTCAAGGGAAAAGGGCATTTTTGTGATTGAGTTTTTTTTTCATAAAATATTCAATGCAAATTTAGATGTTTAAAAAATTCGAATATAACATTACTTTCCTTTGCGTAGTACTTGTTTAGTAATGTATGACTACATATCAATGCTATCCTTCCACAATTGGTTTCCGTGGTGTAGTGGTTATCACATCCGCCTAACACGCGGAAGGTCCCCGGTTCGATCCCGGGCGGAAACATATTTTTTAGTTTTTCTTTTTTTGTTTTATATTACGATACGCTCTTGATCATATTGTTATTTATAATGCTGCTTCTGTTATATATAATCACATTGTTATTTATAATGCTGCATCATGTTTGTGCATATTTTTCGTGGCTCAAATTTGATAGTTTTTTACTCTCTATTATCGTCGTCACATATTCGGGGGAGACTTTATTGTTTGTATTTGAATTTTCATTTTTTTATATTATTATTGTTATCAATATTTATGTACAGTAAGGAAGATATATTATTTATATCTACCCCTGCGCGGTCGAACTGTGACGATTTCGTCTCAAGTGAAATTTTACATGACGTTGAAGTTTGGATCGTTGGAATGCAACGAATTTTTTCTCTATTTTCCATTCCTCTATTTTTTATCATTATCCACGGATTTTATTTTTTGAAATTGGAATCATAAATCTCTTAAAAGAATTCGTAAAAACGTTCTAGTGACTTTTAGAGCCTAAATCGCCGGAAAAATGAAACAAAAAGAAATTTCGTTGCATTCCAACGATGAAAACTTCAATATCATAATTTCAGTTTAATATTCTTGGAAATTATTGGCAACTTATAGCAATAAATTTTATAACTTTTGGATTTAAGTGTATCGTAAATTTTTTGCGATATTCTAAAGCAATTTGACACATTGAAAACTGTATGGAGATGTTTTCGTCCAAGTGTTTATCATTTTTGTAATTATCATTATTAATTATCGATCAATGACACTTTTCTTAACAATTCCATTTAGGCGATGTTTCTGCGTATTTCTCTCGATTCACATAAAATTTGTCAACTTATATTTTTATTCCGGATGACCGTTTTTGTCGAATATTTATGCCACATACAATTATTATTCATATTTATTAATAAATAGATCACACATTAATCTTATTCATATTTATTAATTTTATTAATAAATGTATTCTTTATACGAATAAAGTGTTAGCGCGATTTTGATTTGTGCAATATATTATTATTATTTATGCATTGCATTTACGCAAGCTCGTCACAACGACATTCTTGTTTATTTTATAATTGATTAATTATTAATTAATTAATTATTGATTTTGTCACATTAAATAAACGAGCAAGAAAACGATGTGCAAAAATTAAACTTACCGTCATGGTCGACGTTCAGCTCGATCATGTTACCGACTAACGGTAAGCCCAGAGGTCCGGGTATTTTCTCAAAATACTTCCAATATTGTCTCTTCGTTTGCCACCATCGCAGTAACGACCAAAATACTACGTTTGAAAGAACAAATACTAGAAAATTTGTCGGCTCGGAAATTTTTCCGTTCCATACGTTCCATTTTTCTAAAATGTGCGTAATCATATTGTTGTTTAGCACCGATTTTATATCGAAATTTATCACGAGCCTATTGAAAAAAAATCAGGTAATAGCAACGAAAGAGAGAGAGATCGATGATAGCAGTCTTAAATCGCGCTGCATTCGTTCGAAACTGAGACATAAGATATCATCTGTCAAAAATATATCTGCTCTGACTCCGCCCCAATGCCAACGTAAACACAGTGTACGTGCTCGATAATTGATATTCTCTCATGATTGTTGCATTGTTATTAAAAAAAAAACAATATTAAAGAATTACTTCCTCGTGTAAAGTGCCCGGCGAAGATCACAGATAAGACAATTTAGAGCCCTGATTTATTCTAATATATTGCAAATACTGCTAATTCTAATATATTGCAAATATATTATATATATATATACTGGTCGGTGATGTTTATTTAGCTAAAAAATCGAGAATCTTCGAGAGGAAACATCGTTGCAGGCACGTTTGGAAAATACTTTGCTAATGCTATCGCAATATCGTCTATTTGGATATACTTTTTTCAATTGTGTATTTAAGGGGGGAGATATTTTTAAGCGATGAAAATATTGGTGATTTTCACGAGTTTTTTTTTTAATAAAAGATTTCTTCGCTATTTTGGAGACTTAGGATATGTTTTATTACGACTTTTGGCTGTTACATGGCAATTGGAAAAAAAGTTATTAATCTTAAAAAATGGTTGAGGTATGGCGCGGTCTTCTAAACGGGTTGCGGCGGATGTTGTCAGGCGGCGTGACACGTAACGTCGGCGGGATTAATCTGAAAAAAAAACCAAACAAGTTTTTTCTTTCGTTAAAACTTATACGCAGAATATGAACCAATAAAAAGTGAGAAATGCTGATAGTCGGTGAAATGGTACGCTTTGAAACAAAAAGATTGCATTTTTCGAACACAAAATGGCTACATTTGGCAATAAAAAAAACACTTTTTTTTAATGTTTCAAAACATTTAGGGTCATGTTTTAGACAATAAGGTTAGAAAGATTTATGCCGAATTTGATCAGAATCGGTCAATTAGTTTTTCAGCTATACCTTACGCCACTTTTAAAAATGCAGTTTAGAAGACCGTGCCATACCGCCGCCATTTTTACAGATTAATTTAAAAAACACCATGTAACATCCAAAAGTAGTAACAAAACATACCCTTAGTCTAAAAAATGGTGAAAAATCTTCCGTTTAAAAAAAATAATGAAATTCAGCAATTTTTTTCCTGACCTAAAGGTATTAATTTACCACGCGAATAGAAATCCGTTATCGGCATTAGGAGGAAACTTCATTACCAACAGTCGGTAAGAAGCATGTCCGCATGATAACATCGTGACAATGAGTCCGGCGAACGACTTCAAGAGTACCCTTAAGGGGTAAGGCCACATTAGAATTAAAAAAAAATCCATTTTTTTCGCTAAAACGGTGCTTTATCATCTTAAGAATAAGTTACTATTCGATTTATAGCAAGAAATTTTTTTTTACCGACTTTGAGCGCATAACGTAAGCTCAACTCTGGCACGGCCATAGAGTACCTAAAACTTGAAACGCGTTTTTCTCGATACAGCTTTTTTCCAATTGGCATGAAAAATAACTTCAAATATTTTCACTCGATTTACTTCAAATTTAAAAGTTATGTTCCTAATTGCATTTCGCAGAGAAGTACGTACGGAATTTCTGATGAATTGGAAAATGTTCATTTTTTGATCAGTTTTATACGAAATTTTACACTAAAAATTAATTCAAATACCTACAACTTTTAAATAAAACAATATTTTTTTAATTCAAATTTAACATTTGAATTTGATTTCAAAATAAATTAACACAGAAAAAATTGTGGATGCTAAATGTCACGCTGCGGGGCGTCTAAAAAAAGATAACAAAAGTAAATATTAGCATTCGGCCATTTTGTAAATCGAAAAAAAATATATATATTTTCTAACAGCTTGATATTCATACTAAGTAGAAGTGTAATTAATTTTATGAGTGAATCACTTTTTCATACGAAAAATATTGTTCAATTCGCACATGATTTTATGCCCGTTACTGTGAGCCTAACCCCTTAACGACATCTAGCGGTTACTCCGTGGGTTTCGCGAACGACTTCGAGAGTACCCCTAGCGACATCTTGCGGCTACTCCGAGAAACTGTTCAGCGAACAGCAAGTCGGGTCGCGAAATTCATGGAGCTGATCAAAGTTCTCCCGTTACAATTTTACCACACAGACATTTCTTGCCAGCCGTCAATAATAAAGTAATTCTTCTGCTGATGATACCGACAGTTGGTAAGCTCTTACCGACCGTCGATACAAAAAAGAAAGCCCTGTCAGACTGAAGTACAGAGGGCGTTAATCGCAGCTCTGTTCCTCCTCCCAAATACACAGGCGTGTAATATTGACATAACGCGGTCCTGACCTCTGTTTAGACACGAACACCCAATGTCTCCTCCGGTTACCAAGGAGACGAAACTACCCTCCGAATTTCAGGGTCTCACATGAATCCGAACAACCAGACGATCGCCAATCCCTTCGCGTTTGGATTTCAACGAGACATTGTCGAATTCAGGTATTTCACCGTAAATAGTGGCCTTTCGAGGTTTTAAGTTGTACAAAACAAGCACACTTCACTATCCACAATAGCACAATATTTTATTCGATTGTAAGAATCAGGCTTGTCGCGTTGTTCATTTATCAGAGTGTCTATGCTTCGCGATTGCATGCTAGCGGACATGTATTATATTTTGTTTACGTGTGAGGAGAAACGTCTCGTCAATCCCCAATGTACGATAAAAAGGATCAGAAGTCTTCGGCACGCCTCGGTATTGCCTCGTGCCCGCTGTCGATTTAGATTTCCGGCTAATATGTCAATACGCGCCCAGAGGTAGAGACGGCCACCGTCACCTCGTCTTTGATCCTACAAATTTCACGTTCTCGCTCTCGCCCTATCCGCGAACTTTTCGAAAAATTCTCTCTCTTGCACACGCAAGGTGGCCGAGCGAGGACGTCCCAACGGACTTGCGAGGGTGAGGCAAATCCGATTCTCCGGTCTCACGCCCTGATTATAATCACGTGTAGACTGCCCGCAGAACGGACGAGCGTGTCGTTTTCCACATTTTGCACGTCGGTCTTCCCAATAAGCGTTACAGTTGTTTTTATTCTACAGTTGGATTGTTCACAAGACCTTTCGCAACTGTCCAATAAGTGAGGAAGTTATGCGTCATTCTTTTGAGGTTCGGGCAGAAAAAAAGGATTGTTGACGACCTAACCTTTTTTGGGGTCTGAGGCAATGAAAATGGAATATTCGATGAATGTTGCTTTTACATATTTCTTGACGAGTTACGCTACTGTGGCGACCCGAAAATCAGGGTTATTTACGAAAATTAATTTCGAAGGATTAAGTTGCACGATGGAAAAATTGTACGGACATTTATTTGTATGAACATTTACAGTGTTGCGTACCAAATTTCATTGGAAAATATTAATAATCAAAGAAGTTATAAACAATCGCGTGAAGGACCTTTCAACGGTGTCGTGATTTTCGCCACCCGCTTGAAATTTTCTGTGTCTGTACTTAAACATATGTACATTACGAAAATTAAACTTAAAAAAATGTCGTAATTTTTTTTCGAAAAAAACCTAACAATTTTTCAAAATTTTTGACTGTATATAATCCCTTAAATAGATCATATTGGCTAGGACTTGCCCGATCTTTTTTTTGTTGTGTTTCAAGCGTCAACATTAAAAAAAAAATGCTTCCGATTTTTTTTAGGAAAAATGACATCCATATTATTAAGGGGTTACATCTACCCAGATGCCCGAAAATTGTCATATTACGATTTTTTTCTTCTGAGAAACGGTTAGTGATAAAGAACCGCATTTTTTTTATTCCAAAGGTACATACAGGGCGTCCTGTTATGAATGGATGATCTTGCAACTGTCGATAGGTCAGATCATGACCTACTATATGCTGGAATTTCAGTTTAGTAAAATGTCCACGTTTTTCAAGATAAATATAAATTCTCTGCTTTTGCTTTTTTGCATGCCCTTTCTACAAATGATACCTTTTTTTGATGCGATCTTTTTAAAAATACTGTTGGTTATTTGTTTTATCTAGAAAAGTCTTCTTTTAAACCCCAAGCGTTAAGGCAACTGTTCCTATAAAATATATTGATTTAAATCTTTTTGAGCTAGTTACAAAATAAATATTGAAATGTATGCAATTTTTAAAGTTCATTTTACATCAATTATCTATCCCTGGTAGCAATATACATCCGCATAGCCCTTTGAAAAAAAGCTGTGTCAGCTTCGTTGATGTTATTTCTGAGTAGATTTATTTGAAACACCAAAACCAAAAAGATTTGAGTTCAGTATGGTTGTGGCTACTGTCCGAACTAGAATTATTAATTTTTATGCAAAACTAACAAAATGGCGGCTATTGAAAAAATAAGACTTTTTTGAGTGATATTTCAGTTAATAAAGTACTTGAAAGCAACATTTTCAAATAATTCTAGTTCCAACAGTAGTCATACGTGTGACGAATATGTAGTTAACATTTCGTAAGGATCGGTTCAGTAGTTCCGGAGAAAAAATCAACGAAGCAAGAAACAAAGTGGTTTTGAGAACGCGTTTAAGGCGGGATGTACATTTAGACGGAAAAAAAGCAATATTGAGGGATTTTTTAAACTAAGAAATAATTATTAAACAATTATCAAACTTTAGGTATACTTTAATAGTATATTTAAGTATACAAAACGATTTTTTAAAATTAATTCATCATCAAAATGGCGGAGCTGTGGCAGAGTGTTACAGCAAGGTCACCGCGGCAGTTGCGAAATGGCGTGCAGTCTAACTTCCCGTACACTTTGATTTGCAAAAAAGTTCAAACATTTTTTTCAGTTAAAACATGTATAGTTTCTATGTGACGGTAATTAAAACGAAGAAAATGCAAATTTAAGAAAATGGCACGCATTTACTAAAAAAATCAACATTTCTGTAAAATGTGGATAAAAAAGTCGTTTTTTTCTTCAATTTTTCAAATCAATTCTCGTCAAGTAAAAGGTACAACTATTATGAATATTTCTACCAAATTTCAACTCAATCGTTCAGACCGTAGGCGACTTTAGAGGCCGAAAAAATAGGCTTTTTGGGGATGTTTTTTCAGAAAAACTACAAAATAAATCGAGATTACAAAAAAGGGTGTTGATCATATATATCAGTGACTGCATACAATCATTTTTTTGAAGTGATTAATTTCAAAATGGCGGCAGTGCAGCGTTTATCTTAAAACTGCATCTTTTAAGTTGGCCGGAAACATAACTCAGACAATATTCAACCGATTCACTTCAAATGTTGAATATATCTTGAAAAATACATTTTCTATGGAGGACCGGTGCGATGGTCTAGTGGTTAGCGTGCTCGCGACTAAACCAGCGGACCGGGAGGTCTCGGGTTCGAATCCCAGTCGCGTACATTTCGTCGTGAAATGTTTTTCTTCGGCATTTCGCGGCGAAATAAGACTAGTTCCACGACTGGGGGGAAACCCCAGGTAGGAATTAACGATGAAAAAAGGGCTCGCCAAACTCTGAAACAAGGCTCACATTTTTAAATTCAGGCTGAGCACCAGCCTGATTTCAGGCCTAGCTGAACCTCTGAATGATAACGCGGTTTCAGCCTCTCTTGCACACAGGCTTGACCAAAGGCTGGTGGAAAAGCCTGTATTAAGCCTGAAACGACGAAACAAAAAGGTTCAAAACGAGCCTTAATGAAGCCTTCACGAGCATTTATGACCAGGCTTACCCAAACTCTTCTCGAGGCTATATGAGGCCTGTTTTTAGTTTTCTATACTCTACATTGGGCTAAATTTAATAAATTTGTAAAGAATTCATTTTATTTATTATATATATTTATTATTCATTATATTATTTGTTATAAAATATATATATAAAATATTTTAAAAAACAATACTTTATTTTATTTGTTGTTTATGGGACACGTAATACACAGAGTGTACGCAAACTCCAGGGAGTGAGTATATACGAAATCTGTTTGTGACGAGAAAAGGAAACTTTTTTGTGTACCTCACAACTATCGATAAGAGAATATGTTTAAATGTTCTGAGCTGCCTCCTTCGCTTTCGTTTTTCGTGCCTTCGCACCCGACAAATTTATTGCTACATTTTTTTTTCATAAAAGTACAGGAAAAATATTATTTCAAATTTATTTTATTTTATCACAACCTGAAACAAGCTTGCTTCCAGCCTTGATGTTTTAGCCTTAAAATTCACCGGCTGAATAAAGCTTGAAATAACCCTGAGTTTGGGCAAAGCAGCCAGTCTTAGTTCCAGGCTGCTCCAAACGATGCAATGAAACCTGGCCCAGGTCTGTCTCACTCAGGCTCGGGTAAACAAGGCTCGCACAAGTTTGTTTCCTTCGTCAGCCTTTTGATTTCCTACCTGGGACAGAGGTAACAAACGCGAAAAGCGTTGTTACCTAAGGAAAAAACCAATAAAAAAAACATTGTCTATGGAAGTACGTAGGATTTTTTCTTATATTGCACAGTTCACTTGTTATTAACGATTTTTCAGGCAAATTTTTGGAAAGTGAAAAATTTGCCTACAAAATTGTCAGATAATTGTTAATAACAAATGAACTACGCAATATAAAAATCCTACATACTTCCATAGACAATGTATTTTTCAAGATATATTCAACATTTCAAGTGAATCGGATGAAAATTGAGTTATGTTTCCGGCCAACTTAAAAAATGCAGTTTCGAGACAAACGCTGCACAGTTGCCATTTTGAAATTAATCGCTTCGTAACGTTTGAAGTTTTTCGAATTTCGCTTTGAAACTTTGGGAAATATTCTACACATATAGTTCTGTCGTTTAAAGAAGAAAAAAAAAGAAATCGATTTTTTTATCATTGTAAATGTATATTTTTTAAGTGGTTTATTTTCGAAATCCATTTTAAAAAAGTATATAGAATATAGCTAAAAGATGATACTATCGAATAAAAATATTTTTGGAAAAAGCAATTTTTTCACCCCACCTAGGTGGATGTAGCCCGATAAGGATGAACCGAGGCAGAGTCGAAAGAATTGGCGAAAGAAAGCCAGCAGAGGAAGGCCGATTTTCTACTTCGGTAGGATCCACGGGTCTTCCTCGGGGCCATAGATCATCGCATTGTGCGAAAGAGGGAGTGTACACACATTATATGATCTCATCGGGCATTATGCTAGGCGAAATGTTGTACGTAGGACTGTCCGGGTGTGTACACACTCTGGGGACAACCCTGCGTGCTGGGCACAAAATGTGCGGTGTTTGGTCTCCATTAATATCGGATCGACGGGATGGTGTACTGCAGTGGCCCGGGGGTCGTACTCTCTTGTATCTCTTTTTTTATGGGGCCATATGTCTTTCGATGGGTTGCATCGCACGCGCGATACACCTCTCGCGTGCGCTTTATCCCCGCGGGCGCTAGCCGCTCATTTGTCAACCCGCAATCTGCCGGTGTTGCGATTTGATGGCTCGCAGTCAAAACACATGGAGCATTCGCCCCGATATACCTGTGACATCGGTATACATGCACTTTTTATGGGGACTCAACGCTTTAGGAGGGTGCACCGTTTTGCTGATTAATGTTTAACGAATAATGATTATTTTTTAACGTGGATGTGCTCGATGAAAGATGGCCTTGAACATTTTCAGCGTCTACGCTACATAGTTGTCGAGAGAAAAATAATTAATATCGTTATTTAGGCAATTTGCCGAATTGCACGTCGAAGAATCGCGAATTAGATGCGCAGGAAGGTTCACTATTTTTTGGTAAGAAACGTTGATATTTTGCACGTATTTGCGTATCGTATTTTTATGGGGTTGAAGTTTGCATAGTGGTATGCAACGAAGGTTATTTTTTTTCTATTTCTTTATTTTTATCATCATTTTTTTTTCTTCATTTTATCATATTATTTTTTTAATTTATATTAAGGTCGTGGATCTCTGATGAAGATTTTTAAAAAATCATTTGGTTCGATTTTCGTACCCTGAATCGGCGAAAAAAATGCAAGCGATAGAAGAAAAATTAACTTTCGCTGCCTTCCAACGATGTAAACTTCGACATTATGTATTTTTACTCAATAATAATGTACTGGAAATTATTTTGACTTCTTCGCTGACCATTGATTCGATATGGCTACGTCAAAAATAGCATCTTTTATCATTTTTTTTTTTTTTTGAGAATAATTCGACCCTCCTCGATGCAAAGAACTGAGCGAAGGGAGGCGAGCCTGAAAAGGTTGTTTTTTCCGATTTTTTGTGTCTACTAGATTATTTATTTACGATTTGAAAAAAGGGATGCTATATTAAGCACACATTAAACTTATTTCGTGTAAATTCTTATATAAAAAAAAGTTCATAATGAACAACATTATTGAGGTATGATAGAGCATCTGTACGAAAAAATGTCGTGCAGTGGCCGGATCGATAACTTGATGGTTGTTATGAAAAATGAAAATAAATTATTTTTATAATCTATACATATGTAGTTCTCGTTGTGCGTAGCCGTTTTTAGACCAATACAAATTTCACAAAATAGAGGGGGTTCGAAAAAAGGCAATTTTTGGCGAAATTGTTACTCACATTAGGGGGCTTAAGGGGAGGTTTACCTGCGTCAACGGCGAGAAAAACAAGTAAACTTCGGGAATTTTTATCTCAACAACTAATGTTTCGATTGGATCCGGGTTTTTTTTATTGGAAAATATGTACATTGAGGTATGTTTAGGAATTTTTAAAAATAAATTCGTTGACCGGAAGCGATTCAAACGCGATTATCTCGAAACATAGTTTTCAAAGTCGGTGCCAGATGTATCTCGAAAACGGCTTGTCCGATTTTGTCCCAATTTGGATACAATATTCTTCGATATTTTTTCTCGCTTGCCACGTAGGGTTTTTTTCATTTGTTCGAACCATTGCTTTTTTATGCAATGTGTATGCAATCCAAAATCGTCGGAAATTGCGAACGAAAAACGAATGTTAAATTAAAACGGTCGCAATTCCGTCAAAAATGAAAATTTCAAAAAAATCCTACGTGGCGAACGAGAAAAACTATCGAAGAATATTGTATCCAAATTTGGACAAAATCGGACAAGCCGTTTTCGAGATACATCTGGCACCGACTTTGAAAACTATGTTTCGAGATAATCGCGTTTGAATCGCTGCCAGTCAACGAATTTATTTTTAAAAATTCCTAAACATACCTCAATGTACATATTTTCCAATAAAAAAAAACCCGGATCCAATCGAAACATTAGTTTTTGAGATTAAAATTCCCGAAGTTTACCTGTTTTTCTCGACGTTCACTCAGGTACATCCCCTTAAAAAATACGAAAAAAAAATAAAGCGGCCTTACAACGATAGCTAGGGCACTTACGGAAATGTTGGATTTTTAATATTGTAAATCGGACATTTATAGCTAGAGTTATGATTCCGGCCAGGTCGAGAAAAGTCGTTTCAAGAAAAACGCGATTGAAAGTTTTAGTATACGTAAATCGTTGCGCTACCTGCTCTCACAAAATCGTCCGTAACTTCGTCAATTTTCAATATTTTAACTTAACCATTTTTTTCACATATTCTTGAATATGTATATTTTGAAAAACCGCAAAAAATCACTTTTTTCACCCGTCACAGTAGTGTCCCACCTTAAACGAAATAATGTTTACCACCTGTGACATGTTATATACATTTTTTCCGATTATTATTGTATTATTATTGCATTCAAAATTGATTATTATTAACCAATTTTATTATTTATTTTTAATTTATTATTAATTTTATTTTTTATTATTAATCAATTCAAAATTGATTGACATTGAAGTTTGCATGGTTGGAACACAACGAAAGTTCCGTGGCCCAATTCTTTTTGCGAATTTTAGGCCTCAAAATAACAAACTTTTCTTCAGGATCCTTATTAGAGATCTTCAGCCTAAATATGTAAAGAAAATGTTTGAATGAAAATGAGGCAATGAGAAAAATAAAAACAAATTTTCGTTGCATCCCAACGATGCAAACTTCAACATCGTAAATTGATAAGGTGCCCTCACGTAAATAATTCGTCGCGCATCGGTAGATTGCAGAATTTCTCCACTAAAAACGATAACTATAAAATAACTTGAGATTTTCAATCCATCAATATGAAGAAAAAAACAGCTGACGATATTTTTTTTTTTTTTTTTTCAAATTCTGACTTATTTTCCAATCGTGTTACGATGCTCGAACGATTTCGCTGTCGAACCCGAGTAGTTGATTCCACCGCCGCCCGATTTTTCTTATCTTCGTAGAACAAATTTGGACAACTCACACGAAACATTATAATTAAAAAAAAAAAAAAAAAAAAAAAATGCTTGCCAAGTTCAAGAAACAAAGTGTTATCTCTCAATACCTATTGCCGCGTTCGCATAAATCATATTCCTGTTGAATCGTACATCTATTACGAGTAACTTTATAATGAAAATGTATCGAAAAAGTTTCGTTATTTTATCGCAACGCTCAGATCGTCGTATCAAAACCTCGAAGCTCGCGCTCACGGGAACGAGATAATGACAAAATTTATTACCACACCTCATAAACTCAGTACAGACTTATTTTACGCATGACTCGACTCGAAACATTTTCTTTACGACACCCAAACGTCAGTTTGCGTCTCGACGGTATAATACGAGATAAAAAAAATAAATGAAAAAAAAAATATATATATATATATAAATAAACGCGACGTCGCGAGGCATATAGAAAAGTCGAGTTTACCCCCACAAGCGTAATGTATGTATCCGAGGTGCAGATAACAAAAAAAGACAGCCAAGAGCCCCTCTGGGGGCATTTAGACGGTTTGCCGACACCTACTGTGTTGACGCGAAGGGTGAGTCGAGTCGCCGCGACTATAAAGACTCGCGACTGGACCCCCCGCATCTGTCTCTTCCTGGTCCATATTAGGGTTGCTCTTTTTGCCTCTCTATATATCTCTCTCTCCTTTCGTATATTATCTTTTATACGTCTCTCCCGATTCTCCCGCCCGTCGGCTTTGGAAAAAATATTCTTCAATGCCCATAACGTAAAATGACGAAAAAAACTCGACGTCGCCAGCTGATCGAAAATATTTCCGCGCCTTGGAAACTTTCGCATGCGGTGTCGGAATGATGTTGAAGTTTGCGTCGTTGGAATGCAACGGAATTTTTTTTTTTTATATTAAGGGGTTATGCCACAGTAACGGGTATAAAATCATGTGCGAATTTGAGCATTTTTTTTCGTATGCAAAAGTGATTCACTCATAAAATTAATTACACATCTATTTAGTATGAATATCAAGCTGTTAGAGAATATATATTTTTCTTTCGATGTACAAAATGGCCGACTACTCGAAACTTCGCGAAACAGCTTTTTTCCAATTGCCGTGACAAATAACTTCAACAATTTTCCCTCGATTCACTTCAAATTTAAAAGTTATGTTCCTAATTGCATTTCGCAAAGAAGTACGAACGGAATTTCTGATTAATCGAAAACTTTTCATTTTATGAGCAGTTTATGAGCAGTTATAATGAAATTTTTCACTGAAAATTCATTTCTTAAGTTCAAATACCTACGACTTTTGAATAAAACAATATTTTTTTAATCCCGTACGTACTTCTCTAGGTATTCTAATGTAGATTAACGAGAATTTTTGTTTTTGGTTGTAGGTAAAAAATTGTGGATGCTAAATGTCACGCCGCGGAGCGCCTAAAAAAAAGATAAAAGAAAATATTAGTAGTCAACCATTTTGTACATCGAAAAAAAAATATATATTTTCTCTAACAGCTTGATATTCATACTAAATAGATGTATAATTAATTTCATGAGTAAATAACTTTTTTATACGAAAAAAAATTGTCAAACTCGTACATGATTTTATACCCGTTACTGTCGCCTAACCCCTTAAGGGGTCTTCTCACTTTGGACGCTGAAAAAGGCTATTATCATGAATTTTTTGATAAGTTTATATTATAGATATTGATATAAAAGTTGTTTCACTTAATCAATACACTTTCGAAATACATTTAAAAAAAATTGTATATTTATGTAACCCAAACAAACTTTAAACGCGTTTTTTCTCGAAACAACGGTTTTCGACGACTTGTTGATCAAATCTTCGAAACTACTAAACCGATCCTTATGAAATTTTAACCACATATCCTTTACAACTATAGCGCATGTCAAGGATTTAAAAAATTTTGATATTTACTATTTTTTTTTGCCGAAAACGGTGAAAAACCACATTTTTTATTGTTTTTTCAAAAAATGTCCGCCATTTTGTTATTTTTGCATTTATAAAAAATCGTATGATATGCGCTATAGTCATTAATAATTGACGATGCGGTGCGATAAAAAGGTCAATGCAGAATAGCATTATTGTGCTCCGATGTCGCGGAGGCGCGAATGCAAAATGACTGTGGCGTAGGGAACCCACCTCCGCCTCTATTTCTACCCCATCTCACCGTTGTGTAATATCAATGGACGATGGGGTGGCGATGATCGCATCGCATTACCAGCGAAGCGTTCTATGAGCGAGTGTTTGCCACCACTGTGGGTATTCTGAGCTCTTACCGCTGCGGCGAAAGAGAGAGAGAGAGAGAGAGAGAGACTTCGATTTAGGGTGCTAGGAAAAAGATACAGCCTTGACTCAGGGGGGGACAAGGCGAGACGGAGATAGCTAGATGGACAGGGAGCGAGAGAGAGAGAGAGAGAGAGAGAGAGAGAGAGAGAGAGAGAGAGAGAGAGAGAGAGAGGGAGAGAGAGAAACAAACCCCCATGGTGAACATTACGAGGCTGGCCGAGTCTCGCTTTACCCCTAAGCGGCTTGGGTGTAAAATAAACGATACCTAATTATACGCTTTTCTTTCGTGTCTGCGTGTATATGCATGTTTGCATGTGTGAAAGTCCAAGGGCGAACAAGTGCTTCGATCTCTTTTGTGTGCGGCTGTGCATGAAGGTGCGATACACCAAACTCACAATTCCTTTCGCACTGTAAATCGGATTACCAAATTACAATTTATACTGGCCAACATTGCACGTGGACGTCTGACGGATCGAAGTCATTGATATATCGGGTATTCGTTTCATATAATCCAAAGTACCGTGAAGGCCGATGCTCGATAATGACTTTGAATTTCGGATCAGTGAAATGCAGCGAAAACCCCTTTAAAAAAATATTTTCTTCGTTTTTTTATTATCCAAAATAGTGTTGTGCAGATTCGGGTTGTAGATCGTTTAGTGAGGATCTCAAAAATGGAAAATATATCGAAATTGATTTTTGTTACAGGGGGGCATACAAAATGGAGCGCTTTGCTACCTTAGTCCCAGTGATTATAATAATGAGTAAAAGTCATCAAGATTAGCAATGTTAGAATAATCGATTTTAGCATGATTGGATTTGTGGTTAATGTATCTATGACGTTGAAGTTTGCATCGTACGAATACAACGATAATTTTTTCTTCCTTTGGTCATTTTTACATTTTTGTCATTCTCGAAAATTGTATTTTTGCAAATTGAGGTCGTAAATCTGTAATAAAAGTATGCAAAAACGTTTGATGGATTTTCACAGTCTAAATCGGATAAAAAATGGAGAATTTTAAAAGAATTAATTTCCGATGCATTCCAACGATGCAAACTTCATCGTCGTGTGTTTCTTCGTGTACTTCAGCGAGCTTTTACCGATCCCATCGCTTTCCCTTTTCCGCTAAACTTATCACAACAATATTTCCAGTTCCTCAAACACTTCTCGAAGCATGCCCACAGCCACTCTTTCCTACATAGCGTTTGCAGGAGGGCACAGGGAAACTGGAAAAGCTACCGCCAGCTGTATTGTACTGAAATTTAGTCATGCTACTAATTTAATTGATATTCAGTACTTGTGAAGTTTGCATCGTTAGAATGCAACAAAAATTCGTTTTACATTTTTATTTCCTTCGTTACATTATTTCAAAAAAATCTTTTCTTTCAAATTTATATCATAGATCTCTGAATTAGTAAATTAAAAAATTGTCGAGAGATCCCCGTAGCTGTGATCAGCCAAAAGAAATTGTAGCAAATAAAAAATCATCATTTTCTATGGACTCCAACGACGCAAATTTCAACATCATGTAAATGAGATTGCCCAAAATCAAGATTTGTAGCCTCTTTGCTTACTCCCATTCGAAAAACGGTGGACCCAACCCTCAAAATCCTCAGGCCCGTTTACAGGATCAACGTTACAGACATACATCCCTTGCTCGTTTGTCAGTACTTCCGTTTTTCCTTCATCTCGTATTACCACGGACGTGTCGTATTGCATCCAAAGATAAGGACATCCGTTGTGACTCTTCAGGGCAGGCCGAGATCGATCTCGATCGAGACCTGAAATTTTTTTAAACATAGGGATGAAAATAAAATTCTGAAAAAAAAGGATACGCATAACTCAAACGCTGACGATGAAACGGGAAATCTCAGTGGAGGTGTTCCGGGGCACTGTGGTTCGACTTTGTGCAGAGGTGTGGCAGGGATTCTGGGTCCGGATGCTGTGGGGTGAGCTCGAATACTTTTTTGGGTGGTCGCGACAGCGTGTGCGAGGGAGAGACTAAATGGAAGAGAGAAAGAGAGAGACAGACAGAGAGAGAGAGAGAGAGAGCTCTGTGTACCCTGCTGCTTTTCCTAGAGGGTGGAGCTCTCTCCTCTATGGGTTGGCTGGCGATGATTAATTAGCGTTTGATGAATATGTATGAGGGAAAGACCTCGACGAGGGGGTGTGCGAGCAACATTGGCTGCAAGCGAAGTTAGTATAGCGAGGTAGCCAAAACTCTACACTATAGTTATACACAATATATATATATATATATATATATATATATGTGTGTGTACGTTCACATGGCATATGTATACAGCCATATACAGCAGTCATATATTAAGTACTGCGCAGCAAAGGGACGGAAGCAACGTGACTTCATGTGCTCCATAGTGTCTGTTGAGCGCCTTCTTGTTTACTACTGACGTGCACCCAACTGGACGGTATTAGGCTTGCAGTTCATTTATGTATATTTATACAAAGGCTTTTCAAGTTGATACAAAACGATTTTTTAGTACCGGGTTGAGCTTTGGTTTTTAAGAGCGGTAGCAACAATTGAGGACGATTAATTTTTTAGCGGATCAAGCTACTGACTGATCCGTCATGTGTTTGGACTTCGTCATTTCTCCTACTGTCCGAAATACATGCGAAATTTGACTCAATCGAAATTGGAGGTTACACTGAGAATAAAAACCAATTAAATAAAAAAAATATATTGGTTGATCCAAATAAATGTGCTGCTGCGGAGTGCCACCGATATATGAGATTGTTTCAATACTATAAAATATTGGAAAATGTGATTGATTTAAATAACATATTATTTGATTTGACAACGCTCTTTTGTTGTCTGAATATCTACATTATCCGTCAAACAAAATTATATTCTATTGAAATCATTCTATATACAATCCGTAGATCTATTGGATGAAATAATTAAGCGGTTGCTACAAACATTTTTTATTTCGTACAAAAATATAATCAATAGAATTAATTATTTCTTTACTAAATCGAAAGGAATGTGCCATGGGTCGAAGTTGTTCAATTTGTTTTAAATCTTAAATAAAAAGTGAGCATTAGAATGATCATCCACGATAATAGTGGAGAGAATATCGATATTCGATGGAATATCCATGGAGAGAATATCAGATATTCAACTGATTGGAACAGATACTACACTTTGATCTTAGCCACAGGCTAAGAAGCGATACTCTTGAGTTTCTCCAACGTTTAAGTAGTTTTTCGGTTCGCGCTACGCTTTCGAGAAACGAGCGCGCGTGCGGCCTCTAGCGGTTACTCCGAGAACTACGGGTTTCCTCACACCTATAATTTCGGTAGCGCTCGGCCATGATTTGGTTCAATTTTTTTCAACCAAATGTGAAACAAACAAATTTTACTTTCGCATACTTTTTTAACCAATTCACACATTTGTTCAATATTTTTCAAACAAAATAAAATATTAATATTTTAACGAATAATATACTTAAAATCAACATCGGATATGGTGAAAACAATAAAATAACATATTTACTCAACAGAAATTTTATTTGAATCAAACGAGCGAAATTTAATTTTTCTTGTGTGCTCGAATCAACAATATTCATGTTATGAATTGGAACGCTTTTTTCGTTCGTTGCAGAAATTGCATTCAAAACTGTATAATTTGTTCGCGATAATTTTTTCGATCGTTTCAATAATATATTGTTCTCGGCTAACAATATATCTTTTGAATGGAAAAAAAAACTTTCAATTTTATCATGTTATTGAAGTCAACAGCGTTTTGTTTGGACTAATAAATCCGATTATTTACACCAACAATTTTCCAATTGAATCAACGAAATATCATTCAATAAAATCAATGATATTGGATCAATGATTTTTTTTCTCAGTGTACTTTGGATCAGGAAATTTATACGTTTTTAAAAAGCTCGGTAGCTGAATTTACCGTCGCGTTCAATGGAGTTCGATCTCCAAGTTTTTGCAATCGTATGACTTGATCGACTGAACTGTGTCCATCGTAAATTATTCTGAAGTGACGCAGCTCTCATATATCATTGCTCTTTTCGTACGTATGTGTAACGTTGAACTGTAGCTGAATTAAAGGTTGGTGCGATTTCACGAGGGATTGCCGATGTACGTGTGAAATTTATAGTTGGCTCGCATGAAAATCATTCCGTCTGCTGTATGGGTATCGGCTGAAAGCCCAATGCCAAACGTATTGCGCCTCTGTACGACCCCACGAGAAAACGTGAACGGCCACAAGCCCGCTCGGGCGGTATTTCAGCTCGACTGAACGACTCTCCTCAGCATCGTGTAATGTTTAACAATGTGTTTCGCGAACCGAACACCGAACTCTCGGGGAAAACTCTCTCGCCCTTCGCTAAATTTCCGACCTATAATTACCCTCGCGACTTAGGGGTTTCATTCTCTAATGAATTATTGTGCTCAAAATGCGACGTATAGCGCAATTTCGTTGGTTCTCGCTGCCTCGGCCATTCCTGAAAAATGAGGCCTGAAGACAGAATGGCAATTCGATTCTCCGGAATGAACGTTAAAGAAAATTGTTCGACGGAGGGTGGAGATGGCCGAGAAAACCTTTGGATACCTTTTAGATTTTATTTCCATGTTGCACTGACAAGGAACATCCCTCAGGTGTCCGCCTCCGATTTTGTTGAAACTCATATATGTGATAGAGCATCGAAAACTTTGAGACACGTATTTTTTTTATCGGCGGAAAAACGGATTGAAGGGGGCAAACCGCCCTCCAAAGAAAGGCGTGTCGAGGGGTAATTTTGCAGTTTCACCCAGAAGCAATCCACCGATCTGAATGAAACAAAAACAAAAATTCTTCTAATGAAAAGCGATGAAAATTCCACTATGAAAATGTTAAGAAAAAATTTAATTAAGGGGTAAACCACCCCTCAATTTGCCTTTTTTCACCCCACACTTAAGAGGGTTGTATGCAAATTAATAAAACAGGTATCATTTTGAAGGGCAATTAAAATTAAAGTTGACGGGTTTTTGCGTTTTGGCGGCATAGCAAATTTAAGGGGGTAAACCACCCCTAACATAAATTTATTTATCATGGTCGTTTTTTCTGTGTTTAAAGTATTTCCGCTGATTTTAAATATTTCTATAAGCTACAATTTAATGTTTCCCATATGTCAAAATTATTACATTCGTCTTAAGGGGTAACTACCCCTCTGACGAGAAACATCATTGAAGAATCCGCTTTCGATTTCGTTGAAACTCATATATGTGGTAAAGCATTGCAAACTATTAAACATGTTTTTTTGTATCGGCAGAAAAACGGTGTTAGGGGATGAAACCACCCCTCCAAGTTTCTCCCACAAGCAGTCCACCGATCTGAATGAAACAAAATCGAAAATCCCTCTAATATTAAGCGATGAAAAATCCCCTACAAGAGTGTTGATTAGAAATATAATTAAGGGGTAAACCACCTTTCCATTTGCCGTTTTTCACCCCACGCTTAAGAGGGTTGTATGAAAATTAATAAAACAAGTATCATTTTAGTTTTAAGGCTTTCACGGCTCTTTATGTAATGAGAAGAGTATGTGGCTTCCGGATGGAGGCCGTGTTGAGGATCAGCGTTGTGCCGACGTTTCGCAAACGTTACAGTCTGCATCATCAGGGCTGAGAGCTCCGATACTGAAGCTCTCGTGTCTCAGGCATTCCTTATATAGTTGCAGTCATCGTTCTGGATCGCTGCACCAGCCAATCAGATGTTTTGATTGATCAGCTGGTCAATTAAAAAACCGGGAGGACGGTGTGCCAAATAGGATTGACGTGATATCCTCCATCTCTGTTTAGATTGTCCGGATGTTTTCGGATTTCCAAGCCTTCTCGGTGTTTCCTGGAAAAATAGCTGTTTGATGGGGCCAGGCTTTGGGCTTTGTCGAACTGGAACTGGAACTCGAACTGGAACTTACCTGCTCATGCGGTAAAGTGTACATAGGAGAAACCGGGAGGAAGATCAGTACACGGATCAAAGAACATCAACGGTGTATCAAATATGGCCATATTACACAATCAGCGCTGGCCGAACATTGGATGGAGACTGGTCATGCCATCCAGTTCGACAAAGCCCAAAGCCTGGCCCCATCAAACAGCTATTTTTCCAGGAAACACCGAGAAGGCTTGGAAATCCGAAAACATCCGGACAATCTAAACAGAGATGGAGGATATCACGTCAATCCTATTTGGCACACCGTCCTCCCGGTTTTTTAATTGACCAGCTGATCAATCAAAACATCTGATTGGCTGGTGCAGCGATCCAGAACGATGACTGCAACTATATAAGGAATGCCTGAGACACGAGAGCTTCAGTATCGGAGCTCTCAGCCCTGATGATGCAGACTGTAACGTTTGCGAAACGTCGGCACAACGCTGATCCTCAACACGGCCTCCATCCGGAAGCCACATACTCTTCTCAAAACAAGTATCATTTTGAAGGGGAATCAAAATTCAAGTTGACGCGTTGTTGCATTTCACCGGGACAGCAAATTTAAGGGGGTAAACCATCCCTAACATAAATTTGTTCATTTCCATTCATTTAAAAAATCAGAAGATTTTGAAAATCCTGTTACCTTTGGTTATGGTGAATCGAACACACATTGTGAAATACCCGGTTGCAATAATTTGGCCATTATCAGATGTGCATGGTGCAAAAAGTCGTGTTTAAAGCATTTTTTTAACGATTATCATTATTGCAGGAATTATGAGCCATGATTGTTGATGGTTGATATTTGATAGACTAGAAAAAAAAAGTATATATCACAAGAAAATGATTTGACGGCATATGACTGCAATACTTTTCACAAGTACTATTAATTAAATCAGCTGATATAATTACCAAATGAAATATGTCAAAATATATGAAAAACATGTTCGTTGACCTACTGTAAAACCCTCAGTTTCATTAATATGTTTAATTAAATTAACGGTAAAATAATAAAAATATACATTCCTCCACAAAACTACGTCGCTGGCTACATTATCGCTTGATCCAGGCGCATCATCGTTCCGAAATATACGAAGTGAGCCTTATAACTTAGTCTGGAAATTATTATAATTAATGATATAGTAGAAGTATATGTTTATTCCTATGGAGATGCTTAATGGACGTGCATATTAAAATCGGAAGTGTTTCGACACGAAAATATGAGTCTTATGAGTAAGGGGTAGCCCTACGTCCCCACTCCTAAAGTACCGCTCCTAAAGCTCAAAACGAATATGCCTGCACACACAAACATAAAATTAATATTACCGATGGAATGAAAACAGTTTTAACGAAATTCGTGAAACCTTTCGCGAAACTTCTAACGAAAAGCAATTAGAGGGGGTAGCTTACCCTTAAAATGTAAAAATTAAAAAACCTAATAATTTAAAAACGCGGGAGAATATTTTGAATCCGCGGATACATGTTAAATACAGAAAACACGACGGTGATGAACAAATTTATGTTAGGGGTGGTTTACCCCCTTAAATTTGCTGTCCCGCTAAAACGCAAAAACGCGTCAACTTGAATTTTGATTCCCCTTCAAAATGATACATGTTTTATTAATGTTCATACAACCCTCTTAAGCGTGGGGTGAAAAACGGCAAATGGAGGGGTGGTTTACCCCTTAATTATATTTCTAATCAACACTCTTGTAGTGGATTTTTTATCGCTTAATATTAGAGGAATTTTCGATTTTGTTTCATTCAGATCGGTGGATTGCTTGTGGGAGAAACTTTGAGGGGTGGTTTCATCCCCTAATACCGTTTTTCTGCCGATACAAAAAAAACATGTTTAATAGTTTGCAATGCTTTACCACATATATGAGTTCCAACAAAATCGAAAGCGGATTCTTCAATGATGTTTCTCGTCAGAGGGGTAGTTACCCCTTAAGACGAATGTAATAATTTTGACATATGATAAAACATTAAATTGTAGCTTACAGAAATATTTAAAATCAGCGGATATACTTTAAACACAGAAAAAACGACCATGATAAATAAATTTATGTTAGGGGTGGTTTGCCCCCTTAAATTTGCTATGCCGCCAAAACGCAAAAACCCGTCAACTTTAATTTTATTTGCCCTTCAAAATGATACCTGTTTTATTAATTTGCATACAACCCTCTTAAGTGTGGGGTGAAAAAAGGCACATTGAGGGGTGGTTTACCCCCTAATTTAATTTGTTCTTAACATTTTCATAGTGGATTTTTCATCGCTTTTCATTAGAAGAATTTTCGTTTTTGTTTCATTAGGATCGGTGGATTGCTTCTGGGTGAAACTGCAACATTACCCCTCGACACGCCTTTCTTTGAGGGGCGGTTTCCCCCCTTAAATCCGTTTCTCCGCCGATAAAAAAAAATACGTGTCTCAAAGTTTTCGATGCTTTATCACATATATGAGTTTCAACAAAATCGGAGGCGGACTCCTGAGGGATGTTCCTTGTGAGAAAAAAAAATAATTGATCTAATATCGTTGGTATTATTGAATGAAATTTCGGTGTAGATAATCATATATCATGATAAAAATAAAGCATGATAAAATTAAAAGTTTTTTTTTTTCATTCAAAAGATATATTGTTAGCCGAGAACAATATATTGTTGAAAGTATCTAAAAAATTGTCGCGAACAAATTGTATAGTTTTGAATGCATTTATTGGAACGAACAAAAAAAGCGTTTCAATTCATAACATGAATATTGTTGATTCGAGTACACAAGAAAAATTGAATTTCGCTCGTTTGATTCAGATAAAATTTCTATTGAGTAAATATGTTATTTCATTGTTTTCACCATATCCGATATGGATTTTAAGTACATTATTCGTTAAAATATTAATATTTTATTTTGATTGAAAAATATTAAGCAAATGTCTGAATTGGTTAAAAAATTATGTGAAAATAAAATTTGTTTCTTGCGCATTGGGTTAAAAAAAATTCAACCAAATCATGGCCGAGCGCCACCGAAATTATAGGTGTGAGAAAACTCGTAGTTCTCGGAGTAACCGCTAGAAGCCGCACGCGCGCTCGTTTCTCGTAAGCGTAGCGCGAAGTGAAAATGTACTTAAACGCCGGAGAAACTCTAAAGAATATCGCTTCTTGGCCTGTGGCTAAGATCAAAGTGTAGTATCTGTTCTTATCAGTTGAATATCTGACATTCTGTCCATGGATACTCCATTGGATATCTGATATTCTCTCCACTATTATCGTGGATGATCATTCTAATGCTCACTTTTTATTTAAGATTTTAAAACAAATTGAAAAACTTGCGTCTCATGGTATATTCGTTTCGATGTAGTAAAGAAATAATTCATTCTATTGATTATATTTTTGTGCGAAATAAAAAATGTTGTAGCAACCGCTTAACTATTTCATCCATTCATCTACGGATTGTATATAGAATGATTTCAATAGCATATAATTTTATTTGAAGGGTAATGTAGATATTCAGAGAACAGAAGAGATTTTCAAATAAAATAATATGTTATTTGAATGAATCACATTTTCCAATATTTATAGTATTGTAACAATCTCATATATCGGTGGCACTCCGCGATCAGGCATTTATTTGAATCAACCAGTATATTTTTTTGATTCAATTGGATTTTTTTCTCAGTGTGTTGAAGTTCGGAGTTGATCGTTGGAACGCAACGGATATTCTTTTTTTTCCATTTTTATTGTTATGCAAAATATTTTTCGATGGAGTTAGGTTGTAGATCTCTAATGGCAATCTTAAGAAAAGCTCATCGTACCTCTGATCTGGCAAAAACTTTGCAATTAGAAACAAAAAAGATTTCGTTGCATTTCAACGTTGTGAAGAGTAGGGGTCAAAACTTCGGATGGCCAAATATAGGACGACAGAGATTTCGAAATGAGAGAATTCTAAACTCAAAATAACGAAAGTTAAATTATACGAAATTTTATCCTTCGATCGATGATGAAATCGAATAACTATTACACCAAAGGATTATTTATTCGAGAGCTCATTTATTCCAGAACATGTATTCAGATAGTCTGCAGTTTGAGTCATACAAATACAAATTCGAACAATCTACAACATTCATATCTCCGAAATAGAAAAAAGTGAGTATCTAATATTGGTATGACCATCTATAGCAAAAAGCCACATATCGAGAATACAAACTTCGAATGTGTAGATCTTAGATACGCAAATGATCAATGGTCCAAAATAGCGAGTACCTAAATAGCGAACATGGGATGGCTGCCTTACCCGACGGGTGGGAGTCGAAATATCGATGGATCAATATTCGGATGGGCTGAAATATCGAATTAAAAAATGTCGAATGTTTGAATATAGATAGATCAATGTTCGGAGGGTTTATATAGTCGTAAATAAAAATTCCGAATACGAATATCTCGAAGTTGAAATATAGCGAAAAACAAAAACCGATTTAAAAAATATTGAGAGACATAATATCGAATTGCTTATATAAATAACACCAAATGATTCGAGAAGACGAATCTTCGAATTGTAAATATAGCGACGGTTAAAAACATAGAAAGCATCAAATCGAACGGCCAAAAAGTCGAGTGGTCAAAAAAGCGAAGGGTCAAAATGTCGAACGGCCCGGATGGCGAAAACTTGTGATCTCGAGGCAGATAGCGTTAGCGGTCGGCCGGGACGGCATCCATACCATGTTCGCCATTTTGGCATTCGCTATTTCGGACCATCGATATTTTGCGTCTCGATATATTGCTTTTCGCTATAGGCGGTATTACGAATATTAGATACTCGCTTTTTTCTGTTTCGGAGATATGGATGTTATAGATTGTTCCAATCTATATTTGTATGTCTCAAATTGCAGACGATCTGAATATACGTTTTCAGATAAATGAGCTCTCGAATAAATGATGCTTTGCTTTATAGTCATTCGATTTTTTCTTCGATCGAAACATAACATTTCGAATAATTAAACCTTCGTTATTTTGAGAGTTCATAATTCTGTCGTTTCGAAATATTTGTCGATCTATATTTGGTCCTTCGATATTTGGATCCCCACCCTACCCGACTACCCACCAGCGCCATCTGCCAGCTTCACTCTGAAGCATAAGTAACGTATTGCTCGATCATAAGTTTTCACTATCCAGACCGTTCGCCTTTTCGGCCTATCTTAACTGAACGACTGGGTGGGGATCCAAACGAAGGACCAAATATAGATCGACAAATATTTCGAAACGACAGAATTATGAACTCTCAAAATAACGAAGGTTTAACTATTCGAAATGTTATGTTTCGATCGAAGAAAAAATCGAATGACTATAAATTAAAGCATCATTTATTCGAGAGCTCATTTATCTGAAAACGTATATTAAGATCGTCTGCAATTTGAGACATACAAATATAGATTGGAACAATCTATAACATCCATATCTCCGAAACAGAAAACAGCGAGTATCTAATATTCGTAATACCGCCTATAGCGAAAAGCAATATATCGAGACGCAAAATATCGATGGTCCGAAAAGGCGAATGCCAAAATGGCGAAAATGGTATCGATGCCGTCCCGGTCGACCGCTAACGCTATCTGCCTCGATCAGAAGTTTTCGCCATCCGGGCCAATCCACATTTTGACCCTTCGCTATTTTAACCACTCGACTTTTTGGCCGTTCGATTTAATGCTTTCTGTTTTTTGACCCGTCGCTATATTTACAATTCGAAGATTCGTCTTCTCGAATTATTTGGTATTATTTATATAAGCAATTCGATATTATGTCTCTCAATATTTTTTAAATCGGTTTTTGTTTTTCGCTATATTTCAACTTCGAGATATTCGTATTCGGAATTTTTATTTACTACTATATAAACCCTCCGAACATTGATCTATCGATATTCAAACATTCGACATTTTTTAATTCGATATTTCAGCCCATCCGAATATTGATCCATCGATATTTCGACTCCCACCCGAACGACTTTTTGGCACTTCGCTTTAATGAATTCGAAATTCCGAACCATCGCAATATTTACAATTCGATGATTTGTCATCTCGAATTGTTCGGTGTGTTTATACCGAAAAGTCAATATTATATCGCTCATTATTTTGTTAAATCTTATATTTATTTTCGCTATAAATTAATTCCGAGATATTTGTATTCACAGTTTTCATTAACTATTTTACCGACTGTCATAAGATTGAACTATGTATATTGGAACGTTCAGCATGAATGATTTCGACATTTCGATTCTTCTGGATATTGATCGATCGAATTTTCGACACCCAACTGATGCGAACTTTGAATCGTCTATTTCCTGGATTCCAAACTCACAACCTTGCGGGTTTTAATGTGTTGCTCGTTCCCAATTGAATTCTTCCCTATCACTCCCTGCTCGCCCTCTGCTAATCTAACCTAACTTTCGTTGCGTCTTAAGGCCTTAGGCCACTCTAGAGGCCGAAAAAATAGTCTTTTTGGGGATTTTTTTCTCCGAAAAACTACAAAATAAATCGAGATTATAAAAAAGAGTGTTTATCATACATATCAGTGACTGTATACAATAATTTTTTTGAAGAGATTAATTTCTAAACGGCGGCTGTGCAGCGTTTATCTCAAAACTGCATTTTTTAAGTTGGCCGGAAACATAACTCAGACAATTTTCAACCGATTCACTTGAAACGTTGAATACATCATGAAAAATACATTGTCTATGGAAGTACGTAGGATTTTTTTTTTATATTGCACAGTTCCTTTGTTACTAACAATTATCTGACGATTTTTAAGCACATTTTTGGAAAGTGTAAAATTTCGTCAGATAATTGTTAATAACAAATGAACTATGCAATATAAAAAATCCTACGTACTTCCATAGACAATGTATTTTTCAAGATATATTCAACATTTCAAGTGAATTGGTTGAAAATTGTCTGAGTTATGTTTCCGGCGGATTTAAAATATGCAGTTTTGAGATGAACGCTGCACAGCCATCATTTTGAAATTAATCGGTTAAAACAAATTATTGTATACAGTCACTGACATGTATGATAAACACCCTTTTTTGTAATCTGGATTTATTTTGTAGTTTTTCTGAAAAGAAAATCACCGAAAAGCCTATTTTTTCGGCATCTAGGGTGGCCTAACCCCTTGAGCTATCATGTTATACTGCATTTGCCGAGGGCACGGGGATACTGGAGAAAATCCACACCCATATAGACGGCCCCATATTCTTCTGATTCTCTGTTGCACAGACTCAAGTATCTACGGCAAGGTTTCAGAAGTTTTAGTCTTCCACTGACTGGTTAATGCACCGGTGCATGGCTTAGCGGTCACCCTCCGAGGATACCTTTCAGATTGTGAATAGTTTTCGAATTATATATTTGAAATATATTCATCAATGTTCTATCTATCATGATATATATTCATCAGTATCGAATTTGCTCGGGGGCACAGGGAAACTGGCGAAAACCTCTAACCATGAAGGCTGAGTTTCTGTTACGTTACTATCGAAGACACTGTGAAATGGACACCCACTAAGTAGCCGGCCAGCAAGCTAGTATGCAACTAAGCGCTATAGCTATTCAAATATATTCTCATAATTGTCTTTATTAATCGACGACGTTGCTTGTTTTTAATTTTGCTGATTAGGTTCCAATAATGGCGAATTAAATCAGTGTTGCGTAAAGATACATTTTAAATGTCATTAAATGAATTTCACGTACGTTTATTCGTGGTTATAATTAATCGAGGAAAAAAGTCGTAAAATCGTCAATAATTCATAAGGTACAGTTGCAGGATCATGCACCGTACGAATTAATGTGTTCTATGAGGCTCGAATCTTAATATTTTCGTTACCATCGACAACACAAAAGTATGCTGAAATGCTGTCGAGAGGATTTTATTCGAACTGGGCTAGGGCTGAGAGAACAATGGCGAACAATAGCGAGATCTCTGCTCTTTGGGGGGGGGGGGGGGGGAGAGAGAGAGAGAGAGAGAGAGAGAGAAATATCTGGCGCCGGGGCCAAACCCGGCTTACGTGCAAATACAATTATATCTCGTGAACTCGATTACCATTTAAATGGAAACAAACGGGAAATGCTAAAATAGACCAACCACATGCCTTCTTCGTGGGTGCTGATGCGGCCATTTTGGTCATGAAGAATCGCACATCTATCCTATTAATCTAACGTTTATATTATCACTTTATTTATCGTCAAGAGGGTTCGCACTTTCTCTTCTTTTCCATACGTCCAGATCGAATGACTAACGATTAATAGAAGCCATATTCATTTTCCTCAAACGCCTTTTTGCAACATCTGAAAAATATGATTTTAAACGACGTATAATTTTTGTTTACACAGTAAGAGACAAAGATTGTCTGTTTTTTTTCGTTCGATTTACCAACAGAATTGAAATTTGTAAAATCCGTATTTATGAAATCTCAATTTTTAAGAAAATGATTGTTCGTGCAATTACGCGGTGAAATAATATGAAAAGGAATGTGTGTGTGTGTGTGTGTATTTGAAAAATTGGTGTTTTGTTTTATCGATGACGAGTCGTGAGAAGCAAAAAAAGATTTCGTCGACCTCGATTTTCTACGCCCTGGAATAGCGACAACAGCCTCAGTGGGTCCCATATTATTATACACTTAATTACGTAATGAACCACATCGGTGGAGGGTGGTGCCGGTCGATCAGTTACCAGAGAGAAAAAGTCTTGTAGTGATTTCACGGGCCACCTGTCGCACTGTAAAAGCGAGAGAACTGCCTACGCGTCGAAGACAACCCTCCACGCTCGTTTTGTCTCGGTTCGAGAATTGGACACGCAGGGTGCAAGACACATTATTTTACATCGAGGGTCAGAAGCACCGTACATTCTACACGCGCGAGCACCAGCCAATTCGACGATTAGTTCGAATTCATTAGGCAAGATAACAAGCGAGATTTTATGGTCCTCGTTCCCTCGTACCGATGTGTCCTCTCAATCTTCATTTTACTCATTGATCATTGAGCCCCCCACCCTAATGGAGACTACGATTTTCTTTCGAAAAACATTCGTCAGTATGTTCGAGTTCGTGCAATATTTATTTTATCGAACTAGATAGCATCAAAAGATCAGACTAGCAAGGAACATCCCGCAGCGGTCGTCCTTCGATTTTGTTAAAACATATATATGTTATGAAGCATTGAGAACTAAGCGATACGTATTTTTTTTATCGGTGGAACAACGATTATGAAGGGTGAAACCAGTCCTCTAATAGGGGTGATTCACCCCTTAATAATTTTGTTTGCGATAACTCTCTAGTGGATTTTTCATCGCTTCGGATTAGAAGAATTTTCGTATTTGTTTCATGGGGATTGGTCGACTGCTTGTGGATGAATCTGCAATATTACCCCTTGACTTGCCTTTCTTCGAGGGCTGGTCACGAACCTTAAAACCGTTTTACCGATAAAAAAAATACGTGTGGCTTAGTTTTCAATGCTTCGTAACATATATAAGTTTCAACAAAATCGAAGGATGACACCTGAGGGATGTTCCTTGTAGGTGAGAATCTCGCAGTAATTTCCATACTTCATAAAAGTGCCATTGGGTGGTGGCATCGTACGTAGCTACAAACTTTTCCGTTTCCATCGCCTGGTAATCTTTGATCTCTCGTGTCACATCGGTGAGAATTCCGTCGATATCCCGATACTCTTCTTCTTCACCATCACCCGCCATAGCAAATGTCACTCGGTAAACGATTCACCATCCATAATGATCCAAATATACACACTCATACATAGGGAGCTGCACATGGCTACTTTATGTTTCCCTCTGCGATCGCTTTTCCGTAAAGCTGAACCAATATTTCCATCCATTGTCAATGAACTCTCGTGGCTTTGTGCTCCGCTCGACCACAATGAGGATCGTTCCCAATGAAAGCAACCACCGCACGCGTCCAAACCTCACTATACAACCCCGGACATTTCAGGCAAACAAGATTTTATTGTACTACGCCACAACGTCGAAATGTTGGTCCATTTCTGGTCTACTTTGCAGCGTTACAACTCTCCTGTCGAAAAGGAGGGAACGTGATGAAATAAAATCTCTTGAAGCGACCATTGAGATACTACCAAATTATATACGGACGTAATACTGAGGAAAAAAAGCGAACGGATAGCAGCGGGCGTTTAGTTGATAAACCCCGATAATGAGTCGATTTAAAGAATTCTCCGTTCAACTACTCCCCCATTATAGACTTTGCCAATAATTTCACCTGGTTAATCAAATTCCACGTTCGTTTATCGCTGAGCATATTTTACTGGATTTTGTTGCACTGTTTTCACGGATCCTCCCATTGAGCTCGCACATCGATCTGTTCGATGACCGACAAGATCAGCAATTCATCTATATCAATCGAAATTATGGCTTTTCACCATACGGTGATTAGATTCCTCACGAGACAGGCCTCCCGCGTGGAAACGTATGTACTGATTCCTCGGGTCGAAAAATACTGACGGGTTTCCATTTCTCAAGTGCCAATTGTGACAAACGACAAAAACGTATACGAAAAGAGTCTATAGTAGCGATTAATTTTTTCGGGAAGCATATCTCGCTAATTAACGAGTTTGGTAACGATGTTAACCTAGTAACCGCGCATCACGTACGATGACATACGGGCTTTCGGAGCTGAAGTGACAGGGGTGGAGTATAAGACCCGGGAAGATACGTGCGGTCAGCACAGCCAGCGAGAAGGTATATAGGGCTGACAAAAGGCAGCGTCCACCAGCGGACCTAGGGAAAATCATGACACAGGGATAAGGACCATTTGCCGGTATTCAAATGGTAATGGGAACGCCGTCTAATATACACGAGGCATACACGCTGTGACTTACAAACGCACACGAGCATGTAACCACTGCACGGAAAGTTCGATGGAGTTGAGTCTTTCGTGCAGGAAGCTACAGTTTGGCACATAAAGCAGGGTAGTCAGTGTAGCAATGACCACATATATGGTATGGCGCATCGCGAAGCGAGCATCCCTCCCGGACATGTATGATACCCACATGATGGTTGTGGGTTTACTATACACTTCCACCCACGTTGGGTTTGCGAGAATGAAACCAAATATTGGCAATATCATCCCCTGTATTGTTCGCTATACAAGACCTGCCAGTTTCCCTTCTTTCCTCCACTCCTCTGTCCACTATACATACCCAATGCTCCGCCCTGTATGAGAATGCTGTCTCCCGAAGGTACACGTTGGGGTTGAACGTCAGCTCTGCGCGCACTCTTCGTCATACATATGCTAGTCGCCTACGCATATACCAGCCGTTTTTCGGGCATGAGAACGATGTCCATTTGAATGCTCCAGCCCGATTTCGGTGTCAATGCCCGTATATACTGGCGCCGGGATATTATGGGATTAGGTTTGAGAGAGCTTATCCCGGCCGCGACCGCCAACAAAGGCAACCGGAATCATAGCTCAATATGCCTCTCTGTTCGTGATCTGCGATGTTCCTCTGACTCTCTCTTTCCCTCTCGGGCTATCTCTTCTCGCCTGAGGATAAGTGTGTGCATCCCTCGAAAGGCTTCCACCCCGTCAACTGTCCACCGTACGAGTCGATGTATCGGAGCTGTGTGTGGCTTACCCGGGCATCAATACCGGACGAGTGTAATCGGAATCACTCGAGCTTCGTTCAAGTAATTCGAGTACTCTGCGGATATCAACGGCGAGCAAATGGGATGACCCGAAGCACGTGATTTAGTGGAGGCATTCACGTGAGGCTTCTTGCTTTGGTGGTTTGGGCCTGGAAATACTAAAAATGGGGAGCCACCAAATGATCGCTATTCAAGGGAAATTGTTGATTGAAGCAATTTTTTTAATTCGCTTGGATCTTTATGCTGGATATTTTCGGCAGACGCTGCCACTTTAGTCACTCCATTGGTAGAACCTCATTTCAATGCAGAATATCAGTTCGTTTTAATTGATTGACACTTTACTGATTTGAACACTTGGTAGCGAGTGACTTGACAGTCAATTGACAGTCACTTGCTGTCATAATTAGGCTAACTCAGTTACCTTTTTCTTGATAACGTTGAAAAGAGATAGGTTGATGAGTCTTCTTCGATACAAATTCGAGCTCACTTCGGTGTCCCTCGAAATCTCTTGCCAGACTTTGCTTCTCAAATTTAGGAAACGCCAGCCCCTAACATCGTCCTTGGAAGATGATTCTTATCCTCGGTTCAATCTATCGCGTACACATCTGTACAGGAGTATATGGATCACGGGATTTCAAGGGGTTAATAATCAAATCATGCAAACATCCTCTTGAGGTTCTACCTCGGAGATCCTTGATTTAATCGTCCACTTGCCAACAGATCTGATCGCAATCATCCATAATAGCTGATCGACGATATTATAACGAATATATACAGATGCAGAGAGCGATCTTAGGCGCAGGGTGGGGCAAGGGAGGAGGGAAGTGATGTCGGAGATCGGTGTACGATCGAGCTGTTGATTTAGGGCGTGCAACGCACAGGAGAGCACATCACGTGCTTAGCCGTGTGTGTGCACGGAGGCCCAAAGCTCCCTCGATCGGAACTCCAGCACGCGCCACGATTACGCGATTACGCGTGTCATCTCTCGCGCTGGCTGCTTCAACGTGGCGGTATTATATAGCCGAGGGAAACGGGGGCTGGCTCCTGTCATTCTGTTCAGGCAAAACCCACGGAGGGAGCACACCGAGAAGGAGTCCCCGTCCTTTTGCTGATGATTCCACCAAGAGGGAGCAATGACACGGAAAATGTTCGCCCTTACGACATTCGTATGATACCTACAAACACACCGACATATACATACACACATACATACAAACATACATGCATGCATATATATATATGTATAAATTATAAAATAAAATAAAATAATTCATAGATATCATTGGCGTTGGTTAATAACGAATAAAAGGACATCGAACAGTTTTAAAGCAATAATCTGTGATCCCTAATATTTCGCAGTAAAATATTTAACCTAAAAGTTTTGAAGAGCATAATTTATATATATATATATATATATATATATATATATATATATATATATATATATATATATTAGGGTAGCCCTTGATATGGGTAAAAAAAAATCGATCGCGCCGCCCTCTAAAACGGTTCGAAATAATATTTAAAAAATCTACGCGAAGCCCCAGCTATGTCCGTTAAGAGGAAGACGTGCCTGTAAGCATGAACTTAAATTTAAATATCAATTTTTCTTCATAATTGGAGAAATTTCGATTTTTTAAATCTAGTCTATTTGTCAATTTTTCAGCACGATATTTCTGTGGTTTAAATAAATAAATTCGTACTGAATGAACTAGTATCGATATCTTATGTGTACATTTTTTAAATATTATGTTTTTTCCGGCCAATTGGATGACTTGTGCGAATAAATAATTTCTTTGTTTTCAATAAAACGCGCAAGCTCGCCAAGTTTAAAATCCTGCTAAGTTTAAAATGTCCCTATGCATTTTTGCGAAAGTAATTTTCAAATACATTTTTTATCCACAGCACTGGAAGTCTGATCTCAGTGAAATATTAATGTGTTTGTATCTCAGCACGCAAGGAACATTTCTAACAAAATAAAAAAAATAAAAAAAACAATTCTGGCCAATCCGGAAGTTCGATGTGAATGGTTTATTGTGAATTTATATCCTTCGTACTTAATAGATTTTTCTGACAAGATGCAAATTTAAAGTTTGATTTTGATGTGATTAAAAGCGTTCGACAGCAGCTAAATCGAACTATTGTTCCAAAATAATAGGATGGTAAAACCGAACGCTCATCAAATCTAGTATGGAGGACCTTATTGTTTGATCTGTATATGGAATACCAATATACAATAGCTTCGGAAAGTAAAAAAAAAATTGACAAATAAACTAGATTTAAAAAATCGAAATTTCTCCAATCACGAAGAAAAATTGATATTTAAAATTAAGTTCATGCTTATAGGCACGCCTTCCTCTTAACGGACATAGCTGGAGATTCGAGTAGATTTTTTTTTATTATTTGGAACCGTCTTGGAGGGCGGCGCAATCAATTTTTTTTACCCATATCAAGGGCCACCTTAATATATATATTTAAGATTTTTTTTAAGAAAACTTATTAAACTTTAATTATACATTAAAAATTGAATAATTTTCATAAAAGAATCTTAAATTTAGCAGTTTACTTTTATAAAAAGTGTTTAAGTTAATTTTTTTTATAAAATCGAATAAAATTTTAATATGTTTAGAATATTGTAATATTATATATAAAAATATTATACATTCAATTCATAGAAGTTTTGCACAGAATGTATATAGGTATTTTCAAACATATTTAAGGGGTAAGGCCACTGTAACGGCCCAAAAAAAAAGGTTTTTTCACTAATTTTTTGCTCCCGAAATTGAAGGTATTTGAAAAAAAACTTTTAATGGTGTTATCGGGCATACATTAAACTTTATTATAAAATTTTTTTACAGTAAAAAAAAAACAAAATGGCGGTTCCACAGCTATCTTCCCGGGACATGTTTTGCTTCCAGGGCTCCGCGGCACGCAGCACCACTGGTGCACTTTTGAATCTAGAACAAAAAAAAACCATTAATCTAGAGGGCTATAGCTAGAGAATGTCGATCGGATTTTACAAAGTATCAATTTTTGTGGATTTGGCGTGCGTTTGAAAAAAAAATTGATTTTTGACGAAAAAAACGGCAAGTTTTTTGTTAATAAAAAATCAATAAATAAAGTTCTTGAAAATTCCGATCGACATTCTCAAGATAATGTAAATGTTCACATCTGGTTAAAATTTCAAGTAAAAAAAATGAAAATTGTTCGAGTTATGCTGCGTGCCATTTTGAAAAACCATGTTTCGAGAAAAACGCGTTTAAAGTTTTGCGAATAGTTTTTTATTGGAAAAAATTAAAAAAAGAAGTTGAAAGGATTTAAACTATTTTTAAACTAGAGGGTTTAAACTATTTTTTAAGCCAATAAAAAAAAATCGATTTTTCAAAAAATTTACAGTGGCCTTACCCCTTAAGGTAGAGGGGAATTAGTAATGTAAGATTAGTTTTAAGGAGATATTGATAAGGACATCAAATGTACTCCTGTGTAAAAAACCCCCGAGGGGTATACCTGGAATAAATACTACTACTACACAGAGGTTTTGCGTTTTCAAACTTTTAGGTTAAATATTTTACTGCGTAATATTGAGAATCACAGCTTCCTTCTTCAAAACTGTCCGATGTCTTCTCTATCTCGTTACCGATCGAATAATACAGGAATGTACATGGTTGAACGACAATTATTTTTTTTTCTTTAATTGCTTGAATTTCTTTTCCCTGTTATTTTGCTATGAGAATCCGTCAACGATTTTTTACGTTGCTTCGTTAACGGCGGGGTAAAGTTAATGCGGCGAAAAAAAGGCATGTTTTTAAGATTTTTTTTCGCGTAACAAAGTGTTCGTTTATTGAAAAATTTACATATAATAAAGTAACATTTGAACAACATTCTCCTAAATTTGCATTACAAAATATTCAAAATTGAGCGAGTGAAAATTAAAGCCCGGAGGCGCCTCGAAAAAAAGTTGGTTTGCGGTGTGCACCATAACTCGCAACAGAATCATTTGAAACAAAAAAATCCAAATGCATTTGTTAAAGGAGATGTTTCTCGAGGTAATGACGGGAGGATTTTTTTTTTCGATTTTTCGATTTTTCGTAGCACTTGGGAGCCAAAAACCCGATTTTCGCTAAAAAAAAATCGGCTAATTTGTTGTTGAAAAATTAGTAATTATTAAAAAAAAAAAACAAAAAGGCTCTCGACAATACCTGGTGAATTATGTGAAGAAGTACTGTGCAAAATTTCAAAGCGATTGGTCCAGTAGATTTTGAGTTATCGTGCACACGGACTTCAAATATGACAAGTCTCAGAAAAACGGTTTGAAAAACGCAGAAGAGAAGAGAATGGCATGCAGCAATAGACGCTCAAATACTCATAACTTCGTCAATTTTACTCCGATCGACTTGAAATTTTAACACAATATTCTTGATATATTATGCATTCATTTAAAAAATGAAAAAAAAATTTTAATGCTTTACCCCGCCCTTAAAGCCCTGTAATTTAAATCCAGAACAAAAAATGACGTATAATTAGAATAATATAATAAAAATATAAAAAAGAATTTTCGTTGGATTCCAGCGATGCAAACTTCAACACCACACCAATCAACGCCAATATCATTCGTCAATAATTTAATTCCATTCAATGATTCAATTTAAATCTTCTTACCTATTAAATTGGCCTTGTTTAAATTTCTTACCTATACAGTAATAATCCTACATATCGTCGGAGCAAAGGAATAATTGGGTGTCTTTCAAGTGAAAACCGAATTCAAAATGTTTCCAACACTTATAATCTGCCTTCGGTGAATAACCCATGCCGGATGCGAATTTTCGTGATGCCTCTCGTTGCCTGCAAACTGTCCAAACATCAACGCCATTGTTCCCTTAAAAGAGCTCGCGTCCAAATCGGACCAACTCGCGATACTCAACATTTTCAGGACCTCGCCTTTCCATATGTACTCTCGTATATTTGCTCAACTTTCTCACGTCTTATTGAATTATTCTAGGCCGTGAGACGTCAGATAGCTCGTACATCATTCCCTCGTTGGTATACCTCGCTATCGAAAAGTAGTTAGAGGCGCGACGGAATTGCGAAGCGTGTGCGTTAAATATAGGCGACTAGAAACTGGGGCGTTGTGCCAAAAATCTCCCACGCGCCATTTACCGTACACATACACGTGTGTGTGTGTATTTATATATATATATATATATACATATATATATATATATATACATGCACACAAGGTAGTTACAATATATATATATATATATATATGTGTGTGTGTGTGTGTGTGTATATATATATATATATATATATATATATATATATATATATATATATATATATATATATATATATATAGGGAAAGGAACAGATCGAGGGACACCACAAGCTTTCCGTATGTATCTATACCCGTAGTGCAGAGGCCAATATATGCTGCCGGTAAAGCACCAGCAGTGAGAAGCGACCGTCCGAATTTCAGGGCGATCGGCTAGCCACGTGCCGCCACGTGACACCGACGCTTTTGTACAAACAGCATTATGCACGACCGTGCTAACATAAATTACTGCGGGTTTAATATCGAACGTTACATCGTTGTTATTCCGTCACTCCTCGCTTCAAATCGCATTACCTCTGTTTTCTTGCGTGTGGTCGCAACCAACCCTCCACATGGAGTATGTACCCAGTGGCGGTATTACAGTTCGATCGGAAAGATCATAAAATTACAGTGGATCTTACTGTGTCGAATGAAGGATATTTGAAATGTAACTTTCAAATGAGAGCGTATTATTGATAACATTGCATTTTTTTAGTATTGAATAGACAACGTTTTTCATTGTTAGGATGGTGTAGCCAAGTCGTGAGGATTGCGCGTTTTTGCACGAGTTAAACTTTGTGTTATTATTCTAATTCTAATTTGTGTTTTTATCATTCTAATTCGAACGTGTAATTATTGGTTGGAGATTTTGGGAGTGGAGGAACGCAGTATTCTACTGATTATGATAATTCTTAAGTTTCTAACAATTTATTCTAATTATTATAATTCTAATATTTCTAACAGCTAATTGTAATTATTCTAATTACAATATTTCTAACAATGAATTCTAAGTATTATAATTCTAATGTTCCTAACAAATACTTCTAATTATTCTAATTCTAACATTCCTAACAATGAATTCTAATTATTCTAATTTGAACATTGTTTTTGCACGAGTGGAAATTTGCGTATTTTTTTAATCGCAATTATTCTAATTCTAACATTGTGTAATTATTCTGTGGAGAATTTCAGAATGGAGAAATGCAGTTGAGATTATGACTGATTTTTTTCTAGTTCTAATTATTCTAATTCTCACATTTCTAACCAATAATTCTAATTATTCTGATTTTAACATTGTTTTGCATGAGCTTTACGTAATTATTTTAATTCTATTTATTATTCTAACATTGTCTAATTTTAATGTTCTAATAAATTTTCTTCGGTAATCCGTCGTGTGGGAGAGAAAAATAAATAAATCAATCAGTCAGTTGGCCATACATTTTTTTCCTTTGCATTATATTTCTCGTAGGAATTATACGTCGAATTAAAGCGTGTTATGCATTTTCGTGAGGAAATGCAGAGGATGAGACACTGCACTAAAATCTCATGCAATTGATCTTGACAGATTCAAGAGTCGAGAGATTTTCACCGAGTCGATTTAGAGGTGAATTTTGCTTCTCATTGAGAGACCAGACGTTCTGTGAGAATCAATGTTTCATTCATGATTTTCCGTGGTCTGCTTCGAATGAATGGAATAGTTAAAAAAAGGAGATAGTAAGAGCTTTTATAATGAAGCGTTATGGGCTTTGCGGTTGTGATGAAGTGACTATATCTATATACAAGCGTTATACCGTAAACGAGAGGAAACCCTAGAGAGATTGGAGCACTTCAGCATCCGGTATACAAACCTATCCCCCTCTCTCTCGGCCCTCTCTTTCGTAAAAGAAAATTCTATGAATGAAACACGATGCAGTGTAGTAAATATCGGTAGCGGGGGATTATAAAAGAACGCGTATAGCACGTCCGGTCAAGATTGGTCGAATTTAAGGAAACGTACTCGATTGGGGTTTTACTTGGGTCAAGGAACATGCCTCTCGAGAGTGGCGTTCACAAAATGAAATGAAATGAAATAAAATAAAATATAATATAATAAAATAAAATAAAATGAATTAATATAAAATGAAATAAACTAAAATAAAATGAACTAATATAAAATAAAATAAAATTTACTGAATTAAAATAAAATGAAATGAAATGAAATAACATAAAAGCATGAGCAATTAACGTGTAATTTTAAATTTACGAGTCGTTCATTACTGTGCCCAGGTGCAAAATTTTTGTAATTTCGCAGTACCGAGTGGGAAGCAGTAAGTTCCCCGATAAAAAAATCAATTGAAGTAATTAAGAGTTTTTTCCAGTTTCTCTGTGCCCTCGTGCAAAGAGTGGATGCGGTAAACGTTTTGTGGCGATTTTTAACGAATTAAATTGTACGAAATTCTTGAAAAATAAATAAGTAGCAGATTTATGAAGAACTTCGACCTTATAATGCCTCTTTTAGAGCAAAAAAATAACGATTTATTGTCGCTACGGAATATCGATTAATCGAACCAACTCTGGGCATGTTATCATTTTAATCCTTTCTTTTATTAAAAAAAATGCAAAATCCGTAACTTTTTTGGTCACGAGGCTACTGGTAGTACTTCCTTAATTCCCTTAGATTTTATATTTCGCGGGAGGTCTATACCAAACTACGCGTACGGTTAACCCGGATACAACCTCTTGATATACGACTGCACGAGCCGGTTCGCCTCATTACGGTTTAGCGATTATACAGCGAGCCATTGTAGTTTGTCGGTTAACGTGTTAATTATGCCGGCTTGCACCCTCGCACTATATGTTTTACTACTGATGCCGGTGGTTGTATATATACAATTCGGGCAGTTAAATCGTCTCTCGGTTCGGGCTATAACTGCGGATTCGAGCTGCCAGGTTTATACGCCCGCGACACAATCCCCCCAAGCTTTTGGATAATTTACGTTTACAATTTGAAAAATAAAAAGATCAATTCGTAATATGGAAACAATTATACTAGCTCGACTCGTTGCTGGTATCAATTATTGGAAAAATTCGCCACGCTTTCTAATTACAAGTGGTTTAGATTAAAGGTCTGTAGGTTTGAATGAAATATTATGAAAACGACGTTTGAATAAAGTATAAAGAGTTTGAAGGGTAATCCGAAATTATTGCAATGGGCAATTGAATTATTGGATGAAGTTCCGAAAAGGACATACCTCCGATTGAGTTGGAATTTTGCGTACGCGTGTGTTTTTACTCGCTGATCACGAATGTGATAGTGAAAATACCCGCAAATTTGAGTTTCAAGGTCAAAACGCACAAAAACAGATTTTTAAAGTTTTTTATATTTTATTGCAATAAATGGTGATCTTAGAGAAAAGTATTTCGTACAAAAGTTGTAGCCTACACGGAGAGAATTAAAAAGTAATTTTTGTCGTGAATTTCACGGTAAAAATTACCGTGATATATTTCAATGTTGTGACAAGTGGGAAACACATAATAATTCGTATGCGACAAGTTTTTTTTAACTCACGTTACAGAAAATTTCAAGTACGTAGCTAAAATTTTACCTACCGTCGGTTAAAAATTACCAGTTGCACTGTACGATATTTTTACGGTACTGCACAGTAAAATTTACCTGCGTCAACCTCGGCAGAAAAAATTCCTATACGGCTGGTAAAATATCCCCCCCCCCCCCTCTCATTGTGACCGATTCTTTCCTTTACTGTTTGTTTACCTTTTTTCTCCGCCTTTCTCCCTGTCCCCCCCCCCGCTCTTGCGGCCCAACCGACTTCTCCCCATAATATATGTATGCTTCTCCCACTGTCATATTTCGCCGCGAAATGCCGAAGAAAAACATTTTACGACGACGAACGTACGCAACTGGGTTTCGAACCCGGGACCTCGCGGGTCCGCAGTTTCAGAGGCGAGCGCGCTAACCACTCGACCATCGCACCAATTCATCAATGAGATGTATTTTTTCTTCAAAGACTGGTGCGATAATAATCATAATAATAACCAACCTGTTTGTTTTTTGTTGGGAATTTTTTTTTCTTTCATATTAATTAGTATACTCAACAAACGGATAAAGAGAGAAATGTAATTATTAGAATTTATTTTTCATTTAATAGTACCATTTTTTTTACAATACATTTCGTACCATCGTAAGCTCGAGTGAAGTGACTAATTTGCACACATATTATTTTGTCATAATTTAAAATCATGAAATCGTATTCACTCTTAAACATTTCATAAGCCATTGATGTACGTAGTTTAGACGATTTTTTTTTGGGAACTCCCATCGCGCCATATAAGGAATAGATAGACCACTGAAACGAGACCGCGCACCCCTCCTTAGCCCTACCACCATGCCATTCTGAAGTGAAAGGTATGAGGGGAATTTTTACCATGCAGTGCCTCAAAATTTCCGTACCGTACCGCACGATAATTTTAACGAAGCGCGCACGATAATTTTTACCGAGAGCACAATACATTTTCCTATAACAGTCATCAAATTTTATAATAAATCTTAAAATAACTGTTATAAAGACGATACTTTTTTATAGACATTTTTGAAAGGCATAAAATAATAAAATGCGCAGTAAAATTTCGCTGATATTATATATTTTTTAAATTTAAGTTTTGCGTATTTTGTTACACATCAAAATTTACTAGAAAATCTGGTAAAATTTTCTATCTGAAGAAGAAATTTTATTTTATTTTCATGAAAATCTGTGTTCTACCCAACAATAATAAGCGAAGTTTCAGGGTTGTCATCTGGTTACCGTTACTGCACGGTAATTTTTAACCTTTAATTCTCTCCGTGTATAAAAAGATTGATCTTTTATGCTCTATACATGTTTTGTGTTAAACCAATCTGTTTCGAGAAAAATCGGATAATGCTCCAATAAGTACATTTTCTTAAGGGCGGGGTAAAGTTAATTCGGCGAAAAAAAGGCATGTTTTTAAGATTTTTTTTTGGCGTAACGAATAGTGTTCGTTTATTGAAAAATTTACATATAATAAAGTAACATTTGAACAACATTCTCCTAAATTTGCATTGCAAAATATTCAAAATTGAGCGAGTGAAAATTAAACCCTGGAGGCGCCTCGAAAAAAAGTTGGTTTGCGGTGTGCACCATAACTCGCAACAGAATCATTTGAAAGAAAAAAATCAAAATGCATTTGTTAAAGGAGATGTTTCTCGAGGTAATGACGGGAGGATTTTTTTTTTCGATTTTTCGATTTTTCGTAGCACTTGGGAGCCAAAAACCCGATTTTCGCTAAAAAAATCGGCTAATTTGTTGTTGAAAAATTAGTAATTATTAAAAAAAACAAAAAAGCTCTCGACAATACCTGGTGAATTATGTGAAGAAGTACTGTGCAATATTTCAAAACGATTGGTCCAGTAGATTTTGAGTTATCGTGCACACGGACTTCAAATATGACAAGTCTCAGAAAAACGGTTTGAAAAACGCAGAAGAGAAGAGAACGGCATGAAGCAATAGACGCTCAAATACTCATAACTTCGTCAATTTTACTCCGATCGACTTGAAATTTTAACACAATATTCTTGATATATTATGCATTCATTTAAAAAATTAAACAAAAATGAAAAAAAAATTTAAATACTTTACCCCGCCCTTAAAGTCCATTAGCTTCGATATTATCTACGCACTTTACCGCGGGGAGGTTGCAGTTTGATCTTTAAGGGGCTATACCAGTGTGAACGCTGAACATTTGGGTGATTTTCGGGAATTTTTTAGAAGAAAAGTACCCAATTAAATGTTTCGAAAAATTAAGAATATATTTGGCTAGATTTGTCCAATATTATATAATTTTGTCATAGAAAAATATCGAGATCCAAGCGCCTTATGCGCTGCCTTCGGAGGCGCCTAAAAAAAGTTCCTCCACTGCTGACATGATTCCGGCCGATTGAGTAGCTGAAACCGAAAAAGGAAAAAATGCCGTTAAACTGGAAGATATTTCCTGTACAATGACATAGGATTTTTTTAAAATATCAAAATCTAACAAAATGGCTTGGTTATGAAAAAAATCTGTTTTCTTGCCTATAAAATGGTCGTTTTTTTCAATGCCAAATCGTTAATTTTCAACCAATCAAAAATATCCTACGTCATTATAGAATAAATATATTGGAGAGTACTCAGTTCAAATTTCAAGTCAATCGAATAATTGCTCTTTAAGTTACAATGTCAGCAAATTTGAAAAATCTAATTTCGAGAAAAACGCGTTTAAAGATTTAAGGAGGTTGGAGCGATTCAGTTAAGTCAAATGACGGTTTATTCATTTTCTTTTCAATGAACCTCAAAAAATGCATACGAGGTATAGATTTATTCTGTATATGCTAATTTTAAAAAATATATAATTAAAGGGCGAAATTAAGCATTTTAATATTTTTATTGGGTAAATTAGAGAAATTTTTGTGCTACTACCGACTTGAAAAAGTATGATATTAATGATGAATATTATTTTTAAAAACTACGATAACGAATGTTTTATACAATTCACAATGAAATGTTGAGTAATTTATAATTATGCCTATTCATATTTACGTCACGAGATTATTGGCCCATGATTTACAATGGACAAGATGAGGTTTTTTTTCTAATTGTATACAAAGGTTTGCGTTAATCCGTTGTTAGAAATGGGTTATCTTGGTGCTAAATAACAAAAAAACTTGACATAACCTTTAGTCTGAAAGTCTTGCCCATCTAACCGCACGTTAAATTACACACATTAAACTATTTTTCATCTCTGGTGTTTGGTGGTGAAAAAAATCCAAAAAATTCGTTAAGACTCAGTATAGTCTAAGCAATAACATGTATTTTTTTATTAAATTTAATCTTGGATTGTGGTTAACGCTCTAACCTCCTTAACTATCGATTTTTGCAAGATAAAATGATTAGAGATGCGGCCTTGAAATTTTTACAGGATATTCTTGAAAGTATAAGCTGTCGAAAAACTGTGTCACACTAGCATAGCCCCCTTAACACTATACGTATGCCTAAACAACAAACAAACTCAAATAACACACATCACAACAAACAAATCCAATAACACACAACACAACAAACGAACCCAAACAAACGTCAATCTTCCCGTGGTAAAGTGCGGAAGTAGATAATAACGAAACTAATGGAGTTTAGATAAATGTACTTATTGGAGCATTATCCCATTTTTCTCGAAACAGAATGATTCTAGGCAAAAACTGTATAGAATATAAAGGATCAATGTTTTTATAGGCTACAACTTTTGTGGAAAACATTTGTCTCTAAGACCAAGATTTATTAAAATAAAGTAGAAAAACTTTGGAAAAATAGGTTTTTGTGAGTTTTGACTTTGAAAATCAAAATTGCCGATGTTTTCACCATGATATTCGTAATCAGCGAGTCAAAATACACGCGTACACGAAAGTGAAAATTAATCGGAGGTATGTCATTTTCGGAACTAAGCCCAAATTGTTTTGTGCTTTCAAAAGTTTGATTGTAATTATTGTCTTCAGACATTGGTTGTCTTGAAATGAACTTTTTAAAATTTATCTCCGATAAATATTTTTTCCAGATAATACTTTCGAATCTAATTTTAATCAATTGCGATTCGATAGAGAGAATTTACGAAGTACGTTGAGGGAGAATGGAATGGAATTAAAATTGATCGAAATGAAATCTGAAAGAATTATCTCAAATGGTCTGGATTAACAAAATCAAAAACAAAAACTTCCGTTTAAGATTGTGAGATAAGAAAAACACTATCATCGCCTTTGAACAAATGAAACTCCCCAAAAACTTGCATTCTGTTTTCGAAAAGTCAAAGTGTTTGCAAATGTTCTTACGAATTGTTGCAGGCTTCGTTTAAGAATTTCGTCAAAATAATCAACTGCCGTCGTTGCGTATTTTTGTTTACATTTTGTACGCGCTGGCTTTGAACGACTGGTCGTATTAACAGGGGAAAAAGCGAGGTCCAACTGACACGAGAATTCGAGAATATAATTTAGAGCAAACAAACACTGTCTCGGTAAAGTCGAGCATACAATTACATTCATAAATCAGTGTGGCTTGGGAAGACGCGAAATATCAAATGGCGTTAGTCTCCGAGAGACAAACTCGTTAATATATACATATACATATACATATACATATATATATACATACATACATATATATATATATATATATATATATATATATATATATCTGTAGAATATGAGGACGTGACTTGTTACGCAATTATTTAGTGAACGCGTGTACCAAGAAAACGTCGCTCTTATCATTGAACAATTGCAATCAAAGCCCTGATGCTATATACCTATCGTCCTTATTTGTGGACTCTATACAACGTTGATTACTGCCAACTCTACTTGTATTCATTTCAACGATGTAAAAAGACTGTGCAATAAAGTCTTCACATCTTTTCAATCAAAGCATTTTCTGTCCCGATGAATGTCTTTAGATGAATCAAGAAATAAAAAAAGAGCAGCTTTGTGATAATGAGCATTTGAAAAAAATTAATTTCACTACCATTTCGTACAACTGCAATAAAATAAATGATCGAGCGTAATTGGCCGGCAAAGGATGCTAAATGGGCCTACACACATCCAATGATGCTTTACCACCTAGGCCAACCTAGGCTCAAGCCTACTTTTTCGTGAAAATTAATGCTTTATTGTAAAAAATCATTCCTAACTCAGATAGACCGATGTTCCTCATACGAGTATATACTTTCAAACGTTTCGAAACTGTTGTGTGAACAACTCCTAATGATTCTGCAAGTTCAGCTAGCGTCTGGCATGAGTGTTCATGAAGTAATGCCTCCAATTCAACACATCAACATCATTATTTTTTAAGTGTCCAGACCAATCTCTGCACGTTGTTTTTTCAACAAAAGTAGTGCAGTTAAATTCAACACGAATACTATTTTTTGCCAGGAAATTTGGCATGTGGCACTATGGAAATTTGGCATGTGGCACTGTGGCATGTGGCATGTGGCACTATGGAAAAACAAGTTGTTTACACTTCGGCGAAATGACATACATAGAGGGGGTGGTGAAAAATGAGATTTGTCTAGGGGCATCACAGACCGTAATTCGACGCTGCTAACAACCTTGTAAATTAGTCAGCATACAAAGCTTTTTTGTGCCGCAATTTTCAGGTACACTAATCATTTAGGTTTTTCGAGTACCATACATTAAATTGATATTTCGGTAGTGCATGTTTGAGTGTTCATCTCAGACCGTCTCTTTGACGAACTTTTTTCGGTCATGTCTCGACTGATGACAGTTGTATTTCATTTCTTATTTGTAAAGAATTGCGCTGACATACGAACAATCGTGATTGGATGCCGTCAAAAGTGCCGTTCCGTAATCCCTACCCGATACCGGATGTCTCGACCGAGGGTTTTTGGATACCACCGGGCCCGGTACTCGGTGACAAAGTTACGATCACCGACCGACGTTGGTATACGAAAGTGGACCCTCATGAACGTCTTTTTGCTCATCACACTCTCAATAGCATACGAAAAGATCAACGTCTCGTTCGAACGAAAGTAAATAAACATATATGTATATATTTATATCTATCTCCAGGCACTAATGAAATATGTTAGTGTGTACGAAGGTTTGCATTACCAACAATGTGACCGACTGATAGTGATAAACACGATTTTTATCAATCGAATTGAGGCGTGTTATAAAATCCAATGAAAGTTACGGTCAGACCCAGCATAATGTGTGTTTTTGTAATTAATGAAACGAAGGCTCCGGACGATGCTCTCGATCTTGCTCTCACCTCAGTCTATGTGCACAACGAGGACACCCTCGTACCGAAAATGTACGTCAGCATGCAGCCCGAGTCATTGGGGGTTGAGACTTGGCGAGTACTTCGTAATGAACTCAAGGTACGATTGACCTACGAACTTCAAATTCCTTCCGTATTTTAAGGAGGTTGGAGGAGCCTTAGACACAATCGAGGATTTAAAAAAATGTATATATCAGGTTGATAAAAAAATTTTGTCGAAAAATTTTTAGAAATGTCTTTTTACGTATTGACGCAATATGACATCGAGCTATGTCGAGAATGTTCTAGAATGTTTTCTACTCTTCCGCGTGACAGGCTATAAAAGGGCGAGCGCGCGTTCTAGTGGACAGAAATGGATTCGATCTCGCAGGAGCAACTTCGATCGATTATTTTTTAAGAGTGGCGGCGCGGCACGAACGCAAGCACAACTGCTAAAAATATACAGAATGCATTCAGCGAGAAAGTAGTTTCTCATCGAACAGTCCAGCGTTGGTTCAAGCGTTTTAAATATGGAGACACAAGCCTTGAAGATAAGGAACGTTCCGGACGACCGTCGACCATCGATGATGAAGCATTACTCCGCTGCATCAAAGAAAAACCGGAAGCAAGTACGTACGAGCTAGCAAGAGAACTTGGCTGCACCCAACCGTCAATAGTCAATCACTTACACAACTTGGGATACAGGAAGGTTCTAGCTCAATGGATACCACACCGTCTCACCGACGACAATAAGAACTGTCGCGTGACCATCTGCCAGTCTCTCCTGCTTTGCCACCATCGCAAGGAATTTTTAGAAGATCTTGCGACGGGAGATGAATGCTAGGTCTTGTATGATAACAGAACGCGTTTAGCCTACTGGCTTCCTATCGGAGAAAAACCGCCACACCAACCGAAATCTGATCGTCACTCTCAAAAGGTTTTGTTGTGCTGTTTCTGGGACGCAAAGGGAATGCTGTTTCACAATTTTCTACCTGTAGGTAAGACGATCTCCTCTACACGATACATCGAGAATCTCCAGGAATTGGCAAAAGCTATAAGAAAAAAAACGGCCAAGACGCGCGACTTTGCACCTTCTCCACGACAACGCGAGACCCCATGTCGCAAAGGAAACCCACAAAACAATCACTGAGCTTCACTGGAATACCGTTCCTCATCCACCATACTCTCCCGACATCGCGCCATCTGACTACCATTTGTTCAGACATTTGAATGCATATTTGAGAAACAAAACTTTCAAAAACGTCGACGATCTCAGAAGGGATATTTCAAATTTCTTTGAGTTCCAGCCGCCGCAGTTTTGGGCAAAGGGGCATAAATGAGTTGCCAACTAGATGGTCGAGTGTCATAGAAGCCGATGGCGAATATATTGTTGATTAGAAATGTTTTGTATAAGATATATAAATAAATAAATTATATTGAAATTATTGCGACAAAACTTTTTTATCAACCTAATACATATGTTATTGTCTAAACTACATTTAGTCTCTACGAATTTTTTGAAATTTCTTCACCTCAAGCACCAGAGATTAAAAATAATACCTTAATAATAATGAATGGTAATAATAAAAAGGTCGTATGTAAATAAAAATAGGCATAACTATAAATGATTCAAAATTTCATTCTGAGCTGTATGAAACATTGGCTGATTCAGTTTTTTTCATAATGATCATCGCTAATGTTTTACTTTTTCAAGTTGGCAGTAACATAAAAGTTGTTCCCATTCACGCAATAAAAATATATAAATGCATAATTTTGCCCTTTAACTATATATTTTATGAAAAACTAGTATCTATAAAATAAATTTGTACCATGTGAGCATTTTTTTGAGGTTCATTGAAAATGAATTCATAAGCCGTCACTTGACTCAACTGGATCGCTCCAACCGCCTTAAGCCTTCCAAATTCCGGTTTTGCTTGCAATGAACGTGTGAAAACTAAATCGCCATTAGCATTCCGTCAATTTTGCAATATTCTCTACTCACCTATTATCAAACCGTGAATCCATTATACGTTTTGCTTTATTTCTTTCAGTCTCGGTATTGCAAATCCGGTGCAGTTTTATTTGCAAAGTGCTATTTTCCTTCATCACTTATATATTCACGTATTTCGCAATGTATATCGTACATTATCCATTGCATGTACATCCATGTAATATGCAAAATACTCCTCATGGCAGTGACATCGTCATGTACGAGCTGATCTGAATTCGCGTCTCGTTCGTTAAAGGGTGGATTAAGTTTACGTCCGAAAGAAAAGGCCGGGCGGGAAGAGGAATTTTCGAATAAATTGAGAGAGAGAGAGAGAGAGAGAGAGAGAGAAACTTTGCATAGTACATAGTGATTTACATCAGGTATGAGACAGCTGTTTGTGTTCTCACTTGTATAGTCACGCTCTCGCGGACATTCCATACCTCCTTTACATCGTGTAAATATGTTGTATATATATATATATATATATATATATATATATACATGCATATGCGCGCGCGTATGTACGAGCGGGGTTGTTTTTCCCATACGCACAATAGGTTTTGTCAAATCAAAATTTTAGATTTCACATGCTGCATAAGCGTTGAAAAGAAAGCTGACCATTTTTCCGGAATTCCAATGTTTCACCTCGACGAATGTCCACAGAATGCAGCACCGGCAGTTTAAAAAAATGCATCTTTTTTAGACATTTTCGCCTGAATTCGGGATCGAAAATATCATTGATTCAAATGGAGAATCTGGCCAAGGGATCGAACAGGGAGCGAACGAGGAAAATCGTAGTCACACTTCCAAAATGGCCCCGGCCATCAAAATGGCGGCGCGAGCTAAAATGGCGGCGAGAATTAAATCACCGGCTGGCACTAAATCGTTGCCTGGTACTAGACCGGCGGCTGGTACTAAATCACCGGCTGGTGCTAAATCTCGGGCTGGTACCAAAACAGCAGCCCGCACCAAAATGGCGACTGAATACCAAATGGCCTCCAGGGCGATATCAGCGCCCGCTGGATCTCTTCGGGCAACCGGAACCACAAACCTCCACCAGTATGCCGATGGAGGGCGCTATAATGGAATTCCCGATAGAGTCGAAAGAATTCATCCGAGCAGCCTGAAGTTGGCAATAGACGGTCCCCACTCGGATCAAACAAAAGCCGGATACAGTCGGAAGGAGGATGGCACTTTTTACGGAGTATGAGAGTCACGTGCAATATTCAATTCGTCGCGATTATTACCGTCTCGAGATTGGAGATCGGATGGGTCTGTGATATTGGAAACATGGGCCCGTACAGACCCGAGTCCGGAGACATCATTAGAGCACGATTTATTTCTTAGTTGCTATATTTTGAAAATATTCATTTATTTCTCTCCCTACAGGCTTCTTATGTATATTGTATGTACAATTGATTTCTAAACATGATAATTTATAGAAAAAAAATTAAAAACATGGTGTATTTGTTATTTGCCAACATGACCCAGCCTTATTGGTGCCGAACAGATTAATTTAAAGGTACGTATACAGAGACGTCAAGATTGTCATTGATCACTTGTCGTTGGGCGCTTGATACGAAAATCGATTGAGTACGAATCAAAATGCAGACGCGACGCCGATATTTCCTAAAGCTTCCCGGGGATGTGTTGAAGTAACAATTAACCTATTCGAACATTTATTTTATATTCGTGTCCTATGTATTGGTGCTGTGTAAGATAATTTTTACATTTTTTTCCTGTAAAGCAATAATACGATGGCGGTAAATGTCGATTTCACGAATGCTGCTGCCTCTGCTAAAGGAAAGGAGATAGAAAACGGCTATGAACAGTTCTCACATTAATAATTACATAATAAAAATATTAAATTAAACAACCGGCACTGGTGGATGGGCTTTCGGGGTTCGGCTCCGCCGGTACTTCGAGTTACGCAGCGTGGGGTATGGTCCATACTAGGAGCGGTGACCGTTTAGCCGTGCACCGGCTAGCGCCAGGGTTGCAAATAATGCATTACTCTTTGTAACGCATTAGCGTTTTCATTGCTCATTACTTTACATTGTGTAATGCAAACAATCGCCATCACTCATTACATTGAATTTTGTAATGTAAAAAATTTTTATTACTCATTGAATTAAATTTTGTAATGTAAACAATGCTCATTACATTGCACTCCAATGTAATGAGCAATGGAAATATTTGATATTACAAAACGTAACGTAATGGGTAATGGATTTTCTTTACATTACAAAATGTAACGTAATGAGTAATGGATTTTCTTTACATTACAAAATGTAATGTAATGAGTAATGGAATTTTTTCACATTATTAATGCAATGCAATGTACCAAAATCTCCATTACTCATTGCAATGTAATGAGGATTATTATTCGTTTCCCATTAGGGGCAGCGGTTTTCGAACTGGGTCGATCTGACCCGAAAATAGCGACACAAAAACGATTCGAAAATTCGGGGTTGCTGCGTGTGCGAGCGGAGTAGACATATCGCTGCGTCCTTGCCCTGGGTCAGTGGTGCTCTCGTGTTTTTGTGCCGCTATTTTCAAAGATGGGGGATTGGACGTCAGACAATTTTATACGCATTTTATTATTCCAAACAACTTTTGTTTGAAACATTTTTTGATCGGGTTATTCATTATCGACATACGGCGATTTTAAATGTTTTCAACCCCTATTTCTTCGGGTTGCGGCGAGTTGAAGGGCAACCTTTTATTGTGGTTACTTTTAGTATGCAACCATCTACCTTCAGTCAAAAATTCATATTGTACGCTTGAAAGGGCTGGGTTTTCGTCTCTTACTGGACTATAAGGACCGTCCATAAATTGCGTCATTTTAAAATGGGGGGGGGGGGGGGGTCTGGTCCTTGGACGATGGTAACGATAGTTGGATCAGGTAACAATAGTTCGATAGGATGATTTCAGGGGGGCGGTAAAAACTAGCGAAAAGTCGATGACGTAATATATGGACGGATCCTTAGGGAAAAAAAAGTAATGAATAAGAAACATTGATAGTAAGACTAAAGTAAGTGACTAAAGAGCGCGTTAAAAATGAAAAAAATAATAATGGAAGACAAAAATTAGTTTTAGACTAATAAGAAGTCTCTTAAAATAAATTGATTACTGTCATTATTCCCTTAAATCACTATAAGGGCAATAAAACAAATTGAATTGAAGGAAAGTAATGAATAAGAAACATTGACAGTAAGACTTTCAATCGTAAATCACTAAAAAGCGTATTAAAGTTAAACAATTACTAATGGGAAATAATAATAAGCTTTTGATTAATAAGAAGCCGCTTAAAATAAATTAAATTACGTCAAACTGTTTACGATTTTAAAAGCTATTTCACCCTCCGTCCATCAATAACATTTTATTCGATATATCATACATTCGCGATCTATCGAGCGGATTAAGCGACATTAACATTTCTGCCTTGCTCACTCCTCGTATTAGCTATGTCCGCTCTCTCTGTCTCTTTCTCTCACCCTTTCTCCCTCCCTCCCTCCTCTCTCTCTCTCTCTCTCTCTCTCTCTCTCTCTCTCTCTCAAATAAATGTTATCGAGAGTTACTGATGCAGCCGGCGAATTGTTGCTCCTGGCTAAACTCATGTCACGTATAATTTACGAGAGATGTAAATCGAAGCTAACGTATATCCGAGTCCAAAATCCTGTCAACAAGCGTTTGGTGAGACGATAGAGAGAGGGGGCGAGAGAGAGAGAGAGAGAGAGAGAGAGAGAGAGAGAGAGAGAGAGAGAGAGAGAGAGAGAGAGAGAGAAACGATAAATAGAGACAGAGAGATCTATTGAATTATTGGCTGGTGCCTACCCAAGTGCACAACCAGCCAGTGTGGCATCGGGCGATACCCGCTCGCGGATCCGTTCATGCAGCATTGTTATATCTGATCTTGTTGACAAATTGGCCCGGACGATGCTATCTCACAATTGGGAACGAAGCCCCGAGAGCATACAGAACTCTCGGCACTCGCGATATGTGTGATGATACACCAACGGGGAAGGGTGATCATCGCCGGGGAATATGTCCCGGGAGTCCTTTGGGATGAGATCTCGAGCGATAATGTGCCGCTCGACGTCCCACGAGAAAGAAACATGCTGAGTCAGTAAACGACGCCCATTAGGAAAGAGAAAATCGCATAGGTGAAAATGTTTGGGTTTGATTTAATCCACTCCTAAAAATCAGCGACCAGAATAATGCTTTTTTGACGACGTGAAAAAAATTGTGTTTCACCGTGGTGATAAAGCATTTTTTTTTGTTAGTGCAGTTATCTGTGCATACTTATTAAGGCCTTAGGCCACTCTAGAGGCCGAAAAAATACGCTTTTTGGAGATTTTCATTTCGAGAAACTCGAAAATAAATCGAGATTACAAAAAAGGACGTTTATCATACATATCAGTGACTGTATACAATCATTTTTTTGAAGCAATTAATTTCAAAATGACGGCTGCGCAGCGTTTTTACGATGACGTCTCCGTTTTTCCAGGGTCCACGGCCGGACAAACAACTCCTGTAATTTTTTAATTATAACGAGCCAATGAATTTTTTGTTCGATTATACATAATAACGGCTATAGAAGTACGTAGGGTTTTTGTGGATATATTGATTTTTGGCTAAATGTCGCACTACTAAAGTGGAAAGTGAAAAATTTGCCTAAAAAATCGTCGGATAATTGTTAATAACAAATGAACTATGTAATATAAAAAAAAAATCCTACGTAATTCCATAGACAATGTATTTTTCAAGATATATTCAACATTTCAAGTGAATCGGTTGAAAATTGCCTGAGTTATGTTTCCAACTTAAAAAATGCAGTTTTGAGATAAACGCGCTTGAAGTTTTGAGTAGTAAGCTGCGGACCAGGCGGCCTTGTACTAAAATTCGAAAACCGAGTATTTAGAGATTTTTCCCGGCCATAATCTTTTGGGAAATCATTTTTGAGCTCCTAGGGGACCATTGAAAAAATCCATTTTTCGAAAATTCTAGAGTGGCCTAACCCCTTAAACAAAGATCGACACGAGGCTTCGTGACTAATTTTCAAATTTAATATTTAGTCCACAATTATCGAATGTCGCTCAATAATAATTTATTTTCACGTGCATTTTCATTCGTAGGACGTTGGCATTCTGCCGAAAACTCTCTCTAAAAAACTCTCACAGTCAAGGACCGATCCCGAAAATCCTTAAAGTCGCTATTTAGTGCCTTCTTGATTAAATTAACCTGAAACTCTCATCGCAACATATTATGTAAAAAAACAAGGTCGTTCAGTATTAAGGCGGGATATACATTTACAATGATCGAAAAATCGATTTCCTTTTGTTTTCTCTAAACGATAGAACTATATATGTAGAATATTTTCCCAAAGTTTCAAAGCGAAATTCGAAAAATGTTCTCCGTTTCGTTTCGATAATGCTGTTTTTTTTTCCTCAAAACTGCATTATCGAAATTGGCGTGCAGGATTACTCAAAAATTATTAATCCGATTGAGTTGAAACTTGGTAGAAATATTGATAATATTGGTACCTTCTACTTGGCGAAAAATGTTTTTGAAAAATTGGAAAAAACCACTTTTTTTATCCACATTTTGCAGAAATGTTGCGTGAAATGTTGATTTTTTGTAAGTGCCTGCCATTTTCTGAAATTTGCATCTTCTTCATTTTAATTACCGTCACATAGTAACTATACACGTTCTAACTGAAAAAATGTTTGAACTTTTTTGCAAATCAAAATCTACTCTGCCACAGCTCCGCCATTTTAATGATGAATTTATTTAAAAAAATTGTTTTGTATACTTAAATATACTATTGAAGTATACCTAAAGTTTGATAAACGTAGAATAATTATTTCTTAGTTTAAAAAATTCCTCAATATTGCTTATTTTTTTCCTGTCTAAATATACATCCCGCCTTAAGAGATGAATCCGGAGGTGGCATCGTGATGTCCAATTCGTGCGCAACTGACTTTAAATTTCAAGATGAAGTTTAAAAAAGCATAATACACACACACACACACACACACACACACACATATATATATATATATATATATATATATGTATGTATATACATTTTCGTCCCGGCGGGCCGACAGAAAACATCCCATTACCCGGTAATCCGTGTTCGTAATAAACCAGCATCCCGCTATGTCAGAACGCACACGACTTTACACATATACGTATATTTGCGTCTGTGAGCATGTACAAAAGAGCCGTCGTTCCCTTTAACCATCCCGAAGCAAGGCCCATCACTGTCGCATATGCTCCTCATGGAATATCATTTATGTCTTCGCACCCTACAATCTATAACTATATATCACCCTGTAACAATCAAAAGGGCGTATTTCACGTATGATTTAGAAGTTGAATAATCATGAGGGCGCTCTTCTGAGTTTCAGTGCATTTACGCCTGTATGTATGTGTGTACGTATATCTACGTATAGGGTAAACTCACTCTTCTTTGCGTCGTTCAACCCCCTTCCATAGAAAAATATCCTCGCACCCTACCAACCACGTTCCATCCTCGTACGTACCCCCTTAATCCGTCCATGATTGCGCGGGGTGTCAGAGGCAAAAGCTCCGCCATCTCAGTCACGAATCTTCGCTCAACTTTTTCGGCCTATGCTCAACAACCCCTTTTGCACACTTTTTCTCCCCCTCGTATATAGATGTACGCGTATATTGTTAGAATACGGATCTGCAAATTTTTCTTTGACGAGTTCTCTCGTGTCATCATCGTCCGCTGTTTTTGTTTTATGGATATTAGTATCGAATGCCGGAATATCGTACAATTTAAAGCACTTGAGTGCAATAATTCTGTAACTACTCTTTAATGCTAGTGTGAACGCTAAAATTTTTGGTAATTTTCGGGAATTTTTTGGAAGAAAAGTACTCAATTAAAAGTTTCGGAAAATTATGAATATATTTGGCTATATTTGACCTATATTGAATCATTTTTTCATAGAAAAATATTGAGGTCCAAGCGACTTACGAGCTGCCTTCGGAGGAGCCAAAAAAAAAGTTCCTCCACTGCTGACATGATTCTCGCCGATTGAGTAGCTGAAACCGAAAAAGGAAAAAAATGTCGTTAAATTGGAAGGTATTTCCTGTACAATGACGTAGGATTTTCGAAAAATATCGAAATATAATAAAATGACGTAGTTGTGAAAAAAAGTCTGTTTTCTTGCCTTTAAAAAGGTCTTTTTTTAAATGCCAAATCGTCCATTTTCATCCAATCAAAAATATCCTATGTCATTGTAGAGTAAATATATTCGAGAGTACTCAGTTCAAATGTCAAGTCAATCGGATAATTGCTCTTTGAGTTACAATGTTAGCAAATTTGAAAAATCTTATTTCGAGAAAAACGCGTTTAAAGATTGAACTATCGATTTTTGCAAGATAAAATGATATTTACCATAAAAACTGCTGATCAGTTCAATATTCTTGAAAGTATAAACTGTCAAAAAAGGCAAAAAATCGATGTTCTAAGTGTCATAATTGCTCTTTAAGTTACAGTGTCAAAGTAGGATAATTGCTGTTTAAGTTACAATGTCAGCAAATTTGAAAAATTTCATTTGATATTCTTGAAAGTATAAAAATCTTGGCCGTATACAAATCTTGAAAGTATAAAAATCTCATCTCATATTCTTGAAAGTACAAACTGTCGCAAAAGGCAACAAAAAAATCGATTTTTTGAAAGTGTCACACTGGTGTAGCCCCTTAACACGAGTGGTCGAGTCCCAATGAAAACTGAATGGGTGAAGTAATATCGTTCGAAGCAATTGGCTGAAACCATTTTTTTGCAAGTAGTTGGCAATTGGCAACAAAAGTCGACAAGTTTTATCAATAATTACGAAACGTTGTGATAAAGATGAAACATTCTGTCTTGGAAAATGTATCGCTGCAATGTGCTATTTAACATCATACTTGGCTGCTGAAGAAAAGCTCCCGCCTTGATGAATGTATTGTGTGAAATCTCACGATTCTTTAGTACGATTGGCAATTATACGGTTGTTGGCTCGTAAAAAAAGGTCCGTTTACCATTTCTTGAGGAACGGAATGGATATAAGCCAAACGGCTGAGGGAAGAAAGTAGAAGTTGACGAAGACGACGATGAAGAAAAACGTGAATTCTCTTTCGCAGAGGGTAACAAGCTCCAAGCCAATTACTTGGCCGACCGATTTTATTTGTATTTAATTCTTATTTCATTTACTTTTTTACGATCACCAGCGCTTTCGACCGGCCTAGCTCTTGGTAGCGTTAACGAAATCGAGCGAGATTTCTTCGTCTCAGCACAGATATGTACGAGCTATCCATCCTATACACATACACACGCACCCCTATATATATATAAACAGAGAAAGCTCGAAGAGAGAAATAAGCCCCGTCACTTTAACCCGATTAAACGAGGCCGCGAGTGAGATGCGGGAAAATTGGATCCACGGATAACGACAGAACGAATTAGCAAATGGCTCGTGGATCGTTTGCCTTTCTCGAAATCTAGCTCATCAGCATATTATCATTTTAGAAGTCTTCCAACGGCTCAAACGAATAAAAATTGACTGTCACGCAAAACACAAATTTTCTGTTGGGTGACGTAGATGTAGAGTCGATTGTGAATATAAATCGCAAGTCCTTTACTTTATTAAAATGTCATAAACTGCTAATTTGCCACGTACATTTTCAAGAAAGGAATCGTACTGAAGAACAGTAAGATTTGCATTGGAATATAATCCTTTCTTTTGTTTGTTCACATGTGTGTTGTTTCAAGCATGACGAGGCCCTGGTTACTGAATTCGGCGATGATACATTTTGTTACCCTATAAAAATCCTTGAAGTATTGTCTCTGAGAATTCTGGTGAAAATGTTGATCTGCATTTTAAGAGGTTGCTAGAAATGATTGAAGGTATGGAAGAGTAGGGCTCAGGGCCGGGTTTAGGAGAGGAGGCAACAAGGGCTGACGCCCCGGGACCTCCACAGGAGAGAGGACTCGACAATTCAATTTTTTAGGTTACATTTACTGACGAATGGCATGCAAGGCTTAGTAAAAAAAATTACTTCAGAGATTTGACAAAGGAAATTTTTTTTCACAGATTCAGTAAGCACCATCTTATAATAATATTTTGAAGTTTATTTCTGTCAAAAATAATGGAAACACCAAATGCGATGGATTTTCTAAAAAAAAAGTAGGTTCCATGGATTATATATTTTTTTTAAATGTCACAGGCATAGGACCCACCATTTGTATCTTAAAATTTGACGGTGTATGCCGAAAAAAATTAATATTTGTCTACTCATTTTGTTTTTTACACTGCTAAAAAATCACAAGAAATGCTCCATAAAAGAATTCCATGGATTATAATTTTTTATACGTAACAGGGATTGGACTAACCATTAATTTCGTAAAATTTGACGGTGTATCTGGAAAAATAAATACTTTTCTACTCATATTGTTTTTCACAACTGCTAAAAACCGGATATGAAATTTTTATTAGTTAGCGCCAGACGCTTATACCTGCCATATGCTGTTTATCTAAAAATAGTTTACTTTAAAACTGTATAAATGAAAGAGAAAAAAACTTTTAAATTGGTAACTCGTGTCTAGTGTTAAGTGTATAATTACTCTATGTTGCACTATAAAGTATATAATGAATTAAAAAATGAATTTATTGACATGAAAAAAAAAAAATGGAAAAACATTATAATTGTAATCGAATTTAGCTGACGTCAGTAAACGTCTGCTTCCTCAAGGGGCTATACCAGTGCGACACTTAAAAAAAAATCGATTTTTTTGCCTCTTTCGACAGTTTATACTTTCAAGAATATAAGATGACATTTCTATACTTTCAAGATTTTTATACTTTCAAGAATATGAAATGAGATTTTTCAAATTTGCTGACATTGTAACTCAAAGAGCAATTATCCGATTGACTTGAAATTTGAACTGAGTACTCTTGAATATGTTTACTCTACAATGACGTAGGAAATTTTTCATTGGATGAAAATTGACGATTTGGCATTGAAAAAAACGACCATTTTATAGGCAAGAAAACAGACTTTTTTCATAACTACCCCATTTTGTTAGATTTTGACATTTTTCGAAAATCCTACGTCGTTGTCCAGGAAATACAGTTTAACGACATTTTTTTCCTTTTTCGGTTTCAGCTACTCAATCAGCCGGAATCATGTCAGTAGTGGAGGAACTTTTTTTTGTGCCTCCGAAGGCAGCGCATAAGTCGCTTGGATCTCAATATTTTTCTATGAAAAAATTATGTAATATAGGTCAAATATAGTCAAATATATTCTTAATTTTCCGAAACATTTAATTGAGTACTTTTCTTCCAAAAAATGCCCGAAAATCACCCAAATTTTCAGCGTTCACACTGGTAGAGCCCCTTAACTTCAAACATCGTATGTTGTTTGAAAGGATCTTGTTTTCCGCGATGAATTATCCAAACCTTATAAATAAAACGTTAATCTTGTTTGAAAAACAATTAGGGGCTTGCCATTTCTTTGTTGCCCCAGGGCTTTCACACCTTTCAAATTCAGCCCTGATACGATTCGATCGGCTTCGCGTTTTTTTGCCCGATTTCGTCCAAAATACGAGAATATTTCCGCGTCCTTGCGTTAGGTCTCGTGGCACTGACAACGACGAAATGACTCGAGACGTCGGAGAACGAGAAAATTCCTGATTCCTGAACGTATATTTCGTAGTGTATTGCGCCGCAACGGAGGCAGAAGAAACCGGAGGGGAAAAAAAGGAAACCAGCGAGGAGAGAAAAGCGAGAAAATACTATATGTATACGAGAACGTGGGAGTGCGAGAGCCGCGAAGGGAAATGCGGGGGAGGAGGGAAAAGGGCGACGAAGCTCGTAGAGAAAAGACGCGTTGATCCCTACGGGATGAAGTTGCTATTCCACTGAACTTGTTACGTTATATTTATCAGTGCGGAGCAGCATGCCGACGACCGTTCACCCGGAGGGCTTGCCTTTCCGGCTCCGCGGGTCTCGACGAAGAGATGCTCGGGCAACGTGCTCGCACATTTCGCATCGCTGCACCCTGTATTTACTGTATATCAGGGGGTTGTGGTGGCTCCGGAGCTACGAGATCTCCCTTTCGCGTATCCACAAATTACACCCAACATTGCAAATCATTGATAATTCGCCGCATATCAAAACCTCGTTTTGCACAAACAAATTCCCAAACTGAGAAAAAAAACCAATTGAATAAAAAAATGTATTAGTTGATTCAAATAAACGTCTGATCGTGGAGTGCCACCGATATATGAGATTGTTACAATACTATAACATATTGGAAAATGTGATTGATTCAAATAACATATTATTGTATTTGAAAAGCTCTTCTGTTCTCTAAATATCTTCATTATCCTTCAAATAAAATTATATTCTATTGAAATAATTCTATATACAATCTGTAGATATATGGATGAAATAATTAAGCGGTTGCTACAACGTTTTTTATTTCGTATAAAAATATAATCAACAGAATGAATTATTTCTTTACTACATCGAAACGAATATGCCATGAAACGTAAGTTTTTCAATTTGTTTGAAATCTTAAATAAAAGAGCATTAAAATGATCATTCACGATAATAGTGGAGAGAATATCAGATATCCAATGGAATATCCATGGAGAGAATATCAGATATTCACCTGATAAGAACAGATACTACACTTTCATCTTAGCCATAGGCCAAGAAGCGATAGTCTTTAGAGTTTCTCCGGCGTTTGAGTAGATTTTCGGTTCGCGCTACGCTTACGAGAAACGAGGGCGCGTGCGGCTTCTAGCGGTTACTCCGAGAACTACGAGTTTCCTCACACCTATTATTTCGGTGGCGCTCGGCTATGATTTGGTTGACTTTTTTCAACCAAATGCGCAAGAAACAAATTTTATTTTTGCAAAATTTTCTTAATCAATTCAGACATTTCCTTAATATTTTTCGATCAAAATAAAATATTAATATTTTAGCGAATAATTTACTTGAAAATCAATATAGGATATAGTGAAAAAAATAACATATGTACTCAATGGAAATTTTATCTGAATCAAACGAGCGAAATTCAATTTTTCTTGTGCACTCGAATTAACAATATTCATGTTATGAATTGAAACGCTTTTTTGTTTGTTCCAGAAAATGCATTTAAAACTATATAATTTGTTCGCGATAATTTTTTAGATAGTTTCAATAATATACTGTTCTCGGCTAGCAATATATTTTTTGAATTGAAAAAAAACTTTAAATTTTATCATGTTATTAAAGTCAATAGCGTTTGTTTGGACTAATAAATCCGATTATTGACACCAACAATTTCACTATTTAATCAACGAAATTTTATTCAATAACACCATTGGTATTGGATCAGTAATTTTTTTCTTAGTGCGAGCTGCACTAAGAAAAAAAATTACTGATCCAATACCAATGGTGTTATTGAATAAAATTTCGTTGATTAAATAGTGAAATTGTTGGTGTCAATAATCGGATTTATTAATCCGAGTAGATAGAGCGTAAGACTGGATCAAATCGATCCAACTTTCATATCACTAGAATTTCTGTGAGTAAAAGGAGAGCTTCCTTTTACTCACAGAAATTCTAGTGATATGAAAGTTGGATCGATTTGATCCAGTCTTACGCTCTATCGCCGTTTTGAAAATTTTGTACAACTTTTTTTTTATTCGGCCAGCGTTTCAGAGGCTAATGCACTCGGGAATGTGCTTTCGCATTTTCTTGTCGGAAGATACGAAGACACAAATGTTTTGTGAAGTTTCTGCATTTTGCCTTTATGGAGGGCTGAAAAATATTTTGCATATTTTTTGCTTGCTGAAATGATGTATGGAGATTTAATTTTTTTTTAATTCTGTCGCAATTAAATAACTTGGACTTCCTTCATGAGCGCTTTGAAAAGTGGATGTTTTTAATTCAACTGAGGATTTGTATGATAAAGTCATTTTCGTTCATTTTGGGGATAAACTCATTTTCACTGTGAATTTTTATGTCTTTTTGGCTGATACGTTCGACTCAAAATCGATAGTAAAAAATGGAAAAAGATTTATCAGTCTTGACCTTCGGTAAAACTTCTTATAGGGTACCGGTATATTTATCTGCGAATACTAATATAATCTACCAATACAGTTTCTATTCGTCAAGTATGGGGGGAATGAAAAATAATTAAAAGAAAAATAGAGACGAGTTTGAAAAAAAGTTCGTTGTTTCGACCATAATTTTCATCTCAAATATGATATATTTTTTACAATTTTCGATTAATCGAAAAACGCGCTCGTACTTGAGTGTCAAAGCAAGCTAATAAGCGACAATTAAAATGTAAAGTCGATTGGACGAAAATTGTTCGAGTTCTGCTGCCTTAATAACGATGACAATTTGGTTATAAAAAATCGTTGTTTTTATTTAATTCCATGTATATTGCATAAAATATTACATTTTTTATCAAAATGATTCCAAAGTAACCCTTAATCTTTGACGTGAGTTGCATTTCAATGTCCTGTTAAAGAAGGCCCACACTCGGGGTTACTTTGGTACTTTAAAAAATGTACATATCAAATTGTGAGGGGGTGGTGGAGCTTGACTTTCTTATACATTTGATAGCCAAAGGACACACTGTTCTATTAAGGGATCGTCTCAGTGTGACCCTCCGAAAAATCACTGATTTTCGCGATTTTTTTTTTAAATGTTCAAATAAACTAATCAGTTCGGTTTTTTTAAAATAAATAAATACATTCATGACGAATACAAAATGATTTTTTTTATGTTTATTCATTGGATGTACAATAGTTAAATAAATTGTTGAAATGACACGTAATAAAAAAAGGTCCTGTACGGTTTCCACGATTGCGGCCGCAATTTTGATCTGAAACAAAAATTTCAAAAAGATTATTAATCTGTAGGAAAGTCGCTATCGCGCTATGGAAGGGTTTTTTTTTAATTTGACGATATGGCGGTGGTTTGAACAAAAAGTATCGAATTTGGCCCTTTTTCTCGACAGTTTTTCGTAAAAAAAATAGGAAGATTTCCAAAAAAAAAAGCTTCCATAGCGCTATAAAGAATGACGTTAAAAATGTTCTCTTCAAATGGGAACTAGATATCTTCAAAACTCTTCCTTTGAGAGTGGAAACCATTTTGAAAAACACTATTCTGAGAAAAACGCGTTTAAAGATTGGCGAGGCAGATGTCTCGCTCCGTTCCCTTTCTACAAGAAACGTTGTAGCGACCGTAATAATTTGAATTTCGATTTAAAAATTTGAGAGAATGTTTATTACAGTGTATACTATCCGATAATGCAACAACAAAAAATCGATTTTTCGATTAGAGGAAAGTAGAAAGTTGGTTTTAAATAAATTTTAAACTTTTCTTAAAGCAAGAAAAGTTGGTACCTAGGATGTTAAAAAAAGGTTACCTACAAAAAACTTCCAAAACCTGTTTCAAGTAGCCTCGTTTTACGGTACGTTGGAGGATATTTTGCATTATTTTTTAAGCATGAAAACATGTTTTTTTTTCTTTTGGAAAGACAGCAGTAAACATTGTTCTATAATGGATGTATTTTTTTATCTGCAATGAGTTGTAAAGTCACATATGTTGGGTCAACTAATTGCTCACCGTGCATACTTTTACCTCATAATTCCAGGTTAGGTTCGCGTCCAGTTCCATCGTTCTACTAACAATAAAATAATTAAACTTGGGAAGGAATTTCGAGATAAAATTTGTATATACAACAGATATTGATAATGGTTATAATTTTTCGTAGTTATAATGACCATTTCGCACTTTTGCAACGATTTTTTTGACACTCCGACTTACCGCGGGTCTCTGGAGTACCGATGAGAATATATAATGTAAATCAATCGCTTTATTTTCTGCTCAGAGGCCTCGATGTCTGAGAAATTGAAAAAAAATGTAACATCTGTTTGTGATATTAATGAAAAATATTGGCAAAACCTACATATTGCCAACGGAAAGTTTTCATCTATGGCTTCAATACCCACATGTGGTGGACTAATTAATTCAGCGAACACGTGTATCGATGATCTTCGTTCCCATCTCGTCGTCGTTATTGTTATCGTAAGTGACGATATTCCGAGAAAAAAACTAAATTCACCCAAACTGCCAATCGAACGAATAATGAAAACATTCCATTCCTGAAAACATCGCACTTTTTATGTTTTCGAGCTATATTTTTATTTTTATCGTGCACACTCACACTGAGAGAATTATAATGTGTTTTCAACCATATTTTAACTATATTTTATATTTTCCTGAGGGAAAAATAACATTTTCTACCCATAGTTACTGCAAAAAGAATAGTACTGGTTATTTATATTTTCGAAATTGCATAAACTATGCACATATGTTAACTGCAACTACCTATCTCACCAGCATACGTTTATTGTTCAATGCTATATAATATAATAGGTTTTCACAAAATGGATATTCGCTGACACTATAAAAAACGTACTCCCCCAAGATCCTAATAGTGAACAGGACGAAAATATATATAAACATTGATTAAAAATGTTGCCTGTGATTTGCGACGATGTTTATAGTGATTTGCACGATATAATAAGATAGGGTCATTCAAGTGTTGGTTCAAGCCATCAATGCTCGTCTACTAAATATATAGAATATTTCATAAATCCAAAATAAAATAAAATACGCTACTGAGAGTTCTACATTCGATGATCTTTTATCATGATTCTTCATTTGCTGACCTCCTGTAATGATTTATTTCGATGGAAATATTTCGCCTACCTAGGGAATCGAACCTACAACCTACCTGCACATCTTCTGCCTATCGTACGCACGCTGTCGAGTGCTTATGGCATTTTGATCGCAAATATGGCATAAAAGACAAAAATTATACCAGCTGTACTGCCAAATAGCTGCTACCTCCGATTTAGATAACATTTTGCACAGATCTTTTTTTTTATAAAGTCACTGCTGAAATGGATGTTTGGCACAACGCAATAGTTTTGTGCCATATTATTTCATCCGACCTGTTATATGCATAGTAATGTGTGTCCTACAAGAAGGTCATCTATGAGAAGGAGCATCGAAATGGGGTTGAAGTTTGCACCGTTGGAATGCAGCGATTTTTTAAAAATTTCTTATTTTAATTATCATCCAAAATCTTACTTTGCAAATTTGTAGCAGATCGCTAAATGAGAATATTAGAAAAAATGTTTGCGTAATTTTTGGAGCTCAAATCTGGTAAAGAAAATTTGGAAAATGAAAAAAAAAAATTATTACCGTTGTATTTCAACGATGCAAACTTCAATGTCATCTATATAACAGTTCGTGAGACACGCGTAGTTGTCAAAACAACTAATTCGTGATTGCTCCAACTCCAGACGATTCACGCCTTCACTGTAAGTAACATTATCATAATTTTTTCGAATCCCATTTTTTTCATGGGGTCTTCTTATAAATTTTTAAGGACAAACGTTAATGTTGACCATATGAATTGTACGAACTTGAATAAAATAATAGAAGTTTGACGGAACAAAATCTAACGTACAGTATAGAACATTAGTAATTGTGCGCCGATTTTGTGAGAGCCCTGAATTTACCGTATATATGAGGGTGGCAGAAATTCGAGCTCTATTTTTTTTCCTTCTTCTCGCCGTTAAATTATCTTCTTTGAAGAAAAAAAGATTGTCGCGAAATTTGCGAGCGGTAAAAAAATATTTAGAGGTCGACTCAAGTCTCTCAAAAATTCATTTTATTTTCATTAAAAAAATCGATTCTTTTTCGTTCACTTCTCACCCCTGAATGTTACGCTTTATAATTTTTAAATTGACCTCGCGAACGCTCTAGCCGGTCAAGGAATATTTAGTGGTCGCTCAAGAGCTTCGAAATTTCCTATTTTCGCGAATTAGTTTTACTCTTCTCACTCGTAAATTTGACGCTTTATAAAATTTCCAAAACAGTTAATCGTTTTTCTTTAAAAACAGATTTTTCAAATTTACCTTACACTACTAACCGAAGAATTTTAACGTTTGTTCTCATAAAATAATTCTTCAAAGCTCGTGTCCGTGAGCAACATTATCGGTCCCCCGTTTTATCGGGTTAGAAGTGAGAGGTAAATTAAAAAAAGCTGTTTCTAAAGAAAAAAATGGATTAATTGTTTTGAAAATTTTACTAAGTGTTAAATTTATGAGTGAGAAGAGAAAAAAATCGCGTCAATTGGCAATTTCGAAGCTCTTGAGCGACCACTAAATGTTCATTAGACGGCTAGAGCTTTCGCGAGCTTAATTAAAAAATTATAAAGCGTAGAATTCATGTATGAGAAGTGAATGAAAAAAAATCCTTTTTGTATTGAAAATTTGAATTTTTGGGAGGCTGGAAACAAATTCTAAATATTTTTCGACTGCTTGCAGCTTTCGCGACGATTTTTTTTCTTCTCTTTAAAGTAGATATTGGATGGTAAGAAAAAGGAAAAAAATCGAGCTCAAATTTGTACTACCCTAATACCTATATTGTCAAGCCTTCTACGATAGTTTTCCTTTTACGATGGTTAATTAAATTAAATTTTCCCTTTAAGATGGTTAATTTCCTTTACTTTTTCAGGGATAATAGATAGTCAAATACTCCACCCAAATAACCTATTGGGATTTTTGCAAATCTCTCTGTTACCATGGGCATTTATTGTAAATACTATGGACTTTTCTCCCAGTGTACAATTGCAAAAATGTAACGTTTGAACAGGTGTTACCCATACAAAAAAAAAACGAATAGAAATCGACGTTGAAAATAATAAAATCGAACGAGAGGCTGAAAAACCAAAAATTGAAGCTTACGTAATCGTTAAATAAGCACTCGCGAATTCCAGAAGTGGCCTTGGCCCTACTGATACACGTACCGTCGACCACACGTTTTATTTTATCGCACCACTTGTGTTTGATATCATGCATCATCTTCCAAATTAAACGTATTTTTATAATAGACTAATCTCCAATGTTTGTACGATTCGTCAGTATTCTTGTTACGCGCAATTGATGCCGGGGGTATATATAAGACGAAGCTTGGCCACAGATCATCACAGACACTTTCTCGATCGTCGAAGTTTCGTTGCTTGATACAGAGAAGAAAATAAAAGAGGGAAAGATGCGCGCTGTCTTGGCTCTCGTATCATTAGCGATTATTGGTATCGTCGTTCAATCGACGTACGCCTACCCGACTGCGAATGATCTTCAAGAAACTCCAAGCGAAAAAGGACATCATCTAAAGGCGAGCATCGCACGAAGGGACCTCAGTCCATCTGAAGAGGACGTTTATCTCGACAACCAAAGCGACGATGACGTGGATCAATCAGAGTCGTCCAATGACGACGAACAAGACAAGGGGTGGGTCTTCCACGAAGACAACATCGACGCTTATTGAGCCGGCCTCATCCAATTCCTTCAACTATGGGTCTCTTGTTCGAAAGTTTTTTCACACTTTCGCCTGGCGATGACAAAAATGAACGCTCATTATAAATGTGTCAAGGACTGTCAGAAGTATTAGCGGCGCAATGATGTGTATTGGGTTTGCGAAAAATGGAAGTGTTCGTCATCAGACAATATAATGAACAACGTATATTATTTCCACAATCTTGTCTCTTGAAATGCTATTGGAAATAAATTGATTATACTGGTGTGCAAATATTTATTTTCTTACCTGAATTGAATATATCATCAAAATTATATACGGACACAAATGATATTTAAAAAATGTGGCAATGACGACGAAATGTATTGTACGCGCAGGCGAGAGGATTTTTCGTTTGGGCGTAATAACGAATTTGCGTCGTTAAGGGGTTAGGCTACTCTAGAGGCCGAAAAATCGGCTTTTTGGGGATTTTTAAAAGAAAAACTACAAAATAAATCGAGATTACAAAAAGAGTGTTTACCATACATATCAGGGACTGTATACGATAGTTTTTTTAAGCGATTAATTTCAAAATGGCGGCTGTGCAGCGTTTATCTCAAAACTGCATTTTTTAAGTTGGCCGGCAACATGACTCAGACAACTGTCAACCGATTCGCTTGAAATGTTGAATATATCTCGAAAAATACATTATCTATGGAAGTACGTAGGATTTTTTTTTATATTGCATAGTTCATTTGTTATTAACAATTATCTGACGATTTTTTAGGCAAATTTTTGGAAAGTGAAAAATTTCGTCAGATAATTGTTAATAACAAATCAACTATGCATTATAAAAATAAAACCCTATGTACTTTCATAAACAATGTATTTTTCAAGATATATTCAACATTTCAAGTGAATCGGTTGAAAATTGTCTCAGTTATGTTTCCGGCCAACTTAAAAAATGCAGTTTTGAGATAACCGCTGCACAGCAGCCATTTTGAAATTAATCACTCCAAAAAAATTATTGCATACAGTCACTGATATGTATGATAAACACCTTTTTTGTAATCTCGATTTATTTTGTAGTTTTTCTGAAAAAAATGACCGGTGAGTGCAATTTCAAAGACGTCGATAGAATTGTATCAAACTCTGAAAAGGCACTTGTTAAATCGAAAAAATAAAAATAAACTTTGAAGGGTTGCTAGCGCAATAATTATTTTTTTAAACCGTGAAAGATGTTCGAGTACTCCATTGTCATCCGTTTAGCAATTCACACAGGGCCGAGCAATTATTTGAAATGTTCACTCACAAAATATTATTTTTAGTGACTATTTATAAAAAAGGTTGGGCGCTTCGAGTCCTCTGATTTTTATAGTAACATCGAATTATGACAATTTGACCACGCGTGCTTCAGCCGTTTTGTTTTCCCAATGATAAAAATCATTTTTGCGTATTATAAAAAACAATGAACCTTCGTGTTGAGCTTAGCGGATTAAAGAACGAATTTTAAACATTTTCATATTGAAGTTTAGTTTAAGGGAGGAAACCACTATGACGAGCCGAAAAAGCTAGTTTTTCCAAATTTGTTTGGTCCACTAGATTATTTATGTGGGATATGGAAAAAAGGTGTTATTAAACATACATTGATGAAGGTGCTATTACACATACATTGATCTTATTTCGTATGAATTTATATTTTAAAAAATTAAAAATTAACATCGTTATTGAGGTATAATAGAGCCTTTGTATAGAAAATGTGGTTCAACGGCCGCATAAAAAACTTGACAGTTTTGCGAAAAAAAAAATTCACAAAGATACGGGTGTTAAAATAAGTATAATTTTGATGAATTTTTTACTTACATTTGGGGGCTTGAAAAATATTAAATAAAAAAAAACGGCTCCGTATAACGATACCTATATACTGCAATTATGAAAAATTCGGTTTTTAAAATTGAAAATCGGACAATTATATTTCGACAAAACGCGATTGAACATTTTAGTATATGAAGTCGTTGCGCTACCTGCTCTCGCTAAATCGCCTGTAACTTGGACAATTTTCAATATTTTATTTTGAACATTTTTTCACATATTCTTAAACATGTATAGATTGAAAAAATGCAAAAAATCGATTTTTCTAAACCTCCATAGTGGCAGTGTCAGCTTCAAGTCAACTTAAACATTGTGCACAATTTTTTCTACGAAGAATTATTTTTTTCCATCGTGTTTTTTATTTATATGTGCTAATGAATATTTTCACATCGGGTTAAAATGCACGACACGTTGACTTTCAAAAGTGAATAAACGCTATTATATTTAAAAAAATATTAATAAATAAAATAAATAGTAAAAACTTAAGTATATATATTTTTTAAATGTTTTATTTAAGAATCGAGACGTTCACTGTATATGTAGCCTGTAAATATATACATCGATAAAATTGAGAACAAAGATCAGAAAACTCATTAACTTACTTGGATATTCGGCACATGGCGCACTTTGTCGCTTTTTCCCTCAAACTTCTTATGGCTCATTTTCGATTTTTTTCTTCACCCACGATTTATCGGCACGTACGCATCCCCTTGAGAGCACGACACCAAGGCAATACGTTCGCGCACCCCTGATTTCATTCTCGAGTGTTTGTACGACACTTTTCAAAGTTGTTTTAAAACAAACCACGGGCCTTTTTCGAGTGGCCACCCGTGACGAAATCTTTCGCAATTGAGGAAGAGGGCACGAGAATGCAATGTGAAAAACGAGAGCGCTACTGAACGGCAGTGTACACGCGCGAAGTGTCGAAAGAGGGGTTGCGACGGAGAGCGTGAGAGAACGGAGAAAAAGCAAACCGCGTTATTTATCTTTCGATTGTGAATCGAGGTTGATGTATATAGCACCACCATCGAACCAATCACTGTTGCACGAGTTGTTTTTTCAACCAGTGGTACTTATTTGCGCAACCCTTTCCCGCGAAATAACCGCAGCTCTTACAATCGCAGTTAAAAATTTCATGCACGATAAATATTTATTTTTCAATTCGAACCTCCGATTTGATTTCTCCCACGATGTTGAACGGGGAAGGGTCTCGCCAAGCGAAGTCACAGGAAGGAGAAGGAGAGTAGTGTGCAACGCATTGATTTTATGACGTTGAAGTTTGCATCGTTGGGAGGCAACGAAAATTATTTTTGTTCTTGTTTCCTAAAGGCCATAGCCGGGTAAGTAGGGAAAAATTGCCCCCGCATTTTCTCCAGCGAACTTAGGAGTATATTCTGAGGTATAAAAAAAAACAAATTTTCTGAAAATTTCATCCCCGTCAACGCTATGGTTTTGGAAAAATGAATTAAAAAAAAATCCGGAAACGCTTCGGTGGATCGATTCGATTTTTTTTTGCTACTTGTTATGATCATACGTGTTACGAAATAAAATTATAGAATATCTTGCGAAAGATTAAGGTTAAAAAAAAATGATGTTCCTTGTTTTATTTTTTTTTTACTATAATCCACTTGGGGTACAATAACGAATTTTTTTTATATAATCTTTGGGCACCTTATTAGATTATATAATTTTTTCAAAATGATCGGTTTGGTACGCCACAGTGGAAAAAAAAAGAAACAGACTTTATCGATATATTTTTGTTATATATCTATATAACTAAAATATATCAATAAAGTGTGTTTCTTTTTTTTTCACTGTGGCGTACCAAACCGATCATTTTGAAAAAATTATATAATCTAATAAGGTGCCCAAAGATTATATGAAAAAAATTTCGCTATTGTACCCCAAGTGGATTATAGTAAAAAATAATAAAACAAGGAACATTATTTTTTTTTCAAACCTTAATCTTTCGCAAGATGTTCTATAATTTTATTTCGTAACACGTTTGATCGGAACAAGTACCAAAAAAGTCAAATCGATCCACCGTGCGGTTTCCGGAAATTTTTTTTTTGATATTTAAAAAAAAATTCATTTTTCTAAAACCATTACGTCGACGGGCATGAAATTTTCAGAAAATTTGTTTTTTTTTATACCTCAGAACATACTCCAAATTTGGCTGGAAAAAATGCTTACCCGGCTATGGCCTTTCTTTTTACCGAATTGACCTAGAAAAATCACTGCAAAATACATTTTTTCATAATAATGAAAATGAGTAATTGTAAGAATTTTCGTTGCATTCCAACGATGCAAACTTCAACTTCATTTGATTATGACGTTAAAGTTTCCATTGTTGGAAGGTAACGAAAATGATTTTATTATTTGTTTCCCAAATTTCTTTTCGTAGCCTTGACCTACGAAAATCACTCAAACATTTTCTACAAATCTTATTCAGCGATCTACAACCTGAAACTGCAAAATATAATTATTCACAATAATAAAAACAAGAAATTGTAGGAATTTTCGTTGCATTCCACGATGCAAACTGCAACCCCATGTGATTTTGACGTTGAAGTTTGCATCGTTGGAAGGTAACGAAAATGATTTTATTCTTTTTGCCCAAATTTTCTTCCGTAACGTGAGTGACATTTCGCTTCACCCGAGATACTTGACTCGCAGCCGTTGAAATTTAATTTTCTATCGACACTGAATGGCTCCCTCGTGGATTTGAACAATTCGACTTTCGGAATCGAGGTTAATTTTTCTTTTCGTTTCCTCGGTGGTATCTGGGGTCGTTAATTAGGCTCATCTAATTATAACAAAATGCACGATGTCCGATGTCACGCTCGATTCCGAGCGTGCCACGACGGAAGCTCGGAGGATCAAAATGCAACCCTCCGGGAGCTCGAGAAAGAACGGAGATTACCGTCGAGGGCCCTCGACGCCCTACTGTACCATCGCTCCTTCCCCTCCCCACCTTCCTTCGAACATCACTTAAAATAACACCGGATCCTTCTCTCTCTCTCTCTCTCTCTCTCTCTCTCTCTCTCTCTCTCTCTCTCTTTCTCTCTCGCTCTTCATATGCTCGCTCTCGTTTCTTCTTTTCTCTCGCTTCTCCTCGAATCTATACCATCCCCGTGGCAAAAGATTTTCCGTCATCCAAATTTACAGATCCGCCGAAGTATTTCTGGTGAACACGGCTCTAATCCCTGTTTGCTGCTCCGATAATCCACCGAAAATTCGTATTTCTATTTTGATTATGCTTCCGTAGGTAGAGAATAATTTACTGATATGCGACAACAACTGTCGCAAGAGACGGCAAAATAAATCTTCCTTCCCGAGGTAATATTGTGTCGTGATGGGGAAGTTCAAATCTTCGGACTGCGTTTTGTACAATAATTGGACATGATACTCCAATGAAAAAGGAAATGAAAGTAAACACGATGACCGAACAGATTAAAGCAGGATATGCATTTAGACAGGAAGAAAATAAGCAATATTGAGGCATTTTTTAAACTAAGAAACAATTATTCTACAATTATCAAACTTTAGGTATACTGTAATAGTATATTTGAGTATACAAAAATTTTTTTTAAAATTAATTCATCATCAAAATGACGGAGCTGTGGCAGAGTGTTACGGCAAGGTCGCCGCGGGAGTTGCGAATCGGCGTGCAGTCTAGCTTCTCGTAGACTTTGATTTGCAAAAAAGTTCAAACATTTTTTCAGTTGGAACATGTATAGTTTCTATGTGACGGTAATTAAAATGAAGAAAATGCAAATTCAAGAAAGTGGCACGCCTTCACAAAAAAAGTCAATATTTCACACATTTCTGTAAAATGTGGATAAAAAAAGTCGTTTCTTTTTCAACTTTTCAAAAACAATTATTGTCAAGTAGAAGGTACCAATATTATCAATATTTCTACCAAGTTTCAACTCAATTAGCTTAATAGTTTTTGAGTAATCCTGCACGCCAATTTCGATAATGCAGTTTTGAGAAAAACGCGTTTGAAGTTCACGCCCACTCCGAATCCGAGCGGTGAGGCACAGCGTTAACGAGCTGTAACGTTTGAAGTTTTTCGAATTTCGCTTTCAAACTTTAGGAAAATATTCTATATATATAGTTCTAAAGTTTAGAGAAAAAAAAAGAAATCGATTTTTTGATCCTTGTAACTATATATCCCGCCTTAAGAGCAGATATATACCTAGATGGTCGAGGTCTAGGAGTTAGAAGCTATGAACAATCCGTCGATCGTAGAAGACCTACATAAAGGGCCTGGTATCGATGATTCCATGTAAGTTGACAAAATTCATGATTTATTCATTCCCAAATTTTCAAACGCGTTTTTCTCAAAACTACGTTTTTCAAATCGGTACCCAAAATTTTTCGAAAACCAATGAACCGATTGCCTTGAGGTTTTTTGTCGTTATTCTATACACCATTATCTAGTACTTGTCATAGGATTTTTTTCCGTTACTTAGTTTTTGTTTTATAGGCAAAATAATAACTAACTTTTGGCCCAAAAATCACTATTTATGTTCAAACGTCCGCCATTTTGTCATAAATCGATATTTTCAAAATCGGCCATGACAAGTACTAGATTATAGTATCTAATTTAATAATCTTGTTGTTTTTTTTTCAGATGATTTTTGAAGAAACGCCAGTGGGTACCGTATACGCAGATTTTTTTTACGCGCTCCAAGGATCATACAATATCCTTGTATATTTTTGATATTTTTCAATAAAGAAAATTAAACATATTTTTGAATGTATATACTTTTAGATAATTAAAACCCCAATCCGAAATTTCAAATAGTTTTCCTTGAAAAAATTCTCAAAAATGACCTTTTTCCGGCTCCTAGGTGTATATCTCCCCTTAAGGCCTTAGGCCACTCTAGAAGCCGAAAAGGTAGGCTTTTTGGGTTTTTTTTTTCAGAAAAACTACAAAATAAATCGAGATTACAAAAAGGGTGTTTATCACACATATCAGTGGCTGTATACAATATATTTTTTGAAGCGATTAATTTTTTATTATAATGAGCCAATGCATTTTTTTTTATTATATATAATAATTGCTATAGAAGTATGTAGGATTTTAGTCGATATATTGGTTTTTGGCCACATGGCGCACTTCTAAAGTGGAAAGTGAAAAATTGACCTAAAAATCGTTAGATAATTGTTAATAAAAAAATTAACTATGCAATATAAAAAAAAATCCTATGTACTTCCATAGAAAATGTACTTTTCAAGATAGATTCAACATTTCAAGTGAATCGGTTGAAAATTGTCTGAGTAATGATTCCGGCCAACTTAAAAAAATGCAGTTTTGAGATAAGCGCGTTTGAAGTTTTGAGTAGTGAGCTGCGGACCAGTACTAAAATTCTAAAACCGAGTACTTAGAGATTTTCCCCGGTCATCATCTTTTGGGACATCATTTTGAGGTCCTAGGGGACCATTTGAAAAAAATCGATTTTTCGAAAATTCTAGAGTGGCGTAACCCCTTAAGGCAGGATTCTACTTTGAAACTTTGAAAAAAAAATTTTTTTTTTTTACATTTTTCGAAAGTAAATATGTTCAAGAATGTTCGGTCAACATTTTACAAAGTTCCAAGCAGTCTGACTATCCTTTTTCGCCTTTCGAACGCACCTACCTGAGCGCGCTGTTGTGACCCGCCCGGCGCGCGGCCCGGACTCACCAAAACTTTAAACGCGTTTTTCTCGAAACGACATTTTCAAGTACCGTGGTCGTGATAACTCAAAAAGTACTGAACCGATCCTTATGAAATTTGGAACACATATTCTATATATGTGTACCAACCGACCTATCTACAATCAACTTAAAATTTTGATTAGAACTATTTTTTTATTGCAAAAAAAGACCAAAAAAAACGCATTTTTTTCATATTTTAGCCGCCATTTTGTTAATTTTGCACGTATATAAAATATTCTAGTTAGGTCGGTTCCTGAAGACATACTGAACATGAAACTATTTGATTTTTTTGTTTCAGACCATCCGTCAGGAAGATTTCACGACCACGGCAACGGTACCTGCTTTTCGAGGCGTTGGCTTTAAACATATTTTACGTGTACAAAAAATGAATAAAATACATTAAAATTTTTTTTTTATGTACTTAAAGAGTGTATTTATTGAACAGTTTAAACCCCATATCGATATCTTTAATAGTATTCTCAGAAAAAATTCACGAAAATAGCGTTTTCTTGCTCCCCTATCCGAAAGTACGCACTTTCCGGCCGCATTTCAGGCTGGGAAGAGCATTTTTCGTGGCCGGCTGACGACCGCTCGCTCTGACAGGATTTTCGCGGCCGGCGATATTTACGTATGCACGTTATTCTTTTATCTTGTGCTCGCTCCTGTCAAAGTCGTGTCGTGGTCTCGCGAAGAATTTCGTTCAAGTGTCGAAAAAAAAAATGGAAGAATCCTTATCAGAAGGTTCTTGATTCGTTGATTTGATGTTTATGTTAGTAATGTTGGTTTTATTTCATCTTGATGTTTTCAATGCCCGCCCCGACCAGCAAAACCTCGGCTTCGCCTCGGTCTTGCAAAAGTCGGGCGGGCATCCCCCCCACCTTTCGCTCGCCTCCCTGCGAGAACGACAGCTTCATTGCATTTCACGAGATGGCCGGCTGACAGCCAACAGATGACAGCTGACAGCACGAATGACAGCTGACAGCACGAATGACAGCATTAATTGCACGGAATTACATACATTAATTAGGCCCGTACTTTCGGCTACGGGATCAAGAAAAATAGTATACAACCCACGGCCCAAATGTTGGATGCCCTGGCATGTGCGATATGAAGGCCTCGGCTTCGCCTCGGCCTTTATATCGCACATGCCAGGAAATCCAACTTTCGGGCCTAGGGTCGTAATATACTATTTTTTCATGGTTTCAAAGTAGAATCCTGCCTTAAGCAGAAAGGCCCATTTCATATAATATTCTCTTTGACCCGGATAATATTAGTCCCTTCACGTGGGAACGTTGGCACGCGGCTCGTGCTTTTCCGTACCGTGATCATTGCTTCTCGATTCTGTTGCATTGGAGTATCCATCGCCTTTACTCCTCACGGTGAGATGTGGCGGAAAGCATACGTCCTGTATACCCATGGGGCACTCAAGAACAAATCTTCACCATCGATAACTTGACGAGGCTGGTAACTCCCGTAATTTATGGCATCTGCAATCTTTGTATTGATTGTAACATTTGTTCGATTTACTTTTGAATGTTGGAAAACAATAACAAAAAAATGTTGTTTCAAATAACTTCGTAGTTTTTTAATCGAATAATTCCAACTATTGACTACTTTAATCTTTGGAATTACATTCGATATAGTCGGTTGAGTCATAATTTTTTTTTTCAATTCGAAATATGTATTCCATCAATTATCAAAATGAGATGAAAAAAATGGTCCTCCGCCGATCAATCGTGAAATTCGCCGTATATAGGGAAGTATTTGGACACGCGAAGATCTGATAGGAGTTCTGTACTCCGGTCAGCCGTGAAATTTCACTTCGATATCGCTCTCGAGCCATACGTCACAATTATGAAGGGAACGCGTTACGCACGAATGTGACGAATGCCTGACGTTGTGTGAGGGAGCAGGCCCGACAAAACGCATGCTTGGGCGTTGCCCGACGATTGCCCGCTTCGTTGAATGCGAAATACTCGTGCCAAGCAAAGTAAGGGCTCATTGCTGTATTAGGGCAAAGTGAAAGATCTGCCGCGGGACGTACGAGCACGAGAGAGACAGCTGTAAATTCGTTATTCACTCATCTCCGAGTCGACTAATGTTCGGAATTTTTTTTTACGTTGCGTTTTTTTTAAACGGCAACGAAGCGAGACTTCTTTTTTCCAAAATGTCTGAACGCAACGGAATTTTGTATTGATTGAGCGGCTTTGATCGAAGAAAATTTGATCTCATTTACAGAGACAAATATATTTTTCATTAACTTTATTATATTTTATCATAAATTTATTAAATATAATAAATCATTCTTCCGTATTATTAGATATAATAAATATATGTGGTAATAAATTCATTATATATATTTATTGTATTTAATAATAAGAAATCTTTTTTTCATTAACTTTAATTAGTGGTTAGAATTTTCGAATAACAAATAATTAGTATTATTCAATGAGAGTAAATATTTGGTCCGCTCGACATTTTTTCAGTTCTTAATTGAATACAATTCATTCAAGAAACCTTAACCTTTGCACTTAAGAGGACATTGATTACCCACATGAAACTTTGTTGTTAAATATTTTTACGAACAAATAAATTTTAATAATTAAACTCCAAAAAATAATGATACAGTTTTCATTGTATGTTATTTATAAAATTTTAATTATAATAACCCGTTACGAATAAAATACTAAAATATATACTTTAATTGCACTTATAAGATTTTCACGGAATTTTTTTGAAATTCACTGGAAACGTTTTCGTTAAAGCTTATTATTCGTTTGAAATGTAAACGAATACTGTAGGCATTTTCGAATTTAACGCAGATAATCTTTTAAAAAATTAAGAAAACACCAATAGAATGAGTAGAATAGTACCTCTTTCTTCAGGTTATTGATTGAAATCTTAATTATAATAAAACGTTATAAATAAAATAGTAGAATACATAATTGAATTGTACTTATGAAATTTCCCCTGAAATGTATTATGTCTTTATAAAAATATTGTAGTCATTTTCGAATTTACATACACAGGCTCACAAAAATTAGAAAAAACAAACAGTATAGTCCCTCTTTCTTCATGTTATTAATTGAACATTGATAGAAATTTCAATCATAATTAAACGTTATAAATCAAACAATCAAACATATAATTGAATTGTACTTCCATAATTTCCAATGCAGCAGTGCATTTCTCAAATTCACTGAAAACATTTTCGCCGAAGCTTATTATTTATTTAGCAGAATACTATAGTCATTTTAAAATAAACCTCACGTAATCTCAGAAAAATTAGGAAAATATCGAATAGTCCCTCTTTCTTCAGTCTATTGATAGTACATAATCGAAGACGGTAGAATGTTTTTCACACGCAGTAAAAGTGGGAAAAGCATCCTCGCCAGTTCTATATATCAAGTGATATTACGGAGAAGGTATAACGTCGAAAATTGCCAATGCCGAACGTGATCATAAAGACGCGACTGTCGGAAACTGCCATCAGACACATAATCATTTCTTGTATTTGCGTGGCCTATAGAACGCACGGAGTCGTATACGAGCGAAAAAATGAAAAAGATAGGAGCGGACCGTTTGCTCGTCTCGTCGTCTGAACACTCGAAAAAGGAGGAAAAAAAATATACGTGTACGATAAGGTTTTATGGCCCGCCAGTCACGGGTCCTCTCTGTGGAGTCCGCGCCATGCCCTCGGATGTTCTTCGCGCTCTTTCATGGTCCTCTGCAACGTGCGTACTCAACTCGCGATATCACCTAACGAGCACCGACTTCGAATGTGTCAAAATTCATATGTATTTTACTTGTATCAATTTTACGGTTTTTAGAACAATAATCATAATAATAATGAAATTTCGACAATAAAGGAATAATAATAATGATGGAATATTAATAATAATAATAGATAAATAACAATAATTGAATAATAATAATAATGAAATAATAATATTAATGGGATCAATATTATTATAATAATGAAATAAACATTTCTTTTACCAGCACATGGCAAAAATTGTTCAATTTTTCAAAATATGGCCTAAATAAATGTACCAATTTTACGGTTTTTAGAACAATAATCATAATAATAATGAAATTTCAACAATAATGGAATAATAATAATAATGAAATAATAATAATGGGATCATTATTATTATAATAATGAAATAAAAACTTCTTTTACCAGCACTTGGCAAAAATTGTTCAATTTTCCAAAATATGGCTTAAACTCAATTTGATCATTTCTTTCTTTGTAAATTCGATACGCCGTCGTTATTACTTCGCTTTATTGTTACCGAGCTCCTTACAAGGAAACCTCGCGTCTGATAAAAAAAATCCTAATTTGCGTGAATTTCAATAAAATTGAGATAAAAATGTTTTCAGTGAAATGCGCACTCGGGTATAATCTTTCGTAAAAGCACGTGACTGATAAAGAAAAGTCTTGTTTTTTACGGAATCCCATCCGCAAGCAATCCTCGTCTCTATTGACAGAGATGGCTGGGAGTGCAAAAATCATAAAATTCAATTAATTACGAAAGTGATTCGGCAATTATTTTATTTTACGACGACGGTATGTGCCGTATTTTTCGTGTTGTTCAAAAATGGAAACAATTCTCTGCACCTATGAAAGATTGGTATAGATAAAGAGGCGAGAACGAAAAATGCATTATCATGTGAAAAAAAATAATTAAACACTAAAAAATGTAATTAGAGTTCTTCGCTCGTTAAGAACATCTCCAGTTAGTAATTTGACCCGCCGATCGAAATTTGTACGAAACCATCCATACTGTGTGGCTTTTCTTCAACGTTGGAGGGTGGCTCGTTCATAGCTACTGCACATTTTTGAGCGGAAGCAAAGCTCAAGGAGCTCCGAACATATATTATACGAGGATGTGGTAATCGCTAAAAGTTTCGAACCATTTATCACTTCATTGCCACGCGGAAACGGCGCGAACATATTCATTTACCATGAACCCAAACCTCCCTCATGCTCTCGTTCGCGCGGTTCTTCGTGGATCTTAATTTTTTACCTACTCCGCTCGGCAAATGGGAACGAAGGAAGTAAAAAAAACGTCATTACTTATGCTTAAGCACTTTCACGGTTTGCGGTACCTCTCGGTATGGGATGTACGCCTGAATTTATACTTTTCAACCGATGCTTTGGTTGATATTATTTTTTCACCGTCATTCCGTGTGTGTACCTGTACGTATACGGTATTTAGCATGTCAGTGGAGAAAAAAAAAAGATTATCTTCGTGTCAGCCTTGAAACGGTTGATGCGGTAAAAATGATTTTCAGGCCATTGGATTTTGGAACCGCTACCAATAAAATTAAGCATATCTTGATAAAATTTATTCCACACGGAGAAAACACGGACCTCGAAATTTACAATTAATACTATGCTTCTAAACAAAATATCATTAAACATAAAAAAGTATTGAATGGAAGATAAAAATTCGAATTATGGTATAGTAATAATGAAGAAATTAAAATTTTAACCTACGATATGACACGTAAACTGATACAATTAATTAATACATTTTATTCGGCATATTGTGATTTTTTGTAGTATTGAAAAAACATTTTGCTCACGTGATTGGAACAATTAGTTTCCAGTATTCTGCAAAAAGTACGGTATAAAGAGTCACATTTTACTAATCACTTCGTAATATTGTTCGCTATACGCCGAAGATTTATGCTATGCGTATAGTGAAATCTATACATACATGAAGATTCATGCTATACGTATAGTAAAATCCATATGAAGATAGGACTGGCGCCTATGCGAGAATATAGTTTCAAATATAATATGCGCGCATTATTTTAAATATACAGCATATAGGACTCGCGACTATGCGAGAATAGTTTCAAATGTAATATGCACGCATTATTTTTACTATACGGTGTGAGAATCATTTTTACACTTCTATAACAAGTCTTAGAATTCCGAACTGGAAGTAAACTGCTATACTTTTTTAGCACTGAATACTAGAATTCTGGCAACCAGTGTTAGAATTTGAGGCCGTATTTTTCTCCGTGCGAGTGCTGTTCTTTCCCCAAAAATAACAATTCGTTTCTTGTTTAAGGGGGTATAGTTCTCTGGAAATTAAAAAAAAATCGTTTCTTTTGCATATTGTGACAGTGTGAACTTTCAAGAATATTTTGAGACCAACCGGACCCTGAAATTCTAAAAATTGACGTAAGTTTCACACTATTGACTTACATTCGCACAGGTAGCGTTCAAATAGTAGTCCTTTTCGGTTCACCATGGCATTTTTTAATTGGATGAACCATTTGTTGATAACAATGACTTCAGCATGCTGCTTTTCAACAGAAAAATGAGGTTTTCTTTGGAGAAGCTGTCATTTTTCATATCTTTTCGAAATTTCGAAAATTGGATCGTGAACCCATAGCCTGTTGAATATATTTTAAGAAAAAAAGTTTGTCTTCGTTTCTGATTAGATTTGAGCCTGGTAGAGAACCCGCCGTTTCAGGCCTCACCGCTGGAGGACTGCAACGCCAACTGCAGCACCACGAACAAGTTGAAAGATTTTCTTCCGAAAAAATTACATTGTAACCACAAACATAAGTACAACATGCTAGAAAAAAAATTAATTTATTCCAACCAATGTGTTACTAGAAAAAAATGTGTCATTCTGACCCTGCAAATTGGGCTTCCAGAGAGGAACACCCCGTTGACTCAATGACCGTCCTCCAAACAGCCAAATGTAAAAATATAAATATTCCACTGTTATAACAATTGCAAACTAAAAAATGAACTCATATTTTTCTATGCTGGATTCAGCGCTCCGTACATCGATTCTTCTCCATTGTGATGACCAAAAAATGAAATATTGTCAAGCAAGATTGCTCGGGCTCACACTTATTTTTCCGCGAGTTAAGAAAATAGAATTCCAAGCGGGGCCGAACAAGGATAATACTCGAAAAGTGCGATGAAAATGGACATATCGAGAAAAATACGTTTACGCTGTACTCGGGGCTTGTGGACACCCTAAGATGAGTATGGCGGAGGGAGTGAGAGGTAGATATGTCGAAATAGCGTTTGAGGGGGAGGGGGGAGAGAGAGAGAGAGAGAAGTGAGGAAGACACGTTGTCGGATCCTTTGGACTTTGCTCTTCTTTGTCGTTTCTCGAGGAAGTTCGGAGGAAGTGATCATGAGAAGCGACAACAAAGCAGAGAGCAGAGTATACAATGAGCACGAAAGAGAGAGAGAGAGGGAGAGAGAGAGAGAGAGGGGTGGGAAGGAAGAAGAAAGTGACTCCGCGAGAAAACGATAGTGACGTTGACGACGTTGGCGTCGCTTGGAGGGTTGCCATGTTGGACGCAGAGTTGAAGGCGCCGCCCCGTAGTAGCGCCTCCATTGGCGATTACGTCATCACGGAGAGATCACGGAAAACCTAACGGCAGAATTCAAGAGCAAGAATTCTCTCCCGCTCTCTTTAACTTTTTTCTATTTTCGTCAAAATGTTTTCAACAATTATTCGAAGTATGCAGGCCGTCCAAAAATGACTTTACACTCCATGTCAAAAGGTTACTGCAAATATCTCGCGGATTACTGCAGATATTGAAATACTCACGGTACAGAAGACACTCAAGGTACAGATGATGCTCAAGATACAGAAGATACTCAAGATACCGAAGATAATCAAGATGTAGAAGGTACTTAAGATACAGAAGATACTCAAGATAGCGAAGATAATCAAGACATAGAAGGTACTTAAGATACAGAAGATACTCAAGGTACTCAAGATGCGGGAGATACTCAAGACACAGAAGATTCTCTCGATTCTAAAGATAAAGAAGATACTCGAAATACTTAAGATAACGGAGATACTTAAGATAAAGAAGATACTCAAGATAAAGAAGATACTCAAGATACAGGCTGAAGCTACGAAGATACTCAAGATATAGAAGGTGTTCAAGATTCCCAAGATACAGAAGATGCAGAAGATGCAGAAGATGCTGAAGATACTCAAGATACTCAAGATACAGAAGATGCTGTAGATACCGAAGATACAGCAAATTCTCAAGACACTTAAGATAAAGATGACATTCAAAATACTCAAATCGTCATAAAATACTCAAGATATTCAAATAGTTATGACACTCAAGATAATGAAGATACAGAAGGTACTCAAGATATCCAAATACCCAAACCGTTCATAACTCGAAAATCATTGCATATTTTTAACAGGTGAGGCAAAAGCATCGATTTCGCAAGTAACCTTTTTTCATCGAAATTTAAGACAGGTTAAATTTCGATGAAAAAAGCTTTTGGAAGAATTATCTTGTCAATAATATTATTCGTAAAACTCACAGAACAACAACGACGTCAAAAACGTATCTTAGGTTTTAACTAATTTGTCACGCACTTTCATATTAAATATAACAATCAAATGTTCGATCGTCATTTTACCAGAATTGTATTTGCATTCAATATTGAACTGAATTGTCGAATTGGACATTACCGACGGAAAATTGATGACTCGAAGTTTGTTCTTATACAAGTCCTCGAGTACGGTAAACATAATAATAAATAGCTCTTTTGAGCACTTTCTTAAAATTCTGTTTGTCTCACTTTTTTTCGATTCCGTAACCGTATCGCGATTATAATCGCATACACGCTCATATGCTGTTGCTTTTACGTATATTTTTATTAGAATTAATCTCTCGAAGAGAGTCCTCTTCGTACACATGCAGCATTTATCAGCCATAAAAAATGCTTATCGCCTCGCGGGTTTATATCCTTAATCCGTGTTATCCAGCTGCACGCACGTCGATGTTTCCTCTATGTCTCTCTCTCTCTCACTCCTTCCTCTTTCAATGGGCAATGAGAGCACGAGAGTGAAGGCTGCAGAGTCCTTGGTAAGACTGACAATGAGATCAGAGCTGACGTATGTCTTTGTTGCCATTAAAACCCGTTTTCAGATTAAACACGATTTACCTAGTTTTTACCAGCGCCTTCGTTACAATTACTTTTACCTAGTAAAAAACTAGGATTCGTTTGGGTTCTAGATACTTTCCAAGTTCCCAATTTATTAGTAATTACTTTATAATTAATATATCATTATAATGTGTATATATGGGTCATTCCATGTCAAATCGACAAATTTTTTACCTGACCCCCTTTGATTTCGCTGAAAATTTTCTATCTTTTTCTACCCCCCGAAAGTTGTTTTTCAGAATTTTTTCAAATTTTTTTTCCCGACTCAAAAAAAGTTATGAATTTTTGAAAAAAACCGCTCTTTTATTTTTAAATTGCCAGAACTTTTTCAAAAATTGACCGTTTGGGAACTTTTTTTTTTCAAAATTTTTGTTTTTAAATGTAGTTTTCGAAAAAAAATATGAAAAAATTTTCAGAATCCCAGATATATGAAATATTTTAGTTTTTTTGAAAAAACCGTAATTTTCTCAAAGTCCGACCGTTTTTTTTTTGTTTTTTTTTTGCTCTAAAAATACTTCAACTAATTCTGCAATGATCCCCGTTAATCAAAAGATGTGACGACAATCGCTTCTAATTTTTTTTCTTGATTATAAAAAAATTTTTGTTGAATTTTTGCTGATTTTATATAACTTTGTTATGAAATTTTTTTTATTTCCTCGTGAAACCTCAAAAGTTGAAAAATAAAATTTTATTGGAGAATTTCAAATGATTATCGTCCAAGAAATTGTTATTTAAAAAAAAAAAAATTTTTTTCTCTCATTGACGTTATTTTTTTACTCTTATGGACGTTTTTTTTTGGTACTGAAATATGACAACTTCAAAAATACAATGGGTTTAAAAGTTACCTCCAGTTGATACAATGTGATAATTTAAGAGCTATCGATTGTCGGTAAAAAAGATATCATCTACATTTCATTTAAATAATATGGAGGTTATGTTTTCAGAATAATTACATTGTCGTTGTGTTCATCGTGTCACGTAGACTTACTATTGCTAAATAAAGTACCTATTATTTATCATAAAGTGCTGTTAATTTATATTTTGTTAACGAGTGATTACAATGCCGAAGTTTTTTGATCGATGTTGCAATCCATTTAATTTGGAGAAGCATAGAAAAAAAATATCCCTGCGAAATTTACCGGAGCATTTAGCAATTCGATACAATTTGTCGACTGATGAGCGAATATGTAGTTCATGTTATAAAAAAATGCTTCAGCCCTCTGTTGACAATACTTCTGATGAAAGTTAAATAAAAGATAATATAATTTGAACACATAAAAAAAAATGTTTTTAATTTATTTAAAGATGTTAAGAGACGGTGAATTTATTTAAGAGTATGAAAAGTCCTTTTTTTTTACTTTTTTGAAGAAAAATAACAATTTCTTGGACGATAATCACTTGAAATTCTCCAATAAAATTTTATTTTTCAACTTTTGAGGTTTCACGAGGAAATAAAAAAAATTTCATAACAAAGTTATATAAAATCAGCAAAAATTCAACAAATTTTTTTTTATAATCAAGAAAAAAAATTAGAAGCGATTGTCGTCACATCTTTTGATTAACGGGGATCATTGCAGAATTAGTTGAAGTATTTTTAGAGCAAAAAAAAAACAAAAAAAAAACGGTCGGACTTTGAGAAAATTACGGTTTTTTCAAAAAAACTAAAATATTTCATATATCTGGGATTCTGAAAATGTTTTCATATTTTTTTTCAAAAACTACATTTAAAAACAAAAATTTTGAAAAAAAAAAGTTCCCAAACGGTCAATTTTTGAAAAAGTTCTGGCAATTTAAAAATAAAAGAGCGGTTTTTTAAAAAAATTCATAACTTTTTTTGAGTCGGGAAAAAAAATTTGAAAAAATTCTGAAAAATAACTTTCGGGGGGTAGAAAAAGATAGAAAATTTTCAGCGAAATCAAAGGGGGTCAGGTAAAAAATTTGTCGATTTGACATGGAATGACCCATATATATATATATATATACAGGGTGTCTCAGAATTCAACGTTAAGCCGAAACGGGGTGACAGGATTGATTGTAACCATCATGAGAAAAATCAGAAAAAAAATAAAGGAGAAAAAAAATAAAGCAGAAAAAAAATAAAGCAGGGCCTTTCAAAGTAGACAAATTTTGAAAATTTTAAATTCATAGTTTAACAAATAGCCTTAATTCTAGGAAACTTGTGTTTGTTTGGGTTTTGTTTGGGTTTGTTTCACAATAACCGAAAAATGGTTACAGTTTGACCAAATTTCTAGGTTTTTCTTAAATGCCCATAATTTTCAAACTCCATGGGATAGATTTTTTTCGGATTTTTCTCATGATGGTTACAATCAATCCTGTCACCCCGTATCGGCTTAACGTTGAGTTCTGGGACACCCTGTATATATATATATATATAATTTATTGGTATTGATTGATTAGTGGGCAAATCGCGTTGACACTGAAAACGAAGAAAACACAAGAAAACTAAACCGGCCTCCACAAATAATAAAACATTACTTTATTATTACATCATTACGAAATAATTCGTATTATTAATATAAGAAATAATTTGTATTAATAATGATAATGATTGATTCCAAGTCGCGTTACATTAAACGTGAATAGAAATAATACAATTTACTGAAAAAAATGTATGTGTAAGTAATTCAATTTGAATACATCAAGGATGTGTAAATGTAAGACGAGTATTTAAAAATTTTTTTAGTAAAGTATGTCTGAAAATGACCTGGCATTTTTATTTATTAATAAAACGTATTATTTATTTGAAAAGTAGGAATATTTTTATTTTAATATAAGGTACCAACATGGAGGTTATGCGGAGAACACAATATCCGATAAATATTATCGGGAGTATACTGATATCCTAGAGGATAACAGTTTGTAACCGCGAAAACGTGAATTTATTGTCTGCGCCGATGGCATCAATTAACGATTTGCTTGTTTTGTGGGACTTACGAAATCTTTAGGAAACTTTTAAAAGTATATATAGAGAATATTAAATGGTTCATTAGAGCAGGGGTGGTCAAGACGTTGATCGCGGGACCGATCGACCGCCTATTTTCTATGCGAGTTGTTCGTTGCTCTACGAAGTATTGATGCTACCATCGTTGTTGTCCTCCGATTAACGGACTTGCTACCTGCAAGGAAGAACTCTCATTTTCTATGAGAGTTGTTCCTTGTTGCCCACTTGCACTATAGTGCTACATTGATTCAACTTCACATTCATCTGCCGACAATCAATGAATGACTTTATCCAAATATTGACTTGGTAACTAAGTACACGAATCTTGATTTGTGCGAATATAAAATATCGTTCACGCAACTATCCTTTACATCTGGGACAACGTTTCCACTGATTTCAATGAATAAACGCCTCGGTTATAGGAAACAAGTATTTATAGAATATCAATACGGAGCATTGGGTTAGACAAACTGTATATCTATTGGCTGTTAAGAACGGGGATGTTTCATTAAAGTACCCATTTCTTGACTATTACCAAATCTTTATTTGTGACAATTCAGAGGTTCAAATGAATGATTCATTAACTGTAAGCAGATATGCATTTCGTTTTATCCAACTTTACCAGTTGTTAATAGTTAAGAAATCCTGGGCCATAGAAATGTATTGTTTTCTCAGTGCACGACCATGCAACTTCGTTTGCAATAACTGCATTTTTTCGCCTGCAGTGGGGCAGGCTGCGCCATCTTGTTGAAAGAATATATCTTCCAGGTCCATGCCGCTTATGCAATTTATCGGATATTGTGTTCCACATGTAACCTACATGTTATTTATATGCCTTATGTCAATATCAAAATAATCGCACTTTTCAAATAAATAATACGTTTTATTAATAAATAAAAATGTCGGGGCATTTTGAGATACTTGAGCTATGAGGTTTTCCTTTTTCTAATAGATTTCATTGTTTAAAAAAAATTGTAATCCGGGCCGGGTTGAAATTCCGAATTTTGAATGCTCCGACGGTGTAAAATTCCGAATTTTAATGTTCCGAAATTCAAGATAGGGCTGGGTTGAAATTCCGAACTTTGAATGGTCAGAACGCTCAAAACTCCGAATGAATTTCACCCCCGGAATTTTACCCCGGAAGATTAAAACTCCGAAAGAATTTTACACGAAAGGCCAAAACTCCAAAAATCGGAGACAATTATTTTAACGGTGTTAACACCGTCAAAATAATTGGGCTATGGAAGTAGTAAAACTTTCAAAAATTTTAATAAATCGACGAATTATTTCAAGATTTTTTTTTATTAAGAAGTGATTTTGCGTCAATTGTGAAATTTGTCTAGACAGTTATACATTGTACATAATTTACAGTTAACTGTGTAGACTTTCGCTGGCATGATCTCGACATGAGGGCCGGGTTGAAACTCCGAACTTTGAATGCGCCGACGGTTTTAAATTGCTAGTTTTAATGTTCCGAAATTACAAGATTCGTCAAGATTATGCCAGCGAAAGTCTACACCGTTGGCTGTAAATGATGTAGAACGTATAACGTTGTCTTGACAAATTTCAAAATTGACGTAAAATCACTTTTTAACAACAAAAAATCTTGAAATAATTCGTCGATTTATTGAAAATTTTGAAACTTTTAATACTTCTATAGCCGAATTATTTTGACAGTGTTAAGATTTTCGGAGTTTTGGTCTTGCGTGTAAAATTCTTTCGGAGTTTTGATTTTTCGGGGTAGTATATTATCGGAGTTTTGAGCGTCCTGATCATTCAATGTTCGGATTTTCGGAGTTTTGGTCTTTCGGTTAAAATTCTTTCGGAGTTTTGCTCTTTCGGGCTACTATTATTTCGGAGTTTTGAGCATTCCGATAATTGAAAGTTCGGAATTTCAACCCGGCCCCGTATTGGCGAGTACTCGATTATTTTCTATTAACTGCAAGGCCCTGCATTTTTCAAATTGACATTCCGAGCAATTTCAGTAATTATTTCTTTACCCAAATCGATCGAAATGTTTGGGTAAATTAGGCTGGCTATAAAAATGCAAAAAATGCATGCTTTTTGATGCTTGGCTATGAAAAAAAAATAACAATCAGTGTTTTTGAAATTTCATTCGATGTCCTCGGAGATTCAAGGAGAAAAACATACCAGTAATTCTCTTCATCTGTTTCTTATGCCGTACTTTTAGATCTTCACGTTTTATTCTCTCTTTTATTTCTCATTTAAAAAGGGAATGAAAAAAAAACCAATGTTATTCATCAGAAGCAAAATTTATGCTCTTGTTTTCTCCACTTTGTTTCATCTTGAGCATCATCGCAAGACTCCGAGATATTTTGCGTTTGCCTGGTGAAATAAAGAAGTCACGCACACACATATCTGTATTTCGATTATTTCTTCCTCTCACTTGTTCTTTCTGCCATTCTTTCGCTCGCAAAATCGCACATCCCCGAAGCAACTCCTCATACCGTGGAGCTTCGAGCACACAATTGATCTGTCAGGACACGAAAATGCGTATCGTTTCGTTTATACGCGCGTGCGTGGGCGTTCGCGAGATTCACCCGCAAGTCAAACGGGCGGGGATTTTCGATGGAATAGTGGAGGAATTCTTCGATGCGAATAACAGAGAAGAAGCACACGCGTACACGTTCTACACGTGAATGTATAAGTCGTTCCATTCCCGATCAACCAGCATAGACGCCGTAAAATTTCCAAGCATGTCCACTTATCTTGAATGAGAGAAATTTTATTTTGTCGCGACGGAGAATATTGGTCTTGTCGATGAGAAAATAAATCATTCACTTCGAATCACCTTTGTGTACTCTTTTTTTTGTATGCACTGAAATAAGGCAGGTTTAAAATGCAGCTTGCAAGTGCATACAAGGAAACATTTAAAAACAAAGAAAAATAATGTAGATTTGCTTTATGAATTAATGTTGCTGATTAATGTTGATGAAAATATGATGACTTTTCAGCAGGATGCCAACCTCTTGCGGATAAAATTATTATTGAGCAACTTCCACCATATAATATTGTTGAAAAACATTTTTAAGCCAGAAACTCATGTTGCTTGTTATCATTTTTGCAATTAAATATAAATACATCGACATTTTATTAAAGAAAAAATGACCGAAAGATTTGGCAACAGCGGCAGTTTCTGTCATTGGCGCGACTGACCATGGCGAAATCGCCGTCGGCCGTAATATAGTGCCCAAAAATTATAATCTTTATTTTCATGGAATAATTCCTTAAAGCTCTTTAGGTCCGTCTTTAATTCTTTTAAGCTCTCATCCCTAAACAAAATTATAGGTCGTTTAAACGGGTTAGAAGTGTGAGGTAAATTTGAAAAACCTGTTTCTAAAAAAAAAGATTAATTGTTTTCAAAATTTTACAAAGCTTCAAATTTATGAGCGGGAAAAGTAAAAAATAATTCGCGAAAATTGGAAATTTCGAAGTCCTTCAGCGACCACTAAATATTCATTGGCCAGCTACAGCTTTCGCGAGGTTAATTTCAAAATTATGAAGATTCATAGGTGTGAAGAGGACGAAAAGAAATTGATTTTTTAAATGAAAATTTGAATTTTTGGGAGGCTTAAGCGACCTCTAAATATTGTTTGACGGCCCGCAGCTTTCGCGACAATCTTTTTTCTCTAAAGAAGATAATTCGATGGTGAGGAAAAGTAAAAAATATAGAGCTCCAATTTGTACCACTCTAATACACATATACAAAAGAGCAATGTTCAATATTCAAAAACATATTCAGAACAAAATTGTACGACATACTCCGCAGTATTCTATATAAGGAAAAATACCGAAAAACATATGAGCAAAAACACTATTTTCGATCCAGTAGATGAAAATAGTAAGGATCGCATGAAAAACGGAGGCGATAAAAAAACTGATCGATTTGCCATGAAATACGCCATACATAGACGTGTGTTTATGTATAGAACGTAAATACCTGGGAAAGACCTATAACGTTATAACGCGGAGTAGAGACTTCTTTGTGATTGAAAATTGATGGACTGGAATCACAGAGGGGTCCCGGAAAATAGGAGGAGTACCCGCGTCTGATGCTTTTCCTCCTCCGGCAAAAGCATCCCGAGCTCGGCTGCGCGAGAGCAGATCTTGCCCGATGGAGCTCTCCGAGTCTCATTTATCAAAAAACACGCGAAAGGGCGGTCTGCGACGCGCATATACAGTATTATTCTTCGCAACGCTATACAAGTATACAGCAAAAACTGCGTACTATGCCACCGCCTGCCGCATAAGGGGTGGTTTGACATGCCGTCGGGGATACCGAAAGGAAAATATACACGTGGAAAGGATTTTTCTCGACTCAACGTTTCTCACTTTATACGTACATAAATATCGCTTATACCACACTTTTTTCTTTAAATTATCCACATCCTTATTTTACAACGGTAATGATGCGTGAATTTATTGGTCGGGTTGGAGAGAACAGAAGGGAGAAAAGTAATCGTATAGGAAATGATAAGAGTTCAGAAAACCCCCTTTTTTAATTCTATACGTCAGTGGTCAATGAGCAGGGTGGAGTTGCAAATCGAAGCAGAAAAGAAATTGTCGACGATTCAGTGAAGCCACTTATTTTTGGCTGAGGAAGGAAAAATTTGGACTGAATTGTTTTTTTTTTCTATGTCCATATCCCATACCATCTGAATACAAACTCATCATCCCTGTTCCTTAAAATCCTCAATGTTCATTAAAGATAGTCGAAAATGTATTGAATGTGGTTTACCCCCTTAAGTTTGCTATGCGGCAAGAATGAGAAAATACGTAAACTGTTACCCCCCCCCCTGAAAGTGCTACCCGTTACGTTCAATTCAATGCACCCCTTTTAAATGTAGGACGAGAGAAAGAAAAATAAAGGGGTGGTTCATACGTCAATTTTTGTTTTTTTCAATGTCTACTCATAATGAATTTCTGAGCATTTCGCATTCGAAGAATTTTCGTTTCTATTTCACTAAAATCAGCGAAGAGCTCGCGGGTGAAACTTTAAAGTCAGCCCTTAACACGCTCCACTCCAGGGGGTGGTTTAATTCCCGAGTACCGTTTTTCCACCGATAAAAAAACACGTATCTAATAGTTTTTGATGCTCTACCATATACATGAGTTTCAACAAAATCGAAAGTGGACCCCGAAGTCGTGTTCCTTGTTAGCCGCATTGACTTGCGTGCCCATTACCGAGCAGGAGGCAGTTTTACCGATTTACCGATGACAACACAATGACTGGCGACGCAAACATCAGCAGAGGTTTTCCACGGTTTCCTTGTGTCCTCGTGCAAACGCGCAGTTCATCAGGGAAACGTGGCAGGGTGCCCCACTTTAAGGGGATCTTCTCATAAGGAACATCACTTCAGTGTCCTCCTCCGATTTTGTTGAAACTTTTTTATGTGGAAGAGTATCAAAAAATAAGAGACACGTATTTTTTTATCCGCGGAAAAACAGTTTTAAGGGGTGAAACGCACCCTCGAAAATGAGGGTGTTTTTCGTTTTTCGTCGATAACGTTATCGTTCTCACCTCCAATGTATAGTACCCAAAAGAATAAACATTGTTGCAATTGGAAATTTTTTAATATCTCGCACCTTTAAAACGTCATCGACGAAAAACGAAAAACATCCCCATTTTTGAGGATGGGTTTCACCCCTTAAAACCGTTTTTCCGGCGATAAAAAGAAATACGTGTCTCTTAGGTTTTTGATACTCTTCCACATAAAAAAGTTTCAACAAAATCGGAGGATGACACCAAAGTGATGTTTCCCGTCAGTGGCTGGAAATATACATCGATAAGTGTGGGCTAAAAGTGAAACGAATGGAGCATCGCAAATTTATAAAAAGTAGGCCGCTGATGCACATTTTTGGCTCCAATGGAAAGTGTCATCGAAACAAATCAGTGCGAATAACCCGAAAGGTAAATACGTGTTCGGAAGGGAAAAGAACATGCGAAAAACCAATTCAATCGATCTGACGTTTAGGCTCCGCAGAAGATTACGAATTACACATGTACCTACAGCATCTATGGACACAAATGCTGGGTTAGTCCAACGTATTGTACGGAGTGCGTATAATGACCGGAAACACCACGTGCGACACGAATAAATCTCAAGCGAGTCGAAGACTCGTTGACATCGTTAACTCTAATGCCTCGCTAAGCCACCGCGATATCACCGCACGAGCCGACCGGCGAGTACTACTATAGTGTAACAGGCCAAGTTTTCGTCCGTTACCCTCTCCATCTCTCTCTATCCTTACCCGGGTGGTCCATCTTAAATAGGATTAGCGTTAAACTGAGAATAATCTGGGATGAGGTCGCGCCGGTTTGCTCTTCTCGTAAGGAGACACTATCGACTTTGCGGAGCTGCTCCGCTTATTCTACGGACTCCGCGGATAAACCTGCACGACCTCGACCCTTGCATGGTATTAGTATCAATTCCATTTGTCACTATAAGGCACTCTAACTAGTCGTTTCTGTATCACACATCATAGTACGAATAAGAATACGATCAATCGATGTGACATCGATTGCCGTGCGATTCCCATTTGGATACTTCATCTTTTCCGCGATGTCCATTTGGAATTTCATTCAAGATGTTTGGATATGCTGGAGAATAGTGCCGAATAGGGAGGCCATTGGAGATGCAAGTAGACAATTCTGGGTTGGAATTCAATTTTCTACGTTTCAAAGTGTGGAATTGCAAAAAAGAAAGATCATGACGGATTTCGACGGATGACAACCGAAATGACCAGCCAATTTTCGCAAAAAGATTTTATAACTGCACATACCCAAGTTAATGGAAAAACCATAGCCATTCATGCTTGAAATGCACAACACAACTGTGCGATTTTTTAAACATTAAGATGGACTAGAACCGAAATGATCAACAAAGAGTTGCAAAATGAGGCTTCATAAGTGCACAGACCCAAGTTGATGGAAACAGTATAGCTATCTTAATTCACGAAATGCACAACATTGAATACATATTTGGGACGAAATTCCATTTCCGTAGACCTCCAAAGATTGGAGTATCGAGGGAAAGAAGGAATTGGATTGAAAATAACAGTAAAGCCCTCTCGGGAAACTCGATTTTTTTCTGCTGACTACCAAATTTTTTAATCAAACCCGAGCGTTTTTTGATGGTCCCCGCTAGGAAAGGGAAGGAGCTGTAAGTGTGGGCAACCCCACCAGGCCAACGGAACATACACCAAAGCGTGAACTAGCATCCCCATCGGGTTCACCGCCGCCCTCCCTCGCGCGCGTTTCCTACCACCTCTTTCTCTTTCTCGGGGGTTGAAAATGTGCCCCGCCCACCCACGTGACCGGGAACTAACACATTCAACCCCTCAAATTTCAGCTTCTCCTTTTTCTCTTCTCGATCTTATATTTCGTCTCCGCTCTCCCCCACCTTTCCTATCCAAAAGCAAGAGAGAAACGTGTCTCTCACTTTGTCTCTCCCTCTCTGACTCTCTATTTGCCTTTTGCCATTTTTTCCTACCTTTTTACCATCACCCTATATATATTTACTGTACTGTCACAACGAGATCTGTTCCCCCCTTTTCTCTCGCTGCTCCTCCCTACCCTTGTCTTGCTACTTTCGTCCTCCCCACCCTCTCTGATTCCTCTTTTCCCTTTCTGTATAGAAAGACAGAGGGGGGGTTTCGTGACGACTTTATGCCTCATAAAAATGATATAAAATTTGTAAAGACGTAGCCTCGTAACGACCAAACGGCTTGGCCGTATAGAGTGTGTATAGGAAATGAGAGTTTTAGGCTCTCCAGCGGATTGAGAAAATGGAGCGAACATCAGCAACACATGTGCACACACGCACACAGATTTTCACACACGCACACACGCACACACAAACACACACACACACACACACACACACACACACACACACACACACACACACACACACACACACACACACACAAATATATTTTTGTGTGTGTGTCAAAGAAAATAAGAAAAAGATCGAGAAAGAAAAATGCAAATAAAAAGGTGTTGAGAATGCAAAAAAAAATATAAAAAAAGCATCGCACGATGGCGTCTACGAAAGAAATATCTAAGAGAAAGTTTCCTCCCTTTCTTTTTGCTCCCTCTGTCTCAGCAAAATGTTTTTTGTTTCCACGTGCGACGCGGTAGGGTAGTCAATAGGATTCTCGCACGAAGATAAACTACGTACAGTTCTCACGGAATTCTTTGAGAATAGAGAGGGAGGCTGTAAAATGTGGGACTGTCGCGAATTTATATCTATATGTGGATCCCTTTGGTGGTAAATGTCTTGTACTATACGTTTTTGTCGCTAAGAGCCGGAGAAGGGTATTTTTATTCAAACGCGTTATGTGCTTTATCGTCGTGTCTGATCGTAAAGATCACGAGAAATATCTCCCATCGCACTTTCGAATTTTGAATTACCGAACGAACGTGATTTTTATGTATATACCACGTGTTATTACCTTTTCCGATTTTATACCGATTTCATATCGTAGATCGATGAGGCGAGGAATTTGCAAGAAGATATATTACAGACGGAAAAATGATCTTGCCGTTATTGCTGAGGTGTAAAATAATGAATTATTCATTGCGACAAGATCGGAATCGATAAGCGGCGATTGTAAATAACGAAATAAAAAACGGGACATATTCTTTATTGACGGGATGAAGAATAAGGACTATACAGATATTTATAACATGACGTAAAATAATTTCCGTGTGGAACCGACACTGGTGGATTGAGCGGTCCGTGTTCGAGTTTGGTGGTACTTTAAGTTAAGCGGCGTTGGGCATGGCCGATACTCGGAGCGGTGACCGCTCAGCCGCGCACCGAGTGGAGCATCAACCAGTCAACGACAGGCCAATACCTCTGAGATCTTGGTCTAGATACTTGAGTAAAACGTCTGTGTACCAGCGAATCAGAAGAATGTGAGGCCCTCTATACCGGTAGGGGTTATCCATAGTTTACCCGTAACCTTGGTAAGGGCGGGATAGGGGTATAGGATCTTTAGGAACTAGGGAAATCAGCCCATTTCTGTAGGGCTGACTTCAAATTCTTGCAAAATTTCAATCTTAATTCTGGCCCTTTAAAATACAGCGCAAGGACAACACATTTAAATGCAACATTGAATCAATGATCCTCTATTCTTCGTTAAGGGGTTAAGCCACCCTAGAATTTTCGAAAAATCAGTTTTTTATGGTTCCCTGGAACCGTAAAAATGATGTCCCAAAAGATTATGGCCGAGAAAAATCTCTAAGTACTCGATTTTCGAATTTTGGTACAAGGCCGCCTGGTCCGCAGCGAGCTACTAAAAACTTCAAACGCGTTTATCTCAAAACTGCATTTTTTAAGTTGGCCGGAAACATAACTCAGACAATTTTCAACCGATTCACTTGAAGTGTTGAATATATCTTGAAAAATACATTGTCTATGGAAGTACGTAGGATTTTTTTTATATTGTATAATTCATTTGTTATTAACAATTATCTGACGATTTTTTAGGCAAATTTTTCACTTTTCACTTTAGAAGTGCGCCATTTGACCAAAAATCAATATATCGAAAAAATCGTACGTACTTCTATAGCAGTTATTATATATAATCGAATAAAAATTATTGGCTCATTATAATTAAAAAATTACACGAGCTGTTTGTCCGGCCGTGGACTCTGGAAAAACGGAGACGTCACCGCAAAAACGATACACAGACGCCATTTTGAAATTAATCGCTGCAAAAAATTATTGTATACAGTCACTGATATGTATGATAAACACCCTTTTTTGTGATGTCGATTTATTTTGTAGTTTTTCTGAAAAAACAAATCCCCAAAAAGCCTATTTTTTCGACCTCTAGAGTGACCTGAGGCCTTAAGGCGCAATTAGAAGGTCCGAAAAATCGTTTTTTTTGTATTTCTTAAATCGATAGATAAACTATCCAAGAATATATTTACAAAGTTACAGAGGCCAATTGTAAATATTTTCAAAGATACAAGGCCAAAAGCAGAGAAGCGATTGATATTTGATTTTAATATTTCCTTCTATTGAAAACTTTGCAGCGCGTTTTCTCCAGTATTAATTTTCACGATTTTGCCAAATTGGCGGGCGTGATAGCACAAAAACTGAACGACCTATTGAATCAAACCAAACCTCATTTTCTCAAGTATGAAAATCTCTTCTAAGCGAATAAAAAAAGTCGTTCAACAAGTCTTTCTAAATAATTGTTTAGCACGTTAAAGCGTTTTTGAAACACATTTTTTTCAAACCTGAGAAAAGTTATAATTTCACGATTTTTTCAGCTTTTTCTTAATTCACTCAGAAGAAAAATATATGACAATTGAGAATTTTATTGGTCTATTTGGTTCAGTCGAGAATTACGAGCTGCATCTTTCCCGCCAATTGGAGACTGCAGTGGCAAGACGCACATGGAATAGGCTGATAAATCTGCAGTCATGTTGGCATTTGTTTAATACATTTCAAATATATACGAAAAGATACCCGTCTTAAAAATTTCCCGAAAAAACGCATTTTTGGACCTCCTAATTCAGGCTCCCGCCTTAAAAGAAACGTCCGACACTAATTGCAGATGTCTAGAAAATCTATACGTATACAGCGAGCGGAGCCTAAAACGTTGGTGAGTCCCCCATGCTCGTAACAAGAGCAAAGTCAAGACGGAAAGCTGCTTATCTCAAACGGCGTGTAAGATACGAATCTCGAAGAAGAAAAAAAATTGCGTTTGTACCGTTCTTCATCGTCATTGTACAATATGTACTATCGCTAATAAAACTCGATCGAGCGACAACACCACGCGCTTGTCGGCGGCAATTGATGTTCAGGTATACAACCGGCGACGAGCACGATAGAACTGATAGATATCCTTTATGACAATTGCCGCGCTTGCTTGTCTCGTTTGTTCTGTCTCGAAAAAAAAAGAAAAAGAAACGAATGGGCGAGGAAAAAAGCTGAAAAACAAATAGTGCAATGTGACGAGTGAGAATTCGGCGACATCGATAAAATCGTGGGGTAGTCGTCGAGAAAAGCTTTTACTTGTGTATTGCGTCGTGGGAGTAGAATAATTGTGCCGTCAAATTCACCTTCTGTATGTAATATCCAAGTCGTTTCTTGGGACGACGTCTTTGTATCATTTGAGACTAAGTAATTGATTTTATCCATTCGCGCTCTACAACGAGCAATTGACTAATTTATGGAATGTTCAGAACACATTTACCGAGTTTTCTATTGGGTTGTACTTTCTCCACTTCTACAAGACTTTCAAATTAACGGCGACTTTGTCCTTGAAATTTAGCGGGAGATATTAGCGGCTCAACATGAGCAGCTAGAAGAAGAGGAGGGATGCCTCTATGGACCAGGCATTGTCGATTAGCGGTGATTATAAACACATTTGTGTAAACACATTACAAAACTTTAAACGCGTTTTTCTCGAAAACACGTTTTTAAAAATGGCTGACATTCTCCTGACCGCTGTAATTAACATATCGACCTGAAATTTGGAGAGCATACTCAGAAAATATGTCTTCACGGAATGACGGATCGTTTTTTCGATAGATACATTTTTGCATTTATTATTTATCTTTTTATGCGAAAAAAACCGCAAAAATTCGATTTTTTTTAAATTGCCGCCATTTTCCAAAATTTGTACTAAACGAAAAACCCATCCGTCATTCCATGACCAAAAAGGGTCACAGATTGATAATATGCTTTGAATTTGTGTTTCAGATCAACAAAGAGGGGGCAGTGATGTCAGCCGTTTACCTCCCGCGATTTGAGGACCTGTTTTCGCGGGGCTGCAACGGCCGCCATTTTGGTTAAAATTTTTTTTTTTTTTAACGTTCTGTATATCATGAATAAAAGCAAGAAAAAACCGCACTCAAAAAGCTTTACTCGTTTCCTTTAAAAAAAATAAAATGTAAACACCTGAAATATGGCACTCCAAGGACAAAGTCTCCCTTAATATGGAAATTGAACTACTCTACTCAGTCGTAAAATATCCATGGTCAAATATAATTTTTCATAGAAAGTTCATAGAATAAAAAAGAATAGAATAACACATTTCATAAGTTTATAGAAAGATTCATTTTAATAAGGTTCATAGAAGACAGAGGAGCTGGATTCGAAGTAGGGAGAAGGGTTTGTGGGAATGAGAAAAACTCTTTCGAGTTCGTACGTACACTTCACCTCCAGTTATCACGGCAATTACCAAAAATGAATAGTACTTTTTATTTCCTGACAAGGAACATCCCTCAGGTGTCGTCCTTCGATTTTGTTGAAACTTATATACGCTATGAAGCATTGAAAACTAAGCAACACGTATTTTTTTTATCGGCGGAAAAATGGTTTTAAGAGGTGAAACTAGCCCTCGAAGAAAGGCATGTCAAGAGGTAATATTGCAGCTTCACGCACACGGAGTCGATCGATCGCAATGAAACATAAACGAAAATTCTTCCAATCCGAAGCGATGAAAAATCCACTAGAGAGTTGTCGCAAAAAAAATAATTAAGGGGTGAATCACCCCTACTAGAGGGCTGCTTTTACCCCTTGAAACCGTTTTTACGCCGATAAAAGAAACTACGTGTCGCTTAGTTTTTAATGCTTCATAACATATATAAGTTTCAACAAAATTGAGGACGACGCCTGAGAGATGTTCCTTGTGAGTTCCAGCGGAATGGCTCCTTGCGCAACAACAGCGCTGCGTAGGGTTTGTATTTCTGTCGGGTCTGTCAAAGGCTCTGCGATTGTTGGTATAATATTGTGATAAATTGTAAAAATCAAGATCGCGTCTCAATTGCATTGGATTTGTTTACTTCAAATCAATTTGCCTGGGCAAAGATGGCAAGAAACTTTGCCTTCAAGTAAAGTGAAAGAAGTGAGTAAAGTTTCTTCAAAATTTATATTTTCGTTTACTTATAATTTTGTTATAAGACGAGAAAAAATAAGCCATGCAACTGCTTTTATTAAAATTTAACGAACGTATATTGTTTCTGCACCACTTTGTAATAGAATAAATAACATGTGATCTTCCGACCGAATGAGTAAGTTATACTCTCGAAGCCGGTCTATAAATGTATACTCACATTTATAGACCGGCTTCGAGAGTATAACTTACTAATTTCCAACCTCAAATTCAATCTAACAATAAGGGAAAACTGTTGGTATCTGCTGAACACGTCAGAGACGTAGAAGAGTTAAGGACAAAACATGATCCAAGTTTAATAATTCAAGCTCGTACTATAAGGCAAACCTCTATTTCTTTGACGCCGCACAAAACTTCTTTAAAGGTAAAACTGTAGCTATCCATTTGTTGCCTTGTTCTAACTTCCAATTTGCCGTAGGGAATCAATAAAATTAACATTTACTATTCCTTCCGGTATTTTTGCAATTTATTACACAGCAACTTTCGTAGCCCATTTTTAATAAAACAATATTTTCAATTCGATCTCAAAGCCCAATTGCAATTTTTGTCCACTGTGGGCGCTGCGTTCGACTTTATTACCGCCACCCTCTACCTTGCACGGAGCTGAGAGGACTTGAACCCTTTCCTATTACTCTGGTAATAGGTGGGTTGATGCGCCAGTCTGAAGCACGGCTAAGCGGTCACCGCTCCGAGTATCGGCCATGCCCAACGCTACTTAAGGGGCTATACCAGTGTGGCACTTTAAAAAAATCGATTTTTGTTTGCCTTCTTTAACAGTTTATACTTTCAAGAATATCCTGTAAAAATTTCAAGGCCGTATCTCTATTATTTGATCTGGCAAAAATCGATAGTTAAATCTTTAAACGTGTTTTACTCGATATGAGATTTTTCAAATTTGCTGACATTGTAACTCAAAGAGCAATTATCCGATTGACTTGAAATTTGACCTGAGTACTCTTGATAATATTTACTCTAAAATGACGTAGGATATTTTTGATTGGATGAAAATTGACGATTTGGCATTGAAAAAAACGACCATTTTATAGGTCAGAAAACAGACTTTTTTTTCATAACTCCGCCATTTTGTTAGATTTTGATATTTTTCGAAAATCCTACGTAATTGTACAGGAAATACCTTCCAGTTTAACGACATTTTTTTCCTTTTTCGGTTTCAGCTACTCAATCGGCCGGAATCATGTCAGCAGTGGAGGAACTTTTTTTTTGGCTCCTCCGAAGGCAGCCCATAAGTCGCTTGGATCTCAATATTTTTTTATGAAAAAATTATCTAATATAGGTCAAATATAGCCAAATATATTCTTAATTTTCCGAAACTTTTAATTGAGTACTTTTCTTCCAAAAATTTCCCGAAAATCACCCAAATTTTCAGCGTCCACACTGGTATAGCCCCTTATCGCTCATCCACCATTGTCGGTTTATAAATAGTATCTTATTACGTTGAGTCATCGCGAAATATGTGCATCGTGTCTCTGCACAACTTGGCATGGATCGTTTCTCATTTGAATTGAGAACTAATAATTCATTTAATCTTTTTTTTCCATTGCAATGATCGAAATAACGGTGATTATTGATATTGCCGCGTCGATCAAATTTTTGACGCCCAACGTTTCGGCTTTTGCAAATTTATGGAACACACGACAGTGAGCCCTGATACGATGGTCCATTTTATGTCAGTGTATATCTGCCATGCGCCCTGCCTCTAACTTTGCATTAACGCAGAGTCTCGGGCTCGTCGTTAAATGCGTTAACGTTTGTAGCTGATAAATGTCTATCTTTTACTTTTATAGCGTACCAAGCAAGCTGGCAATAACTTTCTTTATGGGTTGTTTCTTGTCCGATATCCTCTCTCTCTCTCTCTCTCTCTCTCTCTCTCTCTCTCTCTCTCTCTCTCTCTCTCTCTCCCTCTCTCTCTCTCTCTCGCTCTCTCTCTGCGAGCAAATGGCGCCCCATAAATAATAATTATAAATACCTGTCGCAGGATGTAACCAATTAGAATTCGTCGAACACGGAGTTGGCCAAACCTCATACATCTTGTGCACCATTTTCCCATAAAACGTTATGAACAGATGCAAATAGGATTGTACCTCCGAATTTAAGATCATAGAAACTCAAATCCAACACTGAGAGAAAAGTCCATGACATTTACAACAAACGCCTATGGTAAAAGAAGTCATAGTAAAATCCGTTATAGTTTATTGACATCGCAATCATAATATGGTTAACACGACTATAAGCGAAAAGTATACCTAAACATGCAATTTGGGTGGCGTGTTTGAATATCTATTATTCCTGAAATGATTAGTCACTATTGTAAAAGGCTTGTCTACATAGATATGGTTAATTCAGTGCTATACCAAAATCGGCGTACAAATACTAATGTTGTGTATTGGACGTTAAGTTTCGTTCAGTTAAACTTCTACTATTCTTTTCAAGTTTGTGCAATTCATACGGTTAACTTCAACGTTTTTGGAGTACATTTCGTTAGAAGACCTTGTGAAAAGTAACTATTCGAAAAAAAATATAGTAAAGTTTACTTATAGCGAAGACGTAAATCATTTGCAGTTCGAACAACGGCAGCTTAATAGTTTTAAGAACTACGCATGCCTCATAAACTGTTATATAGTATGTTTATATAGTTAATATAATTTATGTTATATAGTTCGTTGCATTGTAAAAATAGGACATCAGCTCAACACTTCTTCCTGTAGTTCACCTTCTGTTCTTGTGGGGCACACATTACCATGCATTTAGCAGGTCGTATCACTCAATATGGTATAAATCACTATTATATGGTACAAAACTCCTGCGAAGCGCCAAAAATCCATTTAGACAGTGGCTTATATTATAAAAAAAGATCTATGCAAAATGTTACCTAAATCGCAGAAAACAGCTATTCGCAAGTACAGACGGAATTACTTTTGTCTCTTATGTCATATCTGTGCTAGTGATGCCAAAAGTACTCGGCAGCGTAGTGGCAGCGTGCATAGAATAGGGAGAAGGTAGGCAGTAGGTTCTAGGTTCGATTCCGATTAGGCGAAATATTTTCTTTAAAATAAATCATCACAAGAGGTCAGGGAATGGCAAATTATAATAATAAAAAACTCATCGAGGTAAAACTCTCAGTTGCGTATTTTATTTTATTTTGGATTTATGAAATATTCTATACATTTAGTAGACGGGCATTGATGCCTTGTACCAACACTTGAATAACACACCAAATACGCACATAGCAGGTCGCATCTTATAATATGGTACAACTAACTATAAACATCGTTCCAAATGACAGGCAACATTTTTAATCAATGTATACATATTTCATTTCACTATAAAAATCACGGGGAAGTAAATTTTTGATAGTAACAGGGAATATCTATTTTATGAAAACCTACTATTTTATATAGCATTGAAGAATAAACGTATGTTTGTAAGATTGCTGGTTGCGGTTAACATATGTGCATAATTCATGCAACTGCTAAAATATCAATAAGCAGTACTATACTTTAGGCAGTAACTATGGCTACAAAATATTATTGTCCTCTCATGTCAAATATAGTTAAAATATGGTTGAGAACACGATACATTTCTCTCAGTGAAGGATCCGAATCAGACACGAACGACTTCATGAAGTCGTGATTTTATAATGAATTAAGCACGAACATATCGAAGGGATTTTGAAATTTAGTTAATATTGAATAATGCCAGCTACATATGAAATAATTCCAGCTAAATATTAACTAATTCCAGCTGAACATTGAACAATTCCCTATACCGCGAAAGTCTTTTAATTTCCATCCCATCAGAGTGATCCATAGTTATTGCATCACGAAACAACATCGAAACGTTATTACCACGTACAGCAAAAGATTCATTAGCAATATTCATCATTCGACGAATGGCCGGTACGCGCTCAAAAAAACCCTTGACGACAGATCCTCTAACAATTTTTGAATGGACTACGTTCATCAACTCCGTTTCGACGGGCGAGCTATTACGTTTATTGAACATCAAACATTCATTGCTCGCAGAGGTCGCATTAACCATCGATCCCTAGGAATTCATAAGTTCGGAGTGTGGGGCAACCCATGTATGCAGTCGGCGATTATAATGGTGTACGGATCGTATTGGTGTTCTCTCTCCCTGTCTCTTTTACCCGAGAGTAGTAGTGGCAATCAGAGAGCCAATAATAATCAGTGACCGCGAAAAGCCGATAGCCATAGGTAATCCATAATCCTTCAATTATCAAATTACAATACTCGAATACGTACGTGGATAGCACATTGGGCCACACAGCCAAAAGGAACGGTGAATATTCGCAGGCAGGATCCTCGCACACAATCAAAAGTTCACACACCTTCCAGCATACTGTAACAATCCATTCTAGCTTTGTCTGTTACCGTCTCCCTCTACAAGAATCACCGAGAGTGTTATATGTACTCTCGACGTTCATCGCTGACGAGCACGTCCCTCGTTCGCTCTCAAAAATCAACGTTTCCCCTCAATTCCATCCCATGCTTGGGTCAGGAAGCGCCTCACCCGGCAGACACGGGTGTCACCCACACGAGAGCTTCACCGACGCCACAGCGAAGCGTCGCCACGTTCGCCTTGCCTGAAAACGCCCTCGACTTCGTGGGCGTGGCCAAAACGTCATTTGTCTGCTTGCCTTTGCTTGTGAGAGTGCTATCGCCTTCTCTGTCTCTTTTCCTCTTCATTCCTCCTTTCCTCCCGCACTCTCGTCATCCCGCTCCCATCTCTTTTTCTCCTTCACATTTGCCACTGGTCTTCTCGGAGGCTGTGCCCGCCGCTCACTCACCTCCACAAACAGGAGCAGGCTTGACGTATGTACTATCCGGCTCTCTTCTGCGATCCGCCGCTCTCGCCGTGAGAGTACTTTGCTTCTTCTCAGCACGAAGGACGACAGCTATGCTCTGTTTTTTTCGTCATTCTCAGCACATCTCGCTCTCGCTTGGTCGCTTTTGGGGCTAGAACACTCTATCCCCCACTTGTTAGGAGTAGGCGTACTCCAATGACCCTCATCCGAGCTAGTGGACTTGCTGCGATCGTCCATGATCTACTCTCGTTTTTTTTTCCATTCCGCTGTTCCATTCATGGACAGCTGCTGTCGCTGTGTCCGGGACGTACGACAAAGTTCTCCATCTATGCCGACTCAGCGATGATTCGATTGTCGCATCTCCGAAGGCAATTGACAGCTATCAAAGAGCATCAGTGGGCCAGGAATGGAAAGAAGGAAGAAGGCTGGGGCGAAGAGATGAAAACCTCGTTATGAATCTCTCGTTCCCATATTTTAGCTTTACTAACGACCGAAGCTTTCGGGATTCCGGGCGAAGCAGGGTACGCTTCTTTATTAGGGCTGATTCCCGTTGACGTTGCAGCTTTCAAGATGGATCATTTCGCAATCCGTTAATTCCTACAATAGCATCCGTACGAGTGCAATGCAAGGGATGTTCCCCCCAAAGGATCTTCGCTCAATGCATCCTTGCAATCTGCAGTACCGTGAATCACAACACGATGACAAAGATTCTGCGATGGCGCAAAGCCACCGTTACCAAACACGGTTTCATTGTGCAATTAGGCTCAACGCACATATCGGTAATCAAAGCCTCTCACGAGGGTGCAGGCTATGCAGGAAGCATAGGACTCTTCTCCAGCTCTTTCCCTCTGGTTCTCATAGACATCGGAAACATCCCTTCGGAAGTTGCAGATCCGTAATTTCGCCCGTTTTCGTTGTTCACGCAAGAATGACAGAGAATACCGAAGTGATGGAAAACCGAAGGGAAATAAACTTGGCAAACAGCGGAAGCTCGGGCTGCTGGACCATGTATAGGTGTATGTACGACTGGAACTTGGCTGGCAGTAGTAACAGCTCGGCGCGTCAGCATGACCGTATAGTGCAGCACCCAGTATGGCATAGTTGTGCACGGTGGTTTGTATTAGTAGTATCAGTTGAAAGAGTCAGCCGCAAAGGATCGGGTGGGGATGATTATCGCAGCAGGAGTGGCATTGGTGTTCGAGGGCGGGGGGTATCCTACAACGCAAGTGGGGGGGAAGCACAGAGCTTTGGACGGGGTCATTGGATGAATGTGGAAGCCTCCGTAGTCTCGTTTGTGGGAGGAGCACTGGGAGCCGAGGAGTGGGAATGTCCCTATCTCCTCCACTGTCGCACACATCCAGCATCCTGTTTCTGATCGCCTGCAGCATTTTCCACGGATTCCCGAGTACAGCTTCCACGTTCGTGTGGACCAGCCGCGTTCTCTCTCGTTTCACACATCTCCGAGGTCGAGTGCGTGGATGTGGGGTCTGGGTGTCGGTGTTCGAGCGCGTGTGTGGGTCAGCGCGAAGAGCCCTGGGGTTCGTAGTGTAGCCCAGAAGAGAGGCGTACGGAGCACACGCGACTCGACGTGGCGAAGGGTGGGGTGAAAGCACGAGTTTGCGAGGGGGCTGAAAAGCACGCGAACAGGCAGGATCGGGGGTGAGAGCGAGAGAAGGCAAGGGAGAGGAAGAGATCCGAGAAGAGAGAACGGAGAGAGTTGGGCCCGGGGACCGGAGAGTGGTGGGCGCAGTCAGACAGTCAAGCTAGCCAGGGCCGCCCGTCAAACCTAGAGCGCAAGGCACGGAACAACACATTGGAGCCCAGAGGGGGGCCACAAGGCACGAAAGAGCGAGCCCACGAGAGTCTGGCACAAGCCGAGAGGAATCCGAGGAGTAGGTAGATAGAGGCCAGTGTGTGTGGAGCGAGCAAGCAGCAGCAAGCAGCCAAGACCACTAGATCCGTGGCGGCTTACCAGACTTAGAGACTTAAGCCGGCCAGCCAGTCCAAAAGGCTCAACCGGCTAAGCCTTGGACCCACGCGCGCCCGCACCTACGACAGTACACCCACCTATACGCAAACACGAAGCGCAGCATTCGCACGTACAAGTACAAGACTGCTATACGAAAGATTCGAGGCTCGATTTTGCTCTTTTTTCCCTTCCTCCTGCGTCGATCTCTTCGGTCTCGGTCTTCTCACTCGCGCGCTGTGGACAATACCATTCGAAAACGAGCTTTCGCATGATATCGCAGTTAAAGCGACACCCACGGCTTCAACGTCGCTAAAAGTACATACCGGACGAGCAGTTACGGCGCCTCGCCGATGTCGACCTTACTCGGCAGTGGCTTCGCATCTTAACTACTACCCGAGACGTTTGGTTTTGCGTTTTCCGATCTCTGGTGCGTGCAACTCCGGCTACGAGCGATTTCGTATGTGACATGCCATACTTTGTGCTCGGGATGTGTCATCGATGACGGCCGTAATAGTTACGGGAATCAAGGTCGCGGCGAAGAGCCGAAAAATAGTGAGAATCAGTGTGCCGTATAGTGAACTTGGCGTTTGCGGTGAAGGTCCGCGAGAACTTCGAGGAAAAGTGGTGCTTTGACGTGGAATGTTGCAGCGTCCAGGTTCTGCTTATTCGTTACACTTCGTCCGAGGAGAAATAAGCGCGAATCACTAGAAATACATTATAGTATAGGGATATACGTTACCTGTCGGTGGAATCTGTGGAAGCCAGCGGCCTGTGATCCCTTGGGCAGGAGTACACAGAGCTTTCGTGATGCGACGATACTCTAAGAACTCGAGGTAGGAGGAAAGTGTCGGAACAAAGGAAAATACAAAACGACTCACGCTACGCGATTCCGATCAGGTGCTCCATCGCAGAGTAGCCACCAATTGCGCCTCAATGCGAATCGAATCACCTCAGCGATGTCAACTTTTAGCTGGCAATCATTTGTGGATCTCTTGCATTTCGTCGCGCATGTTTCGGCAATAGAAGATGCATAACTTTGGGGGAATCAAGAGAAGTACGGTAAACAAGTGGACTGCCTGGGAGTCGGTAATCTTTACACGTTGAGAACATCACAATAATGAGTTCATGAAGATCCCGAAATTTATCGAACACGTCGCGAACAGTCAAAAGTTGTTTGAAACGCAAGTGCCACTTGCCGTTGAACGCTTCCCGTCGGAATGTAACCGGACATTGCTGTCTATTGAACGTCGCTATCCTCGTTCGTGAGGCTTTCGCAAAAAGATATCTCCGCTCGAATTGAACGACAAATTTTGTATTTTTGTATCGAGGAGTTATGCGACGCTGGTTGTCGACTCTCCGACGTTGTTTAACGGGACACAAGGGAGGGTGACTGAAGACACTTGCAGCAAAAGGTGGTCGAACCTTTCGAAAGCCCTTTCGGTGCTTTTGTGAGTAAGGTACACTCGAGGATCAGCCTCCAGCATCGGCCAATCGATTTTTGACTGGCAAAGCGCTATCCGTCGATACTCTATAGCCTGTCGGATCGGATGTGCAATCGTGGATCCGATAAATTCGCTTAGCCGACGCTCCTTCAAGTCTTAATTATCGCCACAAGTGGGTGCCACGACGAAGCCGTTTCCAATTGGTTGACCAAACGCGAAGTTTGTCTCTCGTCGAGAATTAATCGAAATCGAGTGAACTGTGAGGAAGAAAACGTGAATAATCGGGGGGTGGCGGAGGAGGAGGAGGAGGAGCTGACGGAAGTGAGTTTCGTTGCTCCGAAGGTGCTATAAACAATCAGCACGACGTTAACCTTCTACAGCATGGAGCGCGGCGGGGGCGGGGGCGGCCTCGAACTCGCCGGCGGCGGAGGAGGCGGTGGTAATTCGGAGCTTTGTCTGCAAGATCTGGTGACCGGCTCGGCAACCGGTTTGTCCGTACAGCATTATCAACATGCCGCCGCTGCTGCCTCGATGGCTGGCCTTCACGCCAGTGACCATTTTCAGGGCGCAATGCATCATCACGATATGCACGGAAATTCACATCACGACACCTCGATGCTTCACAATCCAAGCCATCAACTGCACCATGAACCACTCGAGAAACTTAAACGTAGTGAGTCGTTATCAATGTACATCATATGTGAGATCAACTTTTTTTTTGAATGGCGAGAAAAGTTTATCATTGCTCTCGGTTGAGGAGGGCCAAATGACGTTTCGGAGTTCAATCCAGGCTGGGGGGTAAATAGTATGGCGAGTACAATTGGTATCCAGAAGGTTTGCGAAAAGAACATATATTTTTTTTAGAACATCTAGCAATATATTGCCTTTTCACGATCAGGCTTCGTCACATCCATAATCTTGGATGCATCATAGACCCGTGCGATATTAAGACTGCATCAAGTAGCAAATCAATCGGAATCAGGGTAGTTGAGACACATTGACAAGTCGAAATTTTCGGCTCATTTTGTCTCTGCTCTTTACAGTGGTGGGAGATAAAGGTAGTAGGGTAGGGGCTACATATACATAGAAATCCGAAAAAGGCCAAATCCTGATTTTTTTTTGGGAAACGGTTTTTAAAAAAGAAACGCATTTTTTACCAACCGTTATATACCAAAGATATATATCTTGAGAGCCTTAAAAACACCCCAAAAACATCGCCGCCGGCAGATGATGAAATTATTTTCCCGACGTTTGGCGGTGGACACTGTCCAGCTTAAACAGTCCATCCAAAATCTGGAAACCAAATGGGTTATTCAAGTTAAAAACAAATACGAGTCGTTGACGATCGTCGGTTTTTAAAATAATTTTTAATAACAACGTGGCGATGAAATAAAACTCGAGCGTACAAAATTGATGAAAAAAGTCGTAGTTTTTACGTAACTATTAAAAAATGGGGAACGGATTTAAAAAAGTAAGATTGTCAACGACCTTTGAATGTTTCTCATCGCATCTCCTGTAAATTTGAAAATAATCCATAGAGTGGTTCTCGAGATCTCATTTCCACCGACTTTGAAAACAGTGTTTCGAGAAAAACGCTTTTAAAATTTGACGTACGGTGCTCAATGGTCGCTCTCTATATTTTTCCTTGTACCGAGGAAATGTTTCCCTCGTTAGTTTTGCCCGAGAACTACATTAAGGTAGTGCGAGCGCGCAATCTTGATTTCTATAGATTGTGTTAAAATTTTAACCAGACATTGTTCGTATCATAATAAGAAGACATATGGCAACACCGGATCGTTCCACGTATCCAATGACGTGAGTTTGCGCGGCACATTTAAAATAATACCGCAACACAAATTTTCATTCGGAAGTAATTTTTAATCGAACAAAGTTTTTAGTTAGTTATGAATGAACCAACACTTTTATTCGTTAATGAAGGTAACATAAACAATATAAAATATTTATATTTATAATGCAAATATTTTTTTTGACAAAATGTTTAACTTTAGGAACACGATAATTATTTTTTACTCGAAATATTGACCATTCCTTTTCTGCGGTGTGGCCATATGCCTTCTTATTATAGGGGACAAATATTTTTTACGGAAAATTATTCTGTCTAAATTTTAATGCAGACCCTGCAGTGTTAAAAGTTGAAATGTTAAAACCCATTATCTCCCAATCTGTATAGTCGACTGTTCTGAAATTCCACTCAAACATGTACAATGATATGAACAATGTCTGGTTGAAATTTTATCAAAATCTATAGCAATCAAGATTGCGAGCTCGTACTACCTCAACGTCCTCTCCTGTGTTGCTGCTGCTTAAAATTAATGATTTTGATAAGTCTTGAAGAGACTAAGCCCCCGAAGGTTTGCAGGTGTCAGTAATCGCGAACCCAAAGTGCATCGTAATAATGATAGAATACGAAATGATAACAGTACATCAAAGCTCTTCTCGTGTATATTCATAAAACCAAGAGCAATGATACTACGCTTTTTTCCAATTCCAATCTTGCTCCTCACTCAGAGGCTGTCATATCTACCGATGGACGATTCCGTGATGAATCATACGCTTTTTGAATACAGCAGCGATTCCGTACCATCCATTGGTTGCCTTCTCGCTGTGTAAAAAATGTTAATTTCGCCCCGTCGCATTTTTAAACGTCACTCAATGTGCCATAGCTGGAGTTGTAGCGCGTAAGGGAGTATCAGGTACTACGATAAGAAAATTCGATAGAGTAGACGGTGCAGCAGGCAAGAATAGGGTATTACACCCTTTTATGAAAGGTGTCTCAATTTGATCCTTCGGTGATAATAAACTACTAGAATTTTTATTTTTATTTCATGGAATCAATAATTGCCATAAAAAAGCATTTAAATTTTACATTTCAAATTGCCGCGCGAAAAGCCTAGCCGCCATGCTGCTTCGGGTCGTCGCGTCACTTGCATAGTGAACATCGACGCTGCGCGAATTGTGAATACGTAAATTATTTTGGTTAAAAGTGAGTTACGATCCCTATCATTGGTGTGTTCTTCCTAAATGTAAGAATGTAAAAACAGCGGGAAAGTTGTGGATTAAAATGCCAATTGATAAAAAAATGCGGAAGACTTGGTTGAAACTTGCGAGAAGAGATCCAAACCCATAATTCGTAAAAAAAACTCATTTGTTCTTTTTTGAAGTACAGAATTTATATTCAATTCTGTACTTTAAAAAAGTACAGAATTTTTTGTACTTTTTTGAAGTACAAAAAATTACAAAATTTTTGTAATTTTTTGTACAAAAAAATTACAATTTTTTTTGTAACTTTTGTAATTTTTTTGTTGTTGTAATTTTTGTATTTTTAGGGCCATAAATTATTACCCCTAAAATTATTTAGGGGTAATAATTAAAAAATTATTACCCCTAAATAATTTTTATTATTCACAGAAAGCTGTTGATTAATAATAATTTATTTAAATATTAAATAATAGATATTTATCTAATATTTAGATAAATATCAATATATTTAGAATATACAAAAGTGTATATTCTAAATATCAATTTAGAAAGATTTATCAATTTTTTTATTAGTCGATAATAAAAAAAATTTACAACTCATACTCTCAATTTTACATACTCTCATAAGATTTCAAAATAGTGAAAATGTGCAAAAAATTGCAAATTTTCACTATTTGAAAATTTGCAATTAACTATGACAAACGAGAATATATAGTTGTTGACGCTTTCTTTCACAGGTTAAAGAGTAATACGTCTACCGCTTACTTTGTTTACTATGTCAATGACGCCATGCGGAATCCATTATGGCGGCTACCGTTTCGCATGTTCGTTGAACAGATGGAAAAAGTATTTTTGAAAAATGAATTATAAAATTCATTTTGTGTTTTTATAAATTAAAATCAACATTATTCGATTGCTAATTGCGAAAACTACCTTATTTATACGTTCTTACTATTTTTCTTACACACAGTAAAATACCCTATTTCCATGCCGTCGGGCTTCTTATCACCGGCATAAAATTTTATTCCCGTACAAGAGACATTGCGCGTTATCTTTTTCGAACGGCGATGATGGCATTACTCAAAACCCCCGGTGTTGGAGCTTTGCCGTTTATTGCACGTGGATTATCTTTTATGCAGTGCATCAGTCTGGGAATAAATGCGGGCATGTGACTCGGCGTCATCCGTTTTACTGGGCTTTTTCGTTTTTTATCCTCAATACCCTGAGCCACAATTCAAGCTCGCGGTGAGTCGCCATCGTTGTCGAGTGGAGCAATGAGGCTGATGGAGGAAAATAAGTAGCCGAGATCGCCCAAAATTCACTCGGCCTCGTTTTTCCGAGGCGGGAAAAAAACAGTGACGGAAAGTGGTATTGTGTCGAGCCTCGGTGTGAAACCGAAGAGCAAGATGTTTTTGTCAGGTGCCCAGGCAGGTACCGATAAAGTTCCGAGATAAGCACCACCACTGCGACCATCAGTTTTATTACGCTCCTTCATTCGCCTCGCTTGCTCTGCTTCCCATCGCGCTTACTCACAAACGAGCTGCGCAGATAAAACTTTGAATTTAAACGGCACGTCACAGATTCCAGCTCCATCCGTGCCTCGTCGTTCTTGCAGGGTCCGAAAAAAAACAACGTCACGCGATGACGCGCTTGCATTGTTCGGCAGCCAAAAATAGAGGATACGTGTCAAAACGTCGAAGGACCAAACAGATCGCGATGTTCAACTACCGACATAGCATTTTTTTTGTACGCTACGTGGTACTTTTTTGATCGTGCTGTCAATTTGACACGCCTTCGTGGTCATACATTTTTCGGAAGCTGCTGCACTAATTAAGGTTATAGCGGTGGCGGGATTAATCTGAAAAAAAATAATCAATCAAATTTTCTTTCGTTAGCACTCGTGCGGAGAAAATTAAGCAAGAAAAAGTGAGAAATGTTCGATTAAATTGTACGATTTGAAGCAAAAAGATTGAATTCGCCGAAAAAAATTACTACATTTTGCACTCAAAAAATACTTTTTTTTTCTTTATTTTTGAGAACATTTAGGGTTATGTTTTAGAAAATAAGGTTAGAAAGATTTACACCAAATTTCATCAAAATCGGTCGATTAGTTTTTTGGCTATACGTCACGCCAGTTTTGAAAATGCAGTTTAGAGAACCATGCCATATATCCACCATTTTTGAAGATTAATAAAAATAAAAAGTACCATGTGATGGCCAAAAGTAGTAACAAAACATACCCGAAGTCTCAAAAATAGTGGAAAAATCTTTCCGTTTAAAAAAAAATCATTAAAATCAGCAAATTTTTTCCTCACCTAAAAGTATCTCCCCCCTTAAGGGGTCTGGGGGTCAGCCTGAGCTTGGTGCCCGTAAAACAGGTTAATATTTAACATTTTTGTGACGAGAGTATTGGGATGAAAAGATCGGGATTTTACATACTCTCACCTACTTTAAGGGTTTTCTTTTATTGAAAAATATTGATAAAAAGTGAAGTTATTATTGTTTAAACGAAGTGCCGCTATTGCTGTGACAAATCGGTGTGGGTGGGTCTGGTAGCAAGGGTGATCTGTGAAGTGGAAAATAAAGAAATTTACTTTGACTATAATATTAAAACTTTCGTGTATCCGGATACTTTTTTGAAACTTTGATAATTGCGAAACAACAAGCTAATGAAAAACCACTTTGATATTCGACGAAAAAACAATTCCAATCATTCGTTATTGACAAGTGGATGAACATTTTTAAACAAACCCTATCAGTTGATAGGATAGAAAATGTTATAAACTATGCTCTGTCGGAATGTGAAGTGATTTGGGCAAATCAATTTTGAGATAGGTTTGAGAAAAACGCAAAAGAAAAAAGAGCAATTCCCGGCGCAGTGGTCGATCTGGCCGTTCCCAAAAATCGTCATAACTTGATCAATTTTCTAAATTTTCACAAAATATCTGGTGGAAATTTAAGTTCAGACCCTATGCTATAAAACTCAGCCATTAAAGAAACATTTTTTAAAATTTCAATCTTATGCAGATCTCTTAAGGGTTAACCCCTTAAGCCACAGTAACGGATATAAAATCATGTGCGAATTTAACCATTTTTTTCGTATAAAAAAGTCATTCACTCATAACATTAATTACACATCTATTTAGTATGAATATCAAGCTGTACAAAAAATATATATATATTTTTTTCGATGTATAAAATGGCCGACTATTAATATTTTCTTTTGTTATCTTTTCTTTAGGCGCTCCGCGGCGTGACATTTAGCGTCCACAATTTTTTACCTAGAACAAAAAACAAAAATTCTTGTCAATCTACGTTAGAATACCAAGAGAAGTACGTACGGAATTTAAAAAATATTGTTTTATTCAAAAGTTGTAGGTATTTGAATGAATTTTCAGTGGAAAATTTCGTATTTAACTGCTCATAAAATGAAAAGTTTTTGATTAATCAGAAATTCCATACGTACTTCTCTGCGAAATGCAATTAGGAACATAACTTTTAAATTTGAAGTATATCGAGTGACAATTGTTGAAGTCATTTGTTACGCCAATTGGAAAAAAGCTGTTTCGAGAAAAACGCGTTTAAAGTTTAAGGTACTCTATGGCCGTGCCAGAGGTGAGCTTACGTTATACGCTCAAAGACGGTGAAAAAAATGTCTTGCTATAAATCGAATAGTAACTTATTCTTATGATGATAAAGCACCGTTTTTTCGAAAAAAAATCGATTTTTTGAAAATTCTACTGTGGCCTTACCGCTTAAGACATTGCAATTTAGCGAATTCGACCAGGAAGCAAACATCAAAAAAATAATAGTATGTTTTTTATTTGACTGATAAAAGATTATTTTTTTATATATCGTATAGTAAATTGGAGTATCAAAAATCAAGTTTACAACGATGAAAAATGGACCCTGATTAACAGGTTCATTCTTTGAGATACTCTTCGTTGTTTCTCGTAAGGAAGGTATCTATTTGTTTTCAAGTCTCGCGTTTAACAGACGGTCCAAAACTGTTTATATATATATATATATATATATATATATATATATATTGTCTCGTAACAAGTTCTTTCTCTCTTCTTGTACGAGAAAAGACGTTACGAAAAGGAGGACGCCCTGCCACCTGTTTTGTGATTCATTAACTCACCGGCTTATCGGGATAAGGCCCGGACTTATCCGGGGCTCGAACCCGACACCGCACCGCTAAACCCAATCTTATTCCAATGGTGCCCGCGCGCTCACACCGCGCACACAACCGTATTATTATAGCGCGGATTCCGTTCCCGAATCGTTTCAGTTCAATGTGGCACATTCGCCATATACCCGCCCAATTTGCCTCTTAACCGCTGAACTAATACATTTTCCAAATCCAAACGATTTCGTGACTTTGTTCGCGACTTCTTCGCGATCTTCAATCGAGAAAAATCGTCTCATTGATCCTCGGCTGTTGAATATTTTGTGCCAATCTGATCGTATCTGCCTCAATGGAACGACGAATTTGGAGAATTTGATTACATTTTTATCCACAATTATAATAATCCGGACGATAAAACTGAATATTCGAAGATCTGTATACGATGAAATGAGAAATGAGATTTACGGTTTTTGTTACATTTTATTCGAGCCTCTGTGTTTTAAACTGTAATAATGACAATTTTCTGTACACCCAGGGCCGAATTTAGAGGTGTGAAGGCCCTGGGGTAACCAAGAAGTGGGTGAGCCTTAATTATTTTTCAAACAAGATAAATGTTATTCCATAGGGTTTAAATAATTCATGGCGAAAAATAAGATACTTTCAAAGAGCGTACGTTGTGTGAAGTTAAGAGCATATACAAAGTCGACATAACCTCACAAACTTTCGAATCGAGTTTTCTCATGATGAATAAGTTTTTTTAAGAAACGAAAAGCATCAGGCTCTGGCGAATTGCCTGACGCGGAGCTTGACGATTTTCTTTTGCCCTAAATTTCATACCTCTTTGAGAAATTTTGGTTCGAAAATTTACTTTACCTTTCTCGTACTCATATGTCACGTGGCACATCTTCTACTTCGCCTTCAGAGAGGCGATGTTTCATGACATCAGCTAAATTCGATTACAATTATAATGGTCTTTCATTTTTTCATGGAAATAAATTCATTTTTTACTGTGAAATTATGTACTTTATGGCGCAATATAGACTACTTATGTACTATCCACTGCACATGGGTTGTATTTACTGGTATGGACGTTTGTTTCTCTTTCGGCTTATACCATTTTGAAGTAAACGATTTTTAGATAAATAGCATATACGGGCCGGTGTAAACGTCTGGTACTAACTACTGAAACTTTCGTATGCGTTTTTCAGCAATTGAAAAAAAACAATATGTGTAAACAAATATTTTATCCGGATACATCGTTAAATTTTAAAAAAATATTTTTTTTTACACAAGTACGATTTGAAATATTATTTTTAAAAGTGCTTCACGAAAGTGTGACAACTTTTTTTCCTTTGTCATATCTCTAGTGTTTTTTTTTCCACTGTGTGTTGACTACCATTCGTCAAAAAATATTATCGCACAATTTTAATCGTGGAGGCTCCGGGGCTCCAGCTCTCGCTCCCCTCAAATCCGGCCCTGCGTACAACGGAATTAAAACTGCACTGTATTGCTAGAATTGTTAAATACTTTTTCAATTCAAAGTAACAATGCAATACGTTGAGAGGTTACATACAGTCAGGAGGCCCAAAAATATCGATTTCTCAAGAATTTTTGTTGAGAAGACCTTTAAATCTATTAACGTAAAAATTTGTACACATTTTATGGTAACTTTTAACTGTATTTTAACATTTTTTATTTGTAAAAATAATTATTTTTAAAGCTGCTATAGCTGATCTCCGGGAGCACCTCTAAAAAAAGACGTCTTGCGGTGAGCACGATATCTCTGGAATGGATCATGTAAAATAAAAATAAAATAAAAAATATTTGGTTAATGTAATGGATTATCTTGTAATTGATCAAGAAATAAGCAAAATAACAATTTTAGACAAAATGGCGGCTTCGTAACAAAAAATCGATTTATGACTAAAATTTAGGCCTTTAATTGCTTATAAAATGGCAAATATTTATCGGAGAAAAAAAACCTTCGATTAATTACTAAAAAAATATAATTGAAAAGAAGATTGTATTAAAATTTGAGACCGATCGGTTCAGCCTTTTCCGGGAAATCTTGCTCGCCGACTTTAAGGTATTCCTTTCACGAACCCAAATATTTAACATTTAACCGATTTTCGTCTATTATCAAGTAAAAATACATCCCAGTATACTGGTAAAATTTCAAGCCAAGTTACCGAACTTTTAACGGAAAATTACGACTCCAAAAATGGTATCATTTATACGGCGCTTTATGGAAATGTCACGCTGGTCACATTGCTATCTAATAATGTATACACTAAATAACTCTAGATGCGTGATATAAACTGCTCAAGGGTGTAAAAAAATCTAAAGTTTCCGTAACCACAACAAAAACGGAGGGTCACCGAATGTTCAAAGAAAATATTAATGATAAAACTTCGAAAAATGTGACTAGCAGAAGAATTTTCGTAGCCGTGACGTTTCAAAAAAATGTCTAAATCTACTAAATTTGCGCGAATTTTTTTATTCTAGTTTATCGTCGTGTATAATAATTAATTGGAACTTATTTTTTATTAAGCGCCATTGTAATTTAGCGAAGAATCAGTAGGGCCCTGCCCCCACAAAATACGGCCCTTCGTGAAAGGAATACCTTAAAACACACAGTTTTGAGAAAAACGCGTTTAAACTTTCAAAAGCACTTTACATATAGTAAAAAAAAACCATTACAAATGTGCGTGTAACTTGGAGAATATTCGACGGATTGACAAGAAATTTTCTGTGTGTGTACTTAAATATATGTACATTACGAAAAAGAAAAATTTTAATCGATTTTTCGAAAATGTTAACTGTATATATATAACCCCTTAAGAAAGCGGTGATGAAAATTCTTATTCAAAGAGATAAAAATATGTAGTATGACCGCCACTCTGTACATTTCGTTATTAGCAGTACAGAATAGAACATATTTATGGGTGCACATGGCCCATAAGGCGTATTTAAACTTGGCAAATTTACTATCATCATTTCACGATAGTTGCGTTTGCAAACAATTGATTTTTACACAAATGCGTTGTGTCTACGTGTCTTGTGGGCTTTAAGGCCAATGAAACTACTTCGAGCATCGGGTGAGTCAACAGTCTTGCGGAATTTATAGCTTCGCCAGACGGGACGAATCCCATGCCCAGAAAATAATTGCTCACAGGACTTTTGGGAATTATATCGTGACGTACCGTATAAATAATTTTCGTGCGATATCATTTCAAGCCGTGAAATTGCAAAAGGTGGCTAAATATATTTTCCGAGCAGCGAGTAATGACAAAATTACTTTCCGTTGATCATCGAAAAAAAATCACGCACATGGCATTTTTTTGATTTTCGATAACGTTTACTTCAACCGGGGAGTGATAATTACTAAAAGAGCGTGTAATTAATTGGGGCTTTGAGTGCTTTGAGGTAGTGAACGATCGTGGGTTTTTTCTCCCTTTCTCTCGCTCTCGCTCTCTCTCGTTCTCTGTGCTATTGGCGATCAAAGACGATGTCATAAAGTAACGATAAGGACTGCGTGAAATTGAATGTCTTCGGTTGGGCAACGACGTGAGCTGAATTTTCCAAGGAATTGAATTTTCCGGCCGATAAAATTGTGATTAAAAGTAGGCAGAAAACACGGTTGAACCTACCCTGAAAAGGACTCTCCTTGTTACTCTCAGCTATCGTCTTACTTTCTCAAAAGATAGATTCCTAGGGCCCGTCTCGTGTTTTCGATCTCCAGCGAGTGTCATCCATTTCCATTGAAAACTATCGTACGCGCGAGAATCCCCATGTACCATTCGTCATCATTTACTTTTGACGACTAACCAATATTTTTCCATCCTCTGGGCGATTCTGGAAAAGTAAAGAGACCGCGAATGTGATAGATGGGATGGTCATCGAGCATTGAGACTTTAGACTAGACATTCATTTTTGTCACTTTTTACAGTAATACCTTTATGGAAATAAAGTGCCATTTCAATTATATAAATAATCTTATGAGTGAATCAAGTTAAGGAATTAGAAGGTCCAAAAAAGCGTTTTTTCGTGATTTTTTTAGAAGGGAGAAAAACAACCGAGCTCGGTAAACATTAAGGTATCTTCATGTACATTTGAAATGTATAAAAAAAAGTACAACATGAAACAATAAAATAAAATGTTCCATTGTCATATATTTTTCTTCTGGGTGAATTAAGAAAAAACTGAAAAAAACGTGAAATTATAACTTTTCTCAGGTTTAAAAAAAAATGTGTGAAAAAAAACTTTAACCTGCTAAAAAAATTATTTAAAAATACTTTTTTAAAGACTTTTTTAATTGGCTTGGAAGAGACTTTCATAGTGAAGAAAATAAACTTTGGTTTGATTTAATAGGACGTTTAGTTTTTTTGCAATCACGCACGCCAATTTGGAAGAATTTCGAAAATGAAAACTAGAGAAAACGCGCTTCAGAGTTTTCAATAGGAAGAAATATCAATATCAAATATCCGTCGCTTCTCTGCTTTTGACCTTGTATCTTCGAAAATATTCACAACTGGCCCCTGTAACTTTGTAAATATATTCTTGGATAGTTTATCTATCGATTTAGGCAATTAAAAAAATGATTTTTCGGACCTTCTGATTCAGGTGCCCGCCTTAAGGTTCTCCTTTCACGAACTCGAATATTTAACAATTAACTGATTTTCGTCTACAATGAAGTAAAAATTCATCCCAGTATACTGGTAAAATTTCAAGCCAACTTACCAAACTTTTACCAAAAAATTACGGTTCTAAAAATCGTCTCAATTGTACGGCGCTTTATGGAGATGATACGCTGGACACATTTCTATCTAATAATTTATACACTAAATAACGCTAGATGTTTAATAAACTGCTCACGCGTGTGAAAAAATCTGAAAATTCCGCACCGTCGATAAAAACAGAGGGTCACCGAATGTTTAAAGAAAACATTAATGATAAAACTTAGAAAAAAAGTGACTAGCAGAACAGTCTTCGTAGCCGCGAGTTTTCAGGGAAACTGTAAAAATGTCTAAAACTACTAAATTCGCGCGAAATGTGTAATTCCAGTTTATCGTTGGGTATAATAATTGATTGTGTCTTATTTTCATTAAGCGCCACTGTACTTTACCATTGATTCAAAAGATCTCCACGCAAGGAATGCCTTAAGGCCTTAGGCCACAGTAACGGGTATAAAATCATGTGCGAATTCAACAATTTTTCTTCGTATGAAAAAGTGATTCACTCATAAAATTAATTACACATCTATTTAGTATGATTATCAAGCTATTACAATCTTTTTCGATGTACAACATGGCTGACTACTAATATTTTCTTTTGTTATCTTTTTTTAGGCGCTCCGCGGTGTAACTTTTAGCATCCACAATTTTGTACCTACAACAAAAAACAAAAATTCTCGTCAATCTACATTAGAATATCTAGAGAAGTACGTACGGAATTTAAAAAATATTGTTTTATTCAAAAGTTGTAGGTATTTGAACTTGAGAAATGAATTTTCAGTGAAAAATTTCGTTATAACTGCTCATAAACTACTCATAAAATGAAAAGTTTTCGATTAATCAGAAATTTCGTACGTACTTCTCTGCGAAATGCAATTAGGAACATAACTTTTAAATTTGAAGTAAATCGAGGGAAAATTGTGGAAGTTATTTGTCACGCGAACTGGAAAAAAGCTGTTTCGAGAACTTTCGAGTAGTCGGCCACTTTGTACATCGAAAAAAAAAAATTCTGTAACAGCTTGATATTTATACTCAATAGATGTGTAATTAATTTTATGAGTGGATTACTTTTTCATAAGAAAAAAATGGTTAAATTTGCACATGATTTTATACTCGTTACTGTGGCCTAAGGCCTTACATAACCTTACAGAAATAAAGTTGAGTTTTAGTTTTGAAAATAAATCACATTGTTGTTTTTGGATTTGATGATTGAAGAACATTTTTTGCGCGTATTCTACTTTTGTATTCGTCGCTATCAACTTAATTTCAACGATCCGTGGGCTTTTTATTTAGCACATGCATAAGCGAACTAAAAATAAAAAAAAATCAGCCTGGAGAAAAGAGATCCACGGATCTCCGCTCCCTTTCTGAAATCTGGTTGTCCATTCGGTCAAATGGAATACCAATATTGTGCCAGCAATGTAATAGTGTGACATACGGCACCTCCGGGTGTTTCATACATACATACATATATATATATATATATATACATAATGGTAGTGATACATTTTTAGTTCGAACCCCCAAGACCAGCCAAGTCATTTACCCTATCCCTTTATTATCGAATGTAGGAAGACCTCGCTGCGTCCCGGCAGATGCGACGTGAAAGTCAACCCTTGTGCGCATCCCAGATTCGATCCTAATGGTGTTGACAAATTGCTCGGCTAGCCATACCTCCCTGGGGAAAACTGGCACGGGCTGCCGAGTTTTTGTGCAGATCCTCGTACGGGGCCAGTACAATTGTCTGTGCTCACCACGTCCCACGTGGTCGGAATATCCCTGCGGTTCTGGCATTTTGCTACACGCTGTACTTATTAGATCCCCCTCCACCAAAACGAGAAAGTGGGAGAATTGTTCGCATAGACACGATGTGTCAATATTTGAATTTTCCGTCGCACAGAGACGCAGTTCTTCCATCATGAACAGTCAACAATAATTTAACTAGAGTATTTGACATGAAAAAATCACGTTATGATTTCTCCACCAACTCAATGACATCATTTTGCTCGGATTTTTTTTTCTCAAATAGAAAACTTTGAAACCTGAAATCTGGTGGACGTTTTTTTCCATTGTACTTGTTTGCCTAATTGTAAGGTTCACTCTCAAGCTCCAAGTTTCTTTCTTTCAATTTCGTGCATCACAGCAAATCCGAGCACAATTACGAAAGAATAAAAATCTCTATTCACGCAGAAATAGAATCAACTGAAAGTTTTTACGAATTTTATTTATTTAAATGAGAGAAAAATAACGAAATAACGAAAATGTTGTGGTAACATTTTGTCAATTATTATTGTGCATATTGGAAATAAACATAGATGGTCAGTTGGAGGAAAAAAAATGCGAAGGACCGATGCAGTATTGAATTTGCACCATCGTCCCGTGTGGGCTACTTCTTCCGGTAAACAGCCAAAAAAGTTCCCTTTTTACGCTTCCTGTCACGCCTAATCACTCTTTTCCGGGTTTGAGGCGAGAGGAGTGTCAGAAAGTTATCCGTGACCGGGTGGTCGGTCAAGGCGCAGGAGTAGAAGCGCACCGGACGGTGGGTTCGATTTTCCGGTTGGATTTTCGTCGGGGCACGATCGAAGGGTGCGAGCCGCGAGATCCAATCACCGGCTTATCGACGGGGAGTTACATCTCTCTTCCTCGCATATGCAACCAGACCGAGATGCGGTTCGGGGATACTGATGGGTGAACGCAGGGTCGTCCGCAGGATCAACATAGAAATGAACTGATTTCCTTCCCATTATCTCAGCTGCTTCTGGTGTCACTGTACGCTCCAAATAGCCGGCAGGTTCACGTCCCAAATATATATATATATATATATATAGTTTGTATACTGTTGCCCATTATGTACCCGTAGAAAGAGCTAGCTCAAGAAAAGACGGATGGAAGAAGCTGAGTAATACAGTTATTAGGCCCTTTTGGTTGCGAGCAGTCGATAAATGGGCGCAGAAAAGTCCGAGCTCGAGAAAAAGGGGCTCACAACTTTTCACCCCTCTAGCCTCGAGAAGTTCGTGACAATCTGTGTGAACTGGAAATGACAGAGGCCTCAGACTTTTGTGAGAACTTGCATCTCGGATTCTTCCCTCGAATATTTTGAATGGAGACTATTCACAAGTTTCCAAAGATATTTCAGCTGTAATAATACCAACTAGATTAATGAAGTAAGAGATTTGAAAAATATACTGTGTCAAACAACCTGACGAAATACGAAAATTTGATTCCGGAGGAAACGATAATTTCTATGAATTATTCAACTGCATTTAATATAATCCATTCTGCTCGTATCTTTGATTGATGGTCGACATTCTCAAATGATGAAGGATGAAGAAGACAGTAGGTCACATATGTGAAATTTATTATTTAAGCAGACTTTAAATGCATTTTATACATTTTATATATTAAATGTACAAAATGAAATGAATTTTGGTTGAGCAAAATTGATAAGTGCTTTAATAAGTAATTATTCATTTCGATCAATTCCAAATTCCATAACCAAATTCCGTTTATACGGATGCAAATTGTTCCTTCGTTAGTTACATTGTCTGTCAATCAGGTAAATGGATATTCAGCTGTTAATTATACAATCTGGTAAATTACCGATGAGTGGTTTTAAAAATGGTGCTGTTAACGTCTGCGTTTTTTAAATCTACACTAGATTCATTCATATAGTTCGATTGCAATGTTTTACCTTTTTACTCATTGGAGTAATTTTTGTTACTCATTAAAGTCTTTTACTAAAATTACTTCTTTACTTATTGAAGTAATCCACTTATTTGATCGATTTTTAAATAATTAGAGCCATTACTTTAATTATTTAAAAATCGATCAAATAAGTGGCTTACTTTAATGACTTGGATTAAACTGATTAAATTTCGTATCAAGCTCTTCTTTCAATGCAGATCATTAGTTGTCAATATACGTATATCCTAATTTTCATAATCCCCAATTAACTGAAGTGTCAAAATTGATGACAAATCGACGATTATACGCATAAGACAAACGCGTGTGAGTGACGTTTGTGAAAAAAATGGTTTTGGCGTGTAACTTCGTTTATCGATGTTAGCGCCCCCTTGTTTTTCGAAATTCTACAAAAGATCTTGTATTCTTGAGATTTCTATGGTAGATTTTTTTTCGGAAACGTTCGAAACACCCTCGTCAGAAATTTTACCGTCTCATCCGGATCCGAGCTGATACACGTGCCCCTCTCGGATTACATATTGCTTGTGAGCATTCATGTGTCCCGGGCGTGCGTCAAGTTGAAACTAAATAAATTGCTCTTTTCGAGTTTAAAGACACGAATGAGCAAGAGGGAAAAAAAGGGACCTAACAAACGAGAGGGTTTTCTCACTCTTGCGAACCCTATCCGTTGGGGTTCGCATCTCACGACTTTCCTTTTCATTTCATCACTTTTTCGCAAGTAACATCATTTTGGTGGCCGCCTTCGACTTTATTGGAACTCATGTATATGGCTTTTTTTGTGGAAAACGGGTTTAAGGGATGAAACCACCCTTTTGAGTGAAGCGTGTCAAGGGCTCATTTTGCGGTTTTTCCCATAAGCCGTCCACCGATTTAATTGAAACGAAAATGAAAATTCTTCCAATGCAAAAGGGGCAGAAATATACTATGGGTAAAAAAACTAAGGGACCAGCCATCCCTTGATGTCTCTTTCTCTTATCTCACATTTCAAAAGAAGTGTATGAAATCTAACGTAACGGGTAATGCTTTGAAGAGGGGGTTAAAATAAAGTTTACGTGGTTTTCCATGTTTGCCGGATAGCAAGCAAAGGTGTAAACCACCCCATACTTCAAACCCTTTATCGCAGTTGTTCTGTATTTCAAATATATCTGCTGCTTCGTTTTCGACAAATTCGCAAAACTCCGCAAAAATCGATGTTCCGGCATTGGCATTATGCGAAAATTCGACAAATAATCGTAGCTCGACGAATCACGCGGCAATTTTTAGAACTAACGATTGCGAAGGAAATTCACGCAATGCCAGGCTTTTAAATCGCAACAGAAAAACAATAAAACACAAAGTCACCAATTTTTACCAAAATGTTAAAAAAAAGGATTCCACGCTCTGCCATGTACTCGAGTTTCAACAAAACCAAAGGCGGACACTAAAGTACACTTTTGTATACCCTGTTTCTAATTCAACAAAACAAGGTTTGTTTGCATGGTATAATCATCGCCCGCCGGGAGTCTCGAAGAAAGGCGACAATGCTTTTCATCTTTGATCTTTCGATAATTTTAGATACGACTTTTATTTCAGTCGAGTCCACAAAAATGCAAAAGCGCCGGAAAATTTGGAGCCGTCGGTTAAATCGTGTCTTGAATCTCGAAAAATCATCCTGACTATTTAATTTCGTATGCGTGCCAAATTTCGAGTCCGTTTAATTCCGTAATTGTGCGTGTGCGCACGCGGCCCATCTTGTGGGGATCCTCTCGACGTCGTCGCTTATTCGAGGGGGTGATCAAGTACGTGCTTTCAATGGGCTTGCAGGAGAGGTGACGTTCTCGCGTTACGAGTTTCCCGAAGACCGGTAGGCTCTCGTCTCGAAAACGACGTGAAGCACACACACAGCCCGAGTTCACAGTGGCAGCTCTCAAGCTCTGACTAACAAACGACTTCCTAAGGAAGCCAAGGATTAGGAGATTAGGGCAAACGTCTCCGTAGCGAGAAGAAGGCAGAAAGGAAGAGAGAGGGGGGAGTGAGAGAGAGAGAGAGAGAGAGAGAGAGAGAGAGAGAGAGAGAGAGAGACACGTCTCCACTTTCTTCTTTCCCTCTTCTCGTGCTCAGCATCACACATTAGCCACGTATGTATAGCGCACACAGAAGCACTAAGGGTCGCACAGGTACTAGCTCTGCACCACCGTAATTTTCACCCTTGGCCCTCGCCTCGCTCATTCTTTTTGCTTCGATCTTCTCTTTTTTCCCCAACACCCCTCGTATACGCATCATTCACTCCACGGGGCACTGTTTTTCGAGTAATCATCGGCCGACTCATGCACCCCTAGGCATAGTGGGAGATATTCTCGTGTGTAAAAAACCCTTCGGGACGTAAAAAAATCCCGTTGAACGCTGAATCGAAATTAAAAAAGAATTATTTCGCAACTACCTTTGGTAACGAAAAATCATGCCTCATTTGCCACACTAGCCGTGGCGACATTTGTTGGGGACTCACTAGATCGTACCACATCCCTATAGGGATTTGATAGGGACGTCCACATTGGAATCCAAGTGGATTTCGCGCTATTTCCCGATTGACGACGTTGGAGACATTTTTGTTTGAAATTCTGAAACGGGATTTGTGGATCTCTAAAGAGAATCCTTTGGTCATCCCGTATACAAATTTGTCGACGAGGACCATGATGTACCTGCAACTCTATAGGGATTTGTTTGGGACACCGCACATAGGGAGTCCTCGTTTGGATTCAATTGGATTCTTTACTGTTGCCCGATGAACGCTGTTGAGAATTCTTACCACGTTCGAATCGAAAATGTGGGAAAAGTGACGTGAAAAAAGCTCGGCGTGGTGAAACATAACCTGCAAGCTTCGTGAGCGGAGATGTGTCTGGTGATATTATGCCAGAGTGCAGTATAATAAATAACAAATGATCATTACAGTGGATTTTCAGTGATGTGATTCAAATCGATTTCTAAGATATACCTTTTTAAACGATTGATGGTTTTTTAAAATAAGATTTATACTCGTTCGAGATCCACTGATTTTGTATATCTACATTTTTTTTTGGAAAACTCAACGTACAACATACGATGGGATCCATCAAGAATTGGATCGGATTCCGTTTGATGATGTGACAATCCTTTAAGATTCGAATTGGATTTGTACATTGGATTCCAATGGGGAATCCCGATTTGAATCCAACTTTCAAGATAAGAATTAGACTTCATTAAGATCCACTCATTTTGTATATCTATATAATTTGTTTAGAAAATTCAATGTGCAGAATACGATGGGGTCTATAAAGATTCGTAACGGATTCCGTTCGATAATGTGACAATCCTTTAGGATTCGAATTGGATTCGTACATTGGATTCCAATGGGGCATCCCGATTAGAATCCAACTTTCAAGATAAGATTTGTACTTTTTTAAGTTCCACTCATTTTGTATATCTACATATTTTGTTTATAAAATACAACGTACAGAATACGATGGGATCCATCCTAAATTGTATAGGATTCCGCTCGATAATGTGGCAATCCTTTAGGATTCGAATTGGATTCGTACATTGTATTCCAATGAGGAATCCCGATTAGAATCCCACTTTCAAGATAGGATTCAAATTTTTTCAGTTCCACTCATTTTGTATATCTACAAATTTTGTTTATAAAATACAACGTACAGAATACGATGGGATCCATAAAAAATCGTATTGGATTCCGTTCGATAATGGGACAATCCTTTAGGATTGAAGTTGGATTCGTACATTGGATTCCAATCGGGAATCCCGATTAGAATCCAACTTTCGAGATAAGATTTATACTTTTTTAAGTTCCACTCATTTTGTATATCTACATATTTTGTTTATAAAATACAACGTACAGAATACGATGGGATCCATCCTAAATTGTATGGGATTCCGTTGGATAATGTGGCAATCCTTTAGGATTCAATTTGGATTCGTACATTGGATTCGAATGAGGAATCCCGATGAGAATCCAATGTACGAGCTTGACGTTTCAGTATAGGGATCCAGTGTTGTGACCCATTGGATCCCTATCAGGAAGTGGGGACAATAATGCGAATCCAATCAGATCCCTTCGACAAATTCTGCACGGGTACTTTCTCGTAAATATTTCGATGGCGCCGAAGTTTGCAACGTTGGAATGCAACGAAAATTCTATAAATCTTTTCTTTACTTATTAATTGTTACTATAATCAATCATTTTTTAAGTCCATCAAGTTCGTGGATCTTTAACAAGGATAAGAAAAACCATCTCAGTTATCTTCGTTACCTACCCACACCGGCAAAAAATGTGAGCAATAGAGGAAAAATCAAATTCCGTAGCATTCCAACGACGCAAACTTCAACATTATACATTTCGTCCGATTGGTAGATATTAAATATTCTTGAAATAATAAACTCGTCGATTCACACGTTACCTCGCCCACCTACTAATTGAAATACGTCAACGCACAATAAAATCTAGTCAAATTCAATATCGTAAGCATTCTGCCTCCAAGTGATCGTCACCATTGACAAATCATTGATTGCAAAGTACAATCAGTCCGACAAATAATTCATCGCTGAAACACGAAACATTGAGTTTTCATTGCGTTTGAATGATTTCGTCGATCGATGACGATAGTGCGAGGTTATCGTTCGATTTTATGAGTTAAAAAAATGTTATCGCTTCTCTCGATTCGTCTATGTCGAATTTCGAGACTTCAACACGCGTTTCGGCACTTTTACGGCTGACGTATCACGATGGGACTTGCTCGTGCCCGATGCAGCTGCTCGTTCGCAGTACATAACTGCGTATACATTTTAGTAACGCTAAGCTATACATATACATACGTATATGCATATACACACACACACACACACACACACACACACACACACATATACATATACATATATGTGTGTTTGTGTGTGTGTATATAGCCAGCCATCCATATGTATGGCAAACCCCACACAAACCTCCCCATCATTGATGTATAGTACGAGCCGACAAGGATACGCCCCACTAACCACCCACGAAAAAATTTTGCGTCACGTGTCATTTTATTCATGAATGATGGACGAGTTCTCATTGCGGGGCTGACTCTCCCGATACCCCCGCCCAAATCTCACAACTTTCCTTTTGCACTCGTAAAACTTTGCATACAAATGAATAATAAACGCGTAAAACTATTCAGAAAATTTCCATAATTTTTCTCGATTATAATATGAATTAATTAATAATAAGATCAATACTATATGACAATAAATATTAATAAATGCATATTGATATACATATTAATGAATATTTATTAATTTACATATTAATATATAAATGCCAAATATTAATAATTATTAGCTTAATGAAACGCTTTGATAAGAGCTGAGAGTTCTGTTTATTATACCTGAATCAATTTGGTATAAACCAGAAGCATTTTGTGACTTAAGAACTATTTTTCGTCCGCTGGGTTTTGACTTGTGCATGTGAACGTCGGGCCATTTTTATCAGGTATAACGGTTCCAACTTAAAAATTATTAAACTTTTGGATATAAAGGGGCAAGAATTGGAGAGCCCGATTCATCCAATAAGATTTTCGAGACCGAGGGAAGAAGAGACAAAATTGTTATAACTATGCAAGTGGAGAGACAGAAAAGCCAGGGAGTTTTGTAGATATATATATATATATATATATATATATATATATGTGTATATATATGTATATGTATATATATATATATATATATATATATATATATATATATATATATATATATATATCGAAGTGTGTATGTCGGTTATAAAGCGTCGCATGCACAGCCGCCCGTAAAATCCGTAGGGATTAGCGGGCGCTAATATATCCCGCGGGTAAAAACGTTTCGAGCAGCTGAGGTATTCGTTCGTCTACTTGACTCTCTTTTCTCTCTCTCTCCCTCTCTGCCACACTCTCCCGTTTTCCTTCTCCTGCTGCTGCACCAGCGCGACGTTACGATTTGTCTTTGGCATAAAATAACTTCAAGTAGCGAGAAGAAAAGTCATAAATTGGTGAGTTAGAGCGTCCGCCGTACAACGCCGTAGTTCCCTTAGCCACCCCCTTTCTCCGCCTTCCTTGCACTGCTAAGGAAAAGAAAAGAACAGTCAGTCATGTTGTTTTGAAGAAAAATCAATATTCGTGATTACAATAAACGGTTTCGAATTGTTCTCGTGTCCTTCTCTTATTATTTTTTACAAGTTAATTTTTTTTCAATTGTTTTCTAGAAGCGTGATTTTTTATAAAAATATCTTATCGCTTCTTTACTTTTCGAATTTTTGTTAAGTATAAAGTATGATTATAGGAATGATTCCTGATTGATCGATTATATTAATCATTTCAATTATTTAATTATATTAATGATTCCTTATTGTTCAATTATACTGATAATTCCTGATTATTCGATTGTATTAATAATTCCTAATTAAAACATACTGTTACGAATTATTTTTGTATTTTTTTAAATTATTTTTTTTACACGTGAATTATTTTTGAGCTATTTTTTTATATTTTATATTATTTGTTTATAAACGTATATCATTGCTTTTTTACTTTTTCACTTGTTAAGTATCGAGTATGATTATATTAATGATTCTTGATCGATTAGTTATTTTAATAATGCCCGATTATATCATTAATGATTCCTGATTGATCAATTATATTAATAACTCCTGATTATCAATTATATCAATGATTACTGATTATCAATTGCATTAGTAGTCCGCAATTATCAATTGTATTAATGATTCCTGATTAATGTTTTGCTTGTTTTAAACACTTATTCTCCAGTCTTCGTTTCTCACGCTTCGTCTATTTAAACGGAAAACAAGCTGATTACGATAGCTGTCGAAAGGCGTGCAAAGTACCCATTGATGAATGGTTCATGAATTCCCGCTCGTTCTTTCGGAGATTTCTTAAGTATGTGCTTGACAGAGATCTTGTAGAATTTTTCGTTCCTCCGATTTTCTTCGGCGAAAGGCCGGGAAAGTGAAACGAGAGAGCGTGAAAACACGTGTCAACGACAAACTACAGCGTAATCGGATACTCCCGACCCGTATCGTGTACCCACGAGCAAAACGAGGAACGCCAAAGTCACTCTCTTTTCTTCTGTCCTAAGTGGAGGGTATCGGAAAGTTTCCTCAATTCATCAAGTGATCTTGCTTCATCGAACGATCATCTTTTAATAATATTGTTATCACTGTCCTTATCATCGATGTTATCATGACCAAGAAAATTCAAATTAACCTTCAATCGGGCACATTTCGAAGTATGACAGTGGCCCACTCATATTTGGAATGGCATCGAAAAAAATTATCCCGAAGTTTGCAACGAAAGTTTTGTTTCATATTTTTATTTCCTCATTTCTATTATTCTACAAAATATATTTTTGCATATTGAAATTATAGAGCTCTGGATTGTCGTCTTAAAAAATAATCGATGAATTTTCGTAACGAAGTTTGGCCCCAAGAAATTCGACCAATCGAAAAATAATCATTTGCATCGCATTCTACATCTGCAAACTTCAATATCATCGAAAAAATTGTATAAAAAAACACCAAAAATCAATAGTTCAAAATTATTACTCGTATTCAGAGATGCAGTTAATTATTTTCACTTTTTCGCGACTTGAAGTGAAAAAGAAAAAAATCACACGGTTTCCTTTCGTTTCGTCTTCCAAGTGGAGAGTTGGATGTCCAACGAATCAATAGCGACAGTTCGTCGAAGTTCTCCTAGGAATCCGAAATAACGCCTCGAATATCGAGGCACCCTATGGCCTGTATGTATCATGCAGTTCACTGCTACAGGGGGTCTCCCGAAGTGTGAAATGTTTGTCAGGAAGGGTGGAGAGTGTCCGACCGCATCAATTCCCTTCTTCGAGTTCTACGACCTTCCTAAAGACCAACATTTTCTCTGCCGTTGAGCTCGCCCTTTCTCCTTTCCCCGGAAGGTATCAGCATCCTCGAAATGCTGGCAGTAACATAATCGTCAATGGAGATGACTTCCTCAGGCCCTATGGATTCTTGGAACTCCGCCGGTTACCGTGGTGGGAAAATAATGAATCTTTATGCAAATCGTTATTTTCTTTCATTAATCACTTGAAATAGAATCGAAAGTGTCAATTTCTTGGATTGGTAAAAAAAAATTGTATTTGATTGTAAAAAAATATCAATGCATTGAACGTATTTGTTAAAATGCAACTCAAATGAGTACAGAAGTACTCATTTGAGTACTGAAGTACTCACGAGTTCATTAAGTAAATTGAGTACATTAAGTACATTGAGTACATTAAATATATTAAGTACATTGAGTACATTAAGTACATTGAGTACATTAAATACATTGAGTACATTAAGTACATTGAGTACATTAAGTACATTGAGTACATTAAGTGAATTGAGTACATTAAGTACACTGAGTACATTAAGTACATTGAGTATGTACTCAATGTACTTAATGTACTCAATTCAATGTACTCAATTCACTTAATGTACTCAATGTACTTAATGTACTCAATGTATTTAATTGAGTACAGTAAGTACATTGAGTACATTAACTCTCTTTACCGTAATTTCATCGAATTTATAAAAAAAAACTTGATTTCCCCTCGGTTTAGCATACGGTAATGTGAGTAGATATGATGAAGAAAGGTACCAATTAGTGGTTTTTGACAATTTTACGCGATCGTCCTCCGCTTTTACGCAAGAAGTTGCACGTTTGAGAATAATTCTATCGATTCGTATTCGAGGTTCAGGAACATGGTAGGTAAAAATCGTGGCATGGCGACCATAAAACCTTCGATAAGGGCTCGCAGAGCGAGACAGAAAAAAACGGTGGGACAGAAAACGTAGCGTAGTGTGCGAGTTTTCCGGCTGTGTGTGTGGGTGGGTAACCGCACTGACAAACACACCGCGATCGTTCGTGTTTGAACAGAAAATGTTACCCCTCGAAAGTTTCACGCTCCGATATTCGCTTCTTTCTTCCTCCGAACGCGGTTATACACGTGTTTTTCGTGTTCCTTGAAGTACCGAAAAATGGCTGCAAATACGAGAAAACGATCTGTTTGTTCCCGAATGATTACAGATATGTCACACGTACGTCCGAGGATTCTTTTACGATCCTCGACATGATGGTTTGTGTCCATACACGTGCAGCGATAACACGAAACACCGAAAAGACACATTCCATCGGCTCCACGGGTATTTCGCAGATACGACCGTATAGCAGTTTCGTTGTTCGATTCTCTCGTTACTATTGCTCTTGTAACGAATAAGCATTGATTTTCATTGGTCGAACAAAAATTGTCATAAATGTGAAGAAAAAAACGAAAAAAATTACGTGTAGATAATCAAGTAAAACTCAGGTCAAAGTAAAATTTGTGTGTATCGTAATTTGATAGAAAAATATTTAAAAAACAATCGAAAAAAACTTATGGGAATAAATAAATTTGATAATTGAATTCTAATGAATTTAATTATTCGACAAATAATTCAACAAACTTATCGAAATTAATAAATTCAATAAAATGCATTCATAGGAATAAATAAGTTTAATGATTCAATTCAAATAAATTCAATAATTTAACAAATAATCCAACAAACTCCAATAACAAAATCCAATTATTAGATAACAAAATCCAATAAATCAACAAACTTATTGGAATGAACTATTTTAAGACGGGACACCACCGTGGCGGGTAAAAAATATTGATTTTTTTGTTGCTTTTTCTCAAAGTATACATATTTATAAATATGTGAAAAAATGCAACTTTTAATATTGAAAATTTACCATGTTACAGCTGATTTAGTGAGCGCGGCTAGCGCAACGATTTACGTTATACTAAAAATGCCAATAGTGTGTTTTCTCGAAACGACTTTTCTCGTCCTGGCTGGAATCATAACTCCAGCTATAATTGTCCAATTTTCAATAAAAAAAATATCGAAATTTCCGTCATTGTAGTAGCTATTGTTGTACGTAGCCGTTTCTTTTTAATCTAGTCTTTTTTAAGCCTTCAAATATAAGTAAAAATGTCGCCAAAATTACTCTTTTTTTTTAACACTCGCCACTTTGTCATTTTTTTTCGACAAAACGGTTCGTACAACGAGAACTACATTTATATGGATTGTAAAACTTTTTTATTTTTATTTTTCGGACCAACTATTGTAAAGTTATCAATCCGGACGTTGAACCACTTTCTCTATTGGGCCGCAGGCTCTATTATACTTCAACAACACAGTTCATTTTTTTAAATACAAATTTACACGAAATAAGTTCAATGTATGTTTAATAACATACCGTTTTTTAAAATCCCAAATAAATTATCTTCTAGCCAGAAAAAAAGGTAAACGCCCTTTTTTCAGCCGACACAGTGGTGTTCTCCCTTAAGGGGAGATATACACCTAGGAGCCGGAAAAACGGGTCATTTTTGTCAATTTTTTCAGGGAAAACTTTTTGAAATTTCGAATTAGGGTTTGAATTATCCAGAAGTATGTACATTCAAAAATATGTTTAATTTTCTTTATTTAAAAATATCAAAAATATACAAGGATATTATATGATCCTTGGAGCGTCGTAAAAAAATCTGCGTATACGGTACCCACTGGCGTTTCTTAAAAAATCATCCGAAAAAAAAAACCAAAAAGATTATTAAATTAGATACTATAATGTAGTACTTGTCATAGCCGATTTTGAAAATATTGATTTATGACAAAATGGCGGACGTTTGAACATAAATAGTGATTTTTGGGCCAAAAATTAGTTATTATTTTGCCTATAAAACAAAAACTAAGTAAAGGAAGAAAAAATCCTATGTCAAATACCAGATAATGGTGTATAGAGTAACCACGAAAAACCTCAAGGCAATCGGTTCATGGGTTTTCGAGAAATTTTGGGTACCGATTTGAAAAACGTGGTTTTGTCTTACATGGAATCATCGATACCAGGCCCATAGTGTAGGTCATCTACGATCGACGGAATGTTCATAGCTTCTAAATCCTCGACCTCGACCATTTAGGTGTATATCTGCCCTTAAGGAATGACAATATTCATTCCGTATTTAATTCCGTTTTTTTCACTAGAAAAATTCTAGAATTCGCGACCTTTCCCGCGCTCCCCGATTATACTTGCTATTAAAAAAAAATTAGTACATTTATCCATTTATCAACGTCGCATCGTTCTTTAAAAATATTCTCCGTTATTCTTTTTTCCGCAATGAATAATTCGCGTGGAGTATAAATTTGGAGGATCTTTGGTGTTGGAGAGCAGGTGTAATAAATTAGATACTATTTCGTATCCTCTCTGTGTGGTATCGGAGATGTGACACGCGCTAAGAAAACTCTCGAGCGAGCTTATCCCGAAGCCGGTGGATACGTCTCGCCCCTAAATCAGAGGGAGTTATGCGACGACTAATTGTGAACCACGTCTCTGTCCATCCCATAAGCAGTAGAGCGCGATATAGACGGGAGCGAGAAAAAAAAAGAAGACGAATAAGAGGAGAGGCGGAGGGACGAAAAAAAAAGACGAGGAAGAGGTGTTAGACGTCGCGGTCCCGCGCCGACCAAATATAACTAAACGAAACGAAAGTAAACGACCGGTCCGATTAAGCCCTCAAACCACCGCGATCTGTGTGCGCGTCTGTGTGTGCTTGACAGAGCAGCAAGAAGAGCGGCACAGCGCCCTATTCTTGACGTCTCGAGCTTTCCCGAAGAGCAACGAAACTCTCTTCGTTGTACAAACACGCGACGACTTCGAAATTGAAAAAAAAAAACATGCACAGTCGTTGGCCACCTTGGGCAAGGAGCGAATAATTTATAGGAATTTCGTGATGGTGTTATTCGATGGGACGAAATAATTGTTCACTTTTCTGCAGAGTCGAATCGACCCTGATGTCAATTAAGGCCTTAGGCCACTCTAGAAGCCGAAAAATAGGCTTTTTGGGGATTTTTTTTTTCAGAAAAACTACAAAATAAATCGAGATTACAAAAAAGGGTGTTTATCATACATATCAGTGACTGTATACAATAATTTTTTTGAAGCGATTAATTTCAAAATGTCGGCTGTGCAGCGTTTTTGCGATGACGTCTCCATTTTTCCAGGGTCCACGGGCGGACAAACAAATCCTGTAATTTTTGAATTATAATGAGCCAATGATTTTTTTTCGATTATGTAGAATAACTGCTATTGAAGTACGTAGGATTTTTTCGATGTATTGATTTTTGGCCAAATGGCGCACTTCTAAAGAGAAAAGTGAAAAATTTGCCTTAAAAATCGTCAGATAATTGTTAATAACAAATGAACTATGCAATATAAAAACAAAAATCCTACGTACTTCCATAGACAATGTATTTTTCAAGATATATTCAACATTTCAAGTGAATCGGGTGAAAATTGTCTGAGTTATGTTGCCGGCCAACTTAAAAATTGCAGTTTTGAGATAAACGCGTTTGATGTTTTGAGTAGTGAGCTGCGGACCAGGCGGCCTTGTACTAAAATTCGAAAACCGAGTACTTAGAGAATTTTCCCGGCCATAATCTTTTGGGACATCATTTTTGAGGCCCTAGGGGACCATTAAAAAAATCGATTTTTCGAAAATTCTCGAGTGGTCCAACCCCTTAAGGCCTTTAAATGGTCGAGAAATAAGCCTTTTTTGGATTTTTTTTAATCCTTAGGAATCAACCAAATTATGTTTTGGAGGGTTTGTTTCACATATCTGGAGGTGCTCAGATCAATGTTGGTTTTCCAAAAAAATACAAAATGGCGGCCCAGTGGCCGGTAGACAGACATCGCCTTTTTTTCCGGACCTCCACGGCTGGACCCGTCGGAGACGTACATACCTAGAACGATTTTTTTTTTCGTTATTTACACTCATTTTTCCAGCGAATTATGAACGATTATTACAAAATTATTAAGAAAATATTAAATATTTAAGATTATTGCAAAATTGGCATCATTTTGTAAAAAAAGTTGCATTTTCTTAAAAAAAACGACCTCTATCTGTATATAAAAACCGTAATTATTAATAGATCGTAAAAATAGTATGTAATTGGCCAGAAAACCTATCACAGAAGCTACTATTGAAATTCAAAATCAATCGGTTGAAAATTGTAGGAGCCGAGGGTCCATTTTCAAAAATATAGTTATAAGAAAAACGACGTTTAAACTTTTAAAACCATTTTTCTTCGAGACATATTATTCTTGGTATGTTTATTTATATCAATCGTATCATTTTTGGGATGTTCATACATAATTTGAACCGATAAAAAAAACGATAACTTTCTTTTTCAAAAGTATATGAGGCATTGATAAACATTTGTCAATCATTACAGCGTGTCTGACGATTATTTACTAAATGTTTCGCGGTGATACACTCATGTTGGATATCGACCATCTTATCGTTCGACTCGAACTACCAATCATCCGATAGTGATTACGATGAGTTTATTACTAATTATCCGATTGTCGGCAATAATTATCAAACGTGTTGAAATAATTTCAAAATGTTTCGCGACGCATAAATTATTACCATTTCTTTTTATAGCGTGACACGGTCGTTTGGTGTTTCTTCCTCGTCTTTTTTTCGGTTGGCCAATCACTAAGCGGTTATTCCAGGCTACCGCTCGGGCGAGAAAATAAAAAGGGCATTTTTTTCACGCGACGAGCCGCCCGACTAGTATTAACAGCTTGACAAATATCCGTAAGGCACTGGCGAACGAGCGTCGATTAATATCTTCCTCGTACATAAAGCCACTCTCACCATGTCTACTCACATTACCGTATGCTAAACCCGAGGGAAATCGAGTTTTTTTGGATTTCGATGACATTACGGTAAACTGATATAATTGATAGTTGCAGGTGTTCGTTCAATCAGTAGGTACGATATACGCTATTCAGTAATCGACTGTCATTAGAAGCCGCGTTTATCGAATTGTAAATTGTACACGAACAATTTGGAATTGAGTAGCCGGAATGCACAAGTTTAAATGGAAATCAAAACAATATGTAAGAATTTGAGGAATTCATTCTTTTTTAAAATGCAAATCAAATGAGTACTTAGGTACTCACTTCAAATACACAATCGAAAGAGTACTTAGGTACTCATTTGAGTTGCATTAAGGCGTTGCCCCCACTTGTAGCGCAAAAAAGGCCTTTTTCGTGAATTTTTTTAAAGAAAACTACAAAACTTTTTTAATCGATCAATATACCATCTTAAAGAACACATCTTGAAGAACTTTCAGTAATTTTTTTATTGAAAAATATTACATTGTTTAGTGGCAAATGGCCGTCAATGAAATAATGTTTTTATATACACGGTTTGCGGTGACCAACATTGCGGCGAAGTGGATCATCTGAAAAAAAATGCGAATGGATTTAGTCAAATGTAAGTATAAACTAGTCTTCAATCGAAGGATTTTAAAAAATATTCATATTTCACAAAATGGCGGACAGTCAAAGTTAATGGTTCGATTTTAACGAAAAAAATCGAACGATTAAAGACTATATTTTTATGTATTAAATAAGCCTGCAAAATTTCAAGAAGATCGGTTCATTAGTGTTCGAGTAATCTCGGTCACCGACTTCAGAAATGCCATTTTGAGAAAAACGCGTTTAAAGTTTCAATTAGCCGGTCGTTTACACAACGGATTCTTCTCTTTCAACGCTCATATCTCAGTCAATTTTGTTCGGATCGACTTGAAAATTTCAGGACATAATCTCAGATACTTATACTTCAAAAAAATGCAATAAAAAAAATCGATTTTTTCAAAATCGCAAGTGGGGGTAACCCCTTAAAAAAATGCATTCGAGGAATTGATCCTTTTTTTACAATCTTTTGTATAAATACAATCTTTTTTATAAATCCAAGGTAATTTTTTTACAGAACACTACATTTAATTCCTTGATCTTCCAACTTCAAAAAATAGCTTACTATAGTATTGAGCTTACGTGCATATAGTATCAAGCTTACATACGAACCACATGAATACGTAAGAATTCGAAGAATTGTTTTTTTTAATACAAATCAAATGAGTACTTAGTTACTCGTTCCAAGTTCACAATCAAATGTGTACTTAGTTACTCATTTCAAGTACACAATCAAATGAGTACTTGGTACTCATTTGAGTTTCATTGAAAAAAATGCATTCAAGGAAATGATTCATCTTTATACAATTCAGTACAATTTTTTACAACTCAAGGAATTGATTCTTTTTTCAACACTATATTTTATTTCTTGCTCTTCCAACTTGAAAAACTACTTTGCTATAGTATTTTCCAAACGGCTTTTTTAAAAAGAACCTCCATTAAGATTGACTTCGTATCTATGACGAAAAAAAAAAATTTGAACAGGATAAAACACCGGGAAAAATCATCTTTTTCCGTCATTGTTAAAGAAACGATACATACGTATATATTCTCGTTATCAACAGTGTTTTGACACTCTACGTTTCTTTTTGTGGCCGCGTTTTTTGCTCTAATTACAGAATAATCATGGAACTCACAGTGCGCGGCGATTACGTTTGTTGACAGACGAAACGTTGACACATGGAAACTTCGGGGCGACATTACCCAGAATATATTAGTAGCGTTATCACTCTTCTCGGCTCCACTCTCGCGACTGCGTTCGTAGTATACGCTTGAGAGAAGAAAATACGATGACCGAAGATCGTAAAGTTGCCCTCGTGGGCGTATTTATCTTTCCCGAATAATAGAAACTGGCATAAGACAAAGAGAAGGAAAGCCTCCACGGTTATTCACACTCGCAACATGCTCTTGGTATTTCCGGTTCACGAATTCGAGTATTCTTGCGAGGAGTTATAAATGTAAAACATATATATATATATGTGTGTGTGTGTGTGTGTGTGTGTGTGTGTGTGTGTGTGTGTGTGTGTGTGTGTGTGTGTGTGTGTGTGTGTGCGCGCGCGCGCGCGGGTGTGTGTGTGCGCGCGCGCGGGTGTGTGTGTGCGCGCGCGCGGGTGTGTGTGTGCGCGTGTGTGTGTGTGCGCGCGCGTGTGTGTGTGTGTGTGTTCATAAATTGGCTGCTAATGAAGAAAAAATCATAACCAACTTCTAGGCCGGTTTGGGTGGGGGGAGGGGGGGGCAGAAGGATCGAGACTTCCACAAGGGGCCTCTACAATTCAATTTTTTTTTGGTAAAATTGGCTGACGAATGGGCTGCAACACTTAAGAAAATCACTCCAGAAATCTGACCAAGAAGAAAGAAGTTGTCACACTTGCATAAAACACTTTTTCAATAACATTTCAGAACGTGTGTCTGTAAAAAATAATGAAAAGCACCAAAGAAGATGAATTCTTAAAAAAATATATATATATTCCATCGATCATAATTTTTCAAATGTCACGTGAATTGATCCAACCATTCATGTCTTAAAATTTGTCGGTGCATCCAGAAAAAATAAATATTTGTTGATGCATATCGTTTTTTACAACTCTAAAAAACGCCCATGAGAGTTTTAGTGCTTCGCGCCAGACGCTTACACGGGTCAAGGTATGCCAATGATGTCAAAATAGTTCATTTTAAAATTGTATAAATAAAAAGAGAAAAAACTTTTAAATTGGTAAATCCAACTCATGTGTAGTGTATCGTATGTAATTTCACTATATAAATATATAGTGTTTAAAATGTGTTTTTAAAATTGTTCACTTTATAGTCAATAATAATATTACACTATAAAGTATATAATTATACACTAAAAAAAAACGAATTCATTCACATGAACAAAATAAAAAAACGTAATTGAAATTAAATTTAGCTGATGTCGGGAAACGTCTTCTTCTTTAACTTCAAACAACGTAGGTTGTTTGAAGGGTTCTTGTTTTTTGGCAATAAATTATTCAAACGCTATAAAAAAATATATAATCTTGATCGAAAAAATAATTAAGGGCCTCCCACTCAGTCGTGGCTACAGGGCCTCCACACCTTTAAATTCGGCCCTGACCCACTTAGACACCCTCATTCATCTCCATTAGGTCCGTTCGTTTTTCCACAGCTGAAATATGCATTTAAATTTAGCTGCGTAAATGCAGTGTTATCGGAGAATACTCTATGGAATACTCGCGATTGAACTCGGACCAGGCACGCACCAGTGAATGAAAAATATCGAATGAAAATACATATTTTACGAAAATAATCGAGTTTCCTCGGTCCAATGTGTATGACATTGTCCTACAGGCTTTCGAGCTACTGCTGACGTTACATCGAACGTAAATGCAAAAGCTTCGTCAATCTTCGAACGAATGTGTGTGAAAGAGATATGCTGGCATTTAACGATTTTCGATGACGCTATCAAGACCTTATAACATAAATAAACCCCAGTTAATAATTTAATATATTCTGCACGCTCTGTACATCATTTTTGGATTTGGGGCATTAACTCCGTTGGGGAAAATGATATATGCCTACCTATATATTTATTTATATTTCTGTATGTATATATAGTATGTGAATTGGCGAATGCCTACCGAATACACCTACTCAATAAAAAAAAAAAAGAAAAGCACTAAATACATGTCCTACGTGAAACGAGCTTTATCCGCCGAGAAAATGATGAATATAATAAGAAAGTATTTGGACCAATTCAAGTAAACTATGTGTTTATGAGCAAAGTACCTGGATCAATTTATATTTAGTACATAATTTTTCGCTAAATATCTCGTATTTGGATCAATAAACTAATACTTAGGACCAAATATTTAGTATTTGGATTAATTAAATAATACTTAGGATCAAATACTTAGTATTTGGATCAATTAAACAATACTTAGGATCAAATACTTAGTATTTGGATCAATTAACCAATACTTAGGACCAAATACTTAGTATTTGGATCAATTTAAGTGAACTATATATTGATAAAGCAAGTATTTGGATCAATTTATATTTAGTATTAAGTATTTCCATTAACGTATTACTGCTTAGAATCAAATACTGAGTATTTAGATCAACTTAGCGTAAGCGTAATTTTTAAGACCAACTAATACTTAGTACCAAATATTTAGTATTTAGACCAATTAAACAATACTTAGGATCAAATACTTAGTATTTGGATCAATTACCTAATACTTAGGATCAAATACTTAGTATTTGGATCAATTTAAGTAAACTATGTATTGATAAACCAAGTATTTGGATCAATTTATATTCATTATTAAGTATTTTCATGAAATTATTACTACTTAGAACCAAATATTGAGTATTTAGATCAACTCAAGTGAGCGTAATTTTTACACACTGACTATTTGGGTAAATTTACGTGAACAAAGTATTTGTGAATTAAGTAACTGGATCAATTTATAATCACAAATTGACCCAACTACTTAGTCCAAAAACTTAGTTATTAGGCCAAAGAAACGAATATTGACGTGTATCTTAGTTGTGCTTCGTCTTGTATCAATCGTCGATACATTTTTTAACGATATTGAACGACCTGTCAATTCCATAATTCTCAATTTACGACTCTCGTCGTTGCTCCGAAAAATGTAAATTTAAATTATCTGAATATAAATAAATAAATCAAGATAATTTGAATATAAATCTGCCGCTGGAATAATGTAGCCTTTGGAAATGCTGAGAATGCAAGGATCTCGTATTGTTTCTTTGCAGTGTGGGCACAAAACGACTTCAGGGATGAAACAAACGGTGGCCTCGGGCGCCTCGATTCGTCCGGTCACGGGGCTCATACACCAGGGGGGAGCACGCCGAGCACACCAGGGGCTGCGCCGGCAACACCATCGGGAGGATTCTCCACTGCCCAGCCGAGAAATTGCACGAACAACGGCCATAGGTCGAACATACGAAAACGTAAGAGAAATTTGCAATTGAGAAAAATTAACAATGAAAAACAAATGTTATAATTCGTTTTCTGATACTTCATAGAACCGCGTGTTAGGCATTTGTTTAAGGCCTAAGGCCACTCTAGAGGCTGAAGAATAGGCTTTTTGGGGATTTTTTTTTTTTTCAGAAAAACTACAAAATACATCGAGATTACAAAAAAGGGTGTTTAGCATACATATCAGTGACTGTATACAATAATTTTTTGGAAGCGATTAATTTTAAAATGGCGGCTGTGCAGCGTTTTTACGATGACGTCTCCGTTTTTCCAGGATGCACGGCCGAAAAAACAGCTCCTGTAATTTTTGAATTATAATGAGCCAATGAATTTTTTTCGATAATGTATAATAACTGCTATAGAAGTACGTAGGATTTTTTCGATATATTGATTTGTGACCAAATGGCGCACTTCTAAAGTGGAAAGTGAAAAATTTGCCGAAAAAATCGTCAGAAAATTTTTAATAACAATTGAACTATGCTATATAAAAAAAATCCTACGTACTTCCATAGACAATGTATTTTTCAAGATATATTCAAGATTTCGAGGGAATCGCGTGAAAATTGCCTGGGTTATGTTTCCGGCCAACTTAAAAATGCAGTTTTGAGATAAACACGTTTGAAGTTTTGAGTAGTGAGCTGCGGACCAGGCGACCTTTTACTAAAATTCGAAAACCGAGTACTTAGAGACTTTTCCCGGCCGTAATCTTTTGGGACGTCATTTTTGAGGTCTTAGGGGGCCATTAAAAAAATCCAATGTTTCACAAATTCTAGAGTGGCCTAACCCCTTAAGGAATTATATGCCTTTGGATGGTCGAAAAACAAGGCTTTTTTGGGATTTTTTTAAAATCCTTAGGAACCAATCAAAATGAGGTTGGAGAGTTTGCTTGGGACATCACTTTTGAGGTCCCAGGGGACCATTAAGGGCGGGGTAAAATGTTAAAATTTTTTTTTTCATTTTTTTTTTCATTTTTTTTTAATTTTTTAAATGAATGCATAATATATCAAGAATATTGTGTTAAAATTTCAAGTCGATCGGAGTAAAATTGACGAAGTTATGAGTATTTGAGCGTCTATTGCTCCGTGCCGTTCTCTTCTCTTCTGTGTTTTTCAAACCGTTTTTCTGAGACTTGTCATATTTGAAGTCCGTGTGCACGATAACTCAAAATCTACTGGACCAATCGCTTTGAAATTTTGCACAGTACTTCTTCACATAATTCACCAGGTATTGTTGAGAGCTTTTTTGTTTTTTTTAATATTTACTAATTTTTCAACAACAAATTAGCCGATTTTTTTTAGCGAAAATCGGGTTTTTAGCTCCCAAGTGCTACGAAAAATCGAAAAATCGAAAAAAAAATCCTCCCGTCATTACCTCGAGAAACATCTCCTTTAACAAATGCATTTTGATTTTTTTCTTTCAAATGATTCTGTTGCGAGTTATGGTGCACACCGCAAACCAACTTTTTTTCGAGGCGCCTCCGGGGTTTAATTTTCACTCGCTCAATTTTGAATATTTTGCAATGCAAATTTAGGAGAATGTTGTTCAAATGTTACTTTATTACATGTAAATTTTTCAATAAACGAACACTATTCGTTACGCCAAAAAAAAAATCTTAAAAACATGCCTTTTTTCCGCCAAATTAACTTTACCCCGCCGTTAAAAAATCGATTTTTCGAAAATTCTAGAGTCGCCTAACCCCTTAATGTAATTTTTTTAATCTCAATATCGCCCCGGAGTACGTGAATCCGAAAAAAATCAACGACGATACGGACGTAAAAAAAAAAAACAATATTTTTTGTGCCGTTCGCAAAGTCGAATGGAAGCTTGCTAAAATGACACGCATATTTCGCGTGATTGAGAGAGGGTCGTCGTAGGATTTCTGGTAAATTGTATTTTGCGCAAAGAGAGCAGAGCGTGGGTGCGAACCCAAACAAACCCAAACTATAATACAAGGCGTTTGGAGTCTCTCGTTTTTCTCCGTTTACATATTTGTTCGGCACTTAGCTCTTCGGCTTTTTCTCTTGCCCACGATCTCTCTCTCTTTCTCTCTCTCTCTCTCTCTCTCTCTCTCTCTCTCTCTCTCTCTCTTTGTCTCTCTCGTCCGCGAAATAGTGTTAACAAACTGTGGGAGAGAAAGAGGGAAGAGTGGAGAGGAGCGTCTCGTCCCAAATCCCCGCAAATTGAAATATCCCCGTAGTCTTAGGCTCCTCTGGTTAACAACAACCGGGACAGATCTCACTTCACTCCGGTAATCCCGCGACGCGGGGATGAGGGTCTCTCTAAGTCTTCTAGCAATTTCTTGGCCGAGTCAGAGGCACGTTTTCCTAACGCCTCGAGACTCACTCGCCCGCCGACAAACTGTGATAAACACCTATATAACATTGCATATTACATTATACACATACATACAACGTGAAAATATACGCAAAGTTTTCGGTAATATTGTCCGCGTGCTCCGAGACGAGAAACGAAGAGGTTCTTATTTTTCAAATGAACCAATCATACTAATAACACTTGTCAATGTATACATCTATTAAAAACAAAGGATTCACGCAGAATAACGTACGTAGAAAATTTACCTGCAAAACATACATTTTTATTTTTCCGAAAAGATTGCAATTTTATTTTGCCTCGTGCGAAGACGTTGTTTTCAACGGCACCTTTCATGAAATGATTTTAAAAAATTAGGAGTTCATTGATGAATATTCAGGCCAAACGTTGCCACGATGCAGATTGGTCAAAAAAATTACTTCTTCCAATTACATCCAATTATCAGATTTTTTACATCCGATACAAAACAGTAATTTATTAATTGAAAATAATACAAAAACTAGAAAAAAAAACTTGAAATAACACATGCATCGTGACATGATATTTAACACCGGAAGTAATCGATATCGGGTCATCTTTAGATTTTTGCGTCGCTTTTTAGCTTCACAGTGGAACCGGAAGTAAAATAAAATAGCCATCCAAACGGCATCAATGGAAAGGTTGAAGAAACAAAAAATGAAGAAAAAAAAACGCTAGTAAGCAATACGGAAATATGTATCACACGGTAGCTGATACGTATCGATAGTAATGAGGGTTTTTCCTTACGAAAAAATTGTACAACGCATATACGTGTTGCATAAAAATATAAGTAGCATAGCAACGTTGGTACGGCGCGAATATGGCGGCGATAGCGGCACCCTTTGAGAGCAGCCAATCAATCAAGTTGCTGTCAAAGGAAGCGAGTCGACGCAACGGTTGGAGCTTTTATTCGTATGTATTCGATACATATATGGAAGAACCGTTCTGATGCATATACCTGGGATACGCGGGGAGAACGATACGTTCCCTCTCGTCCCGCTATATGCTCACCTGTCACTGTCGCAGTCCAGGCGAATAATATATAAATATACGTGGGCGTGTACGTGTGTGCGTGTATTTGTGAAAAACTGCCGGAAAAGGTACACGAATCTATCGCGGACTGAGATTACCGATCAAACGATCCGCCTGATCTACAAACGCGTGGAAGCACACATAAAAATCCATCCATACGTGGTAAACGAGAACTATTGACAAAACGTACGTTTTTCTTATCAACGACGAAAATGCCGTCGATAATCGGTTCTCTATTGTATTTTGCCATTTTGATGGCCGATGGCCGTTTCTAATTCGAGAAGAACAACGTGATGCAATTTTGAAATGTGCAAAGATAATTTCTTTCATTTTTTTTTTTTACATACGTACATTTTTCACTATTGTCCATAATGCCATCGGTAATCGGTTTTTATTATATAAAATGTAAACAGTTTTTCCGCTTGTTAGGTACATGAAGCATGATTATTTCGTTTAGTTCAATAGAGCATGCATTACAAATATATTATAAATTTATGAGCAATTTGTTACAAATTTATTATAAATTTATTACACATTTATTACAAATTTGTTGCGAATTTCATGCCATAGCAGAACAAACAGACAGAAAAAAACAAAGGCCATAGCCGGGTAAGTAGGGAAAAATTGCCCCCGCATTTTTTCCAGCGAAATTTGGAGTATATTCTGAGGTATAAAAAAAAAACAAATTTTCTGAAAATGTCATGCCCGTCAACGCAATGGTTTTAGAAAAATGAATTTTTTTTAAATATCAAAGAATTTCCGAAAACGGTACAGTGGATCGATTTGATTTTTTTTTTGGTACTTGTTCCGCTCAAACGTGTTACGAAATAAAATTATAGAACATCTTGCGAAAGATTAAGGTTTGAAAAAAAATGATGTTCCTTGTTTTATTATTTTTTACTATAATCCACTTGCGGTACAATAGCGAAAATTTTTTCATATAATCTTTGGGCACCTTATTAGATTATATAATTTTTTCAAAATGCTCGGTTTGTACGCCACAGTGAAAAAAAAGAAACACACTTTATTGATATATTTTAGTTATATAGATATATAACTAAAATATATCAATAAAGGCTGTTTCTTTTTTTTCACTGTGGCGTACCAAACCGATCATTTTGAAAAAAATATATAATCTAATAAGGTGCCCAAAGATTATATGAAAAAAATTTCGTTATTGTACCCCAAGTGGATTATAGTAAAAAAAAATAAAACACAGAACATTATGTTTTTTAAACCTTTATCTTTCGCAAGATGTTCTATAATTTTATGTCGTAACCCGTTTGATCGTAACAAGCACAAAAAAAATCGAATCGATCCACTGAAGCGTTTCCGGAATTTTTTTTTTTATTAAAAAAAAATCATTTTTCCAAAATCATTGCGTTGACGGGGATGAAATTTTCAGAAAATTTGTTTTTTTTTTAATACCGCAGAATATACTCCCAATTTCGCTGGAGAAAATGCGAGGACAATTTTTCCCTACTTACCCGGCTATGGGATTTATTACAAATTTATTGTAATTCGTTACAAATTTATTTCAAATTTATTACAAATTTATTACCAATTTATTGCAAAATGATTAAAATTTTGTTTCATAATCATTATAATTTGTTACAATTATAGTTACAATTTGTTTTAATTACTAATTATAATAAACGATAACTACACATTTATTACAAATTCATTTCATACGAATTATCATTAAAATAACTATAATTTATTAGAATTGAAAATGACAATGAAAGTTACAATTTGTTATGATTAAAAATCACAATAAATGATAACTACACGTGTATAAAAAATGTATTGTCTTTTCTGGAATTTTAAGCAATTATTGCGCAACACGCTTTGTACACAATCAAATCGTAAGTATTCAAACTGTTCGTGCAAACTCTTTGATTGAACACTACAATTTGAATGATCTAGCTTTGCAATAATTATTATTGTACGACATGAGCTGAATAAAGTAATGCTGTTTTTTGTTTCTTTCGACATATTGGACCGTTGAATTACTTGGTGGATAAAAATGGCAAGACAAGAAAAAAAACACGATGCATACGTTTGTGAAGTTAATTTGCATACGAAGATTAAAAAAGATTCTTTTTTTTTTCCTACCGCAGTCGCTATTTTCTGTGGAATTTTGCACCAATTGTTCAAATCGATGGGCTTTGCATGGATTTCAGGCACAAGGTCGCCGACGGAAGTGAAGCACGAGCTTCGCGGTGGCGGTGGGGTCGTTTCACCCAGCAATGTGATCGGCGTAAACGACGCGACGGAAAAGGACGAGCCGAAGAGCAAAAGGCAGAGGCGACAGAGAACGCATTTTACGACGCAGCAGCTTCAAGAATTGGAAGCTACCTTCGCGAAAAATCGCTATCCCGACATGACGATAAGGGAAGAAATCGCAATGTGGACGCAGCTCACCGAGCCACGAGTCAGGGTGAGTATTCGAAAAGTTATTTTTCGCTTAAGTATAATAACCCTGTTATTCTAGAAGGGTAATATTAACCCTTTATTATAACAAGGTTATGTTAACATAATATTATAAGTACAATAACCCTGTCGGTATTTTTTTCGCTCAACCATGAAAACTTATTTCACCAGACGATATGCGCGAATAAAATTCTTATCCGTTCGTAGCGCACAAAAATAGTATCGCGAATAAAAAAATATGAAGAAACTAGAACTTGGACTCTTGGAGCTTTTTATATTACCGGTATTATTTTGATTTCAACAAGTTGTAATATCGAAACATCGGTATTTCAATATTTTTTCGATATTTATGGGCGGGGTAAAGTATTACATTTTTTTTTTCATTTTAAAATTTTTTTTAAATGAATGCATAATATATCAAGAATATTGTGTTACAATTTCAAGTCGATCGGAGTAAAATTGACTAAGTTATGAGTATTTGAGCGTCTATTGCTCCATGCCGTTCTCTTCTCTTCTGCGTTTTTCAAACCGTTTTTCTGAGACTTGTCATATTTGAAGTCCGTGTGCACGATAACTCAAAATCTACTGGACCAATCGCTTTGAAATTTTGCACAGTACTTCTTCACATAATTCACTAGGTATTGTCGAGAGCTTTTTTGTTTTTTTTTAATAATTACTAATTTTTCAACAACAAATTAGCCGATTTTTTTTAGCGAAAATCGGGTTTTTGGCTCCCAAGTGCTACGAAAAATCGAAAAATCGAAAAAAAATCCTCCCGTCATTACCTCGAAAAACATCTCCTTTAACAAATGCATTTTGATTTTTTTTGTTTCAAATGATTCTGTTGCGAGTTATGGTGCACACCGCAAACCAACTTTTTTTCGAGGCGCCTCCGGGGTTTAATTTTCACTCGCTCAATTTTGAATATTTTGCAATGCAAATTTAGGAGAATGTTGTTCAAATGTTACTTTATTATATGTAAATTTTTCAATAAACGAACACTATTCGTTACGCCAAAAAAAATCTTAAAAACATGCCTTTTTTTCGCCGAATTAACTTTACCCCGCCGTTATGGGAAACCTTGATTAAAAACGTTAGAAGCTTAGAAATGAAGATGGAAGTTGTAGAAATAATAGTGTATAGCTAAGTAAGACAACAATATATACTAAAATACACCGTCTTTTATTGAGATCTTCATTTATTATACATTTCTCAACATACTGTGCTATGTTCTTAAATGAGGAGCTGGCGAACAAAACCGGACTTGTCCATACTACGTTAATTTTTTTTAATTTACATTTTTTTTTCTTGTGCCTAGAAACTGCCTTTCCACTTGAAAAGGCAGTTTGTGAATTTTGAGATGCTTAGGGCCGAATTTGATTGAAAATATTTAGGGAGCCATTAAGGTGTGCTTAAAAACCACAAAAAATTAAAATTAAAAGAAAGTGACGTAGTGTGGTTCGGTTTTGTTCGCCAACTCCTCAAATATATCCAACCCAAATAGAAGCAAATAAACAATAAAAAAATAGGAACTTTTATGCAAATAAAAAAGTAGTAAACGAGCAAAATAAAAATTAGGATGTTTTAATTAAATTCAGTGCAGTAGTAGGTATTGGAATGCAAACCAATGGCATAGTTTATGGCTGGCAGGCAACAGCATGATCACTTTAATTAACGGGATTGAGTTGTTGAAACAATGACTGGGAAAAAAACGGAAGGCATCTGAAGTTTTGTCTTTCAGAGACGACCTCATTTTATAAGTGTCCCTAAACTGCGAAAACGGCCCTTTCTGATTCCATACCCGTGGATAAATAAGTTGACACTTCGGAAATATTTAACGTGGGTAATAATATTTTGAGGCTGTTAAACGTAGTAAAAAAAACAAGTAAAAGTAACTTAAGTGAAAATAATAAAAATTATAATGTTATTTTAATGTTTTCAACTCTGATATCGAAATATCGGTATTACTCGAGTCCAATGTCGTTTTTTCAATTTCAGATTTTCGGTCCGATATTATCGAAAAACCGCTGTTCATGCTCTAGCATAAACATCATCACATTCGTCGTTCAGTGTCGCGAATCTTGTCGTGTATTCCATTATTTTTTCCCATTATTTCCCCGAGATAAAAAAATGTACCCTTTTTTTCTCAATTCAATTATCAGGACCGCAAAATCCGTTCACCAGAAGATATGCGCGAGTGAAACTTATTTTCCCAGAAGGTACGCGCGAATAAAATTCCCATCGATTCGTAGCGCCGAAAAATAGTTTGCCAAACAAAAAATACGTCGAAACACAATCACATTCTTAATTAGCGTTATTTAACGCTATTTAATTAGCATATTTAATTAGCACATATTTAATTAGCACATATTTAATTAGCGTTTGATTATTTTCTTCACTCCATTTCCCGAAGATAAAAAAATGTACTCTTTTTTCTCAATTCAATTATCATTGCCGCAAAATCAATCATCGTAATTATCATTCAATCGTTAAATTAAATAATCATTACGAAGAACCGCAATTGGCGCACAATTTTTTGACAACGGAACATTGCTGCCCAATTTTCGAAGTAGCGGAAGAAAAATTGAAACAGGTCGGCAAATTTTGCTATTGTTTTTCTTGCTCGATTCGTAATAATGGATGATTAGAAGGCAGGATGAAAGAACGACTTGATTGCGGGCGAGTCTATGCGTGGAATATGTACTGCGAGTCGATTCGTCCAATGAGAGTATCGTACGGCAGATAAATGGATATATACAAACATCTCGAATCGTCCGCGATAATCGACGTTCCCCACTCGGCAAACTCTTCCGTATCTATACGTATACCATCGCACTGGTATGATTCACTCTGTGAGAAGCGACCGCCATCTTGTACAACGATACGATAACGTGTCGGATAGCGTTCGAGATGCTGTTCGTCGAAGCGATCGAGTACTCGATTCACCCACCTCTCCTCCATCACCCGATTCCTCAGCTATAGAGTCAAAGGAAGAAAAAAATTCTCCCATATCTCACTCGTGCAGGCATGCCATACGGGTGATATCGAATTTCGCAAAAAAAAAGCAATGCAGCAATAAAAAAATAAAAAAAAACGTTATCAACGAAAAACGTCGATGAAAAACTGAAGTAGGAAGAGGATGATCCGCAGTGAAAATCAATTACCGTTGCAATGAAGATGTTTCTCGGACACTTGTACGTCGGGAGCTTGGGACTTGACGAGTTCTACACGGACGCGTGGGTGGCAATAAGCTTGAAGAATAACAACCCCGCGTGGCGTCGTCTCCGTCGTACAATGCCGGCATTGACGGCATATCCGTTACAAGATCAACATTTCTCTCGTCTGAATAACCACGAGATTCCCTTCACGAACTCCGTGACTTTTGATCCCGAGGGCTTGGATGACGAACCTCCTTGTATACTCCCCAACTACGCGGTGGAATGAACTCGAATGGACGCCAAAAGAGTTTTGGTAACGCGGGGATTATGCCTCTGGCATTTATTTGATGTACTTGGCAACTGTCTGTTGGTCCGAACTCATTCGACTCGATGCCTTAGAAAACGCTGGGCTAAGTGGAAAGGAAGCACCTGCCAATGTGTTGTCCGTTTGGGTCAACAAGGGAGGTGTGCTTGGAAAGTTAAATGTCAGGCGTTTGGTCACATTAGGAATGTTGCATTTTTCGTACAAACACGCTTCATATGGGGACCAACCTGTGCTATGGATTCCGAAATCAGACGTGGAACTAGATTCTAAAGTGCATTGAACGTTGATTTCATAAAAGTGATGAGCATACTGACCAAGCCAAATTACAAAATTGCTCAGCCACTTCGTAAGCTTTAACACATTAAAGTATTAGGACGTTCAATAAGTTCTCGCTGTTTTTCAACGGATGGCGTTACCAGAACTGCGTGCGTGTAGTTTAAGGCGGGATATACGTTTAGACAGGAAAAAATAAGCAATATTTAGGGATTTTTTAAACTAAGAAATAATTATTCCACAATTACCAAACTTTAGGTATACTTTAATAGTATATTTAAGTATACAAAACAATTTTTTTAAATTAATTCATCGTCAAAATGACGGACCTGTGGTAGAGTGTTACAGCAAGGTCGCCGCGGAAATTGCGAATCGGCGTGCAGTCTAGCTTCCCGTATGATTTGCAAAAAAGTTCAAACATTTTTTCAGTTAGAACTTGTATATTTTCTATGTGACGATAATTAAAATGAAGAAAATGCAAAGTTAAGAAAATGGCACGCATTTACGAAAAAAAAATCAACATTTCACGCAACATTTCTGTAAAATGTGGATCGAAAAACTAGTTTTTTTCCATATTTTCAAAAACAACTCACGTCAAGTAGAGAGTGCCAATATATTCAATATTTCTACCAAGTTTCAACCCACTCGGCTTAATAGTTTTCGAGTATTGAGTATCGATAATGCAGTTTTGAGAAAAAACGCGTTTGAAGTTGGCGCCCGCTCCGAATCCGAGCGGTGAGGCACAGCGTTGACGGGCTGTAACATTTGAAGTTTTTCGAATTTCGCTTTGAAACTTTAGGAAAATATTCTACATATATAGTTTTATCGTTTAAAGAGAAAAAAAATCAATTTTTCCAACGTTGTAAATGTATATCCCGCCTTAAGATGGTAACGCACCTATAAAGAGGTTCTGTAAAACGGGGTTAAATTGACATTCAGGGTAACATTGACAGTTTTTGGGGGTGCTCTTACAGAGTGCCAAAATACGGTTGAAATGTGTGCGCAATTTAAATATGCTTAAACTTGTTGTTCAAGTTTATTATAATGTTGCTCAAGTTGATTTTGATCTCAATGTTAATTATAAGCCTGAATAAGTGCCTATAATAGTACCCTTGGTCATTGGTAGTTTTGTGTAAATTGTTTCCTTAATAAAGATGACAATTTGATTGTGTATAATGCATAGAATATTAATTTTTTGTCAAAGTGACACCAAACTAACCCTTAATTTTTTACATAAGTTGCATTCCAATGCCTTGTCAAAGAAACCGCACACTCGAGGTTATTCTAACATTTTACAAAAATATATAAGATTGCAAGGGGGCTTGACTTTCTTACACATTTGATAGCCAAAGGATATATTGTTCTATTGGACCAAAACAAAGTTGCAATTCAGGATGTTGGAAAAAAGTTATCTACAGAAACTTCCAAAACCTGTTCAAAGTAACCCCATTCTACAGTACTATAAGAAAGCTTGAAATTCAATATATGTCATTTCACCGAAGGATAAATAACTTTTTTTTTCACAATGTTAAACATGTCAAATTTCGTACCAAAAAAAGAGTATTTGCGAGGAATATAACTGCACTACTTTATTTTTTTTTAAATATGCACCTGAAGCACACAGAATTCTTGTTGAGATTTACGGCGATCATGCTCTGGAAACAACATGCAGAGATTGATTTAGACACGTCACAAATAACGAATTTGATGTGTTGAAAAGGGTATTACACCTTTTTTGGAAAGATATCTCAATTTGATCCTTTGGTGGTAATAAACTACTGGAATTTTTATTTCTATGTTATAAAATCAATACGTACCATTAAAATGCATTTATATTTTACATTTCAAATTACCGCGCGAAAACGCTGCCATGCTGCTTCGGTTCGTGTCGTCACTTGCACAATAAACATCGACGCTGCGCCAATTGTGAATACGTAATTTTTTTTGGCCAAAAGTGAGTTACAATCCCTACCATTGGTGTATTGTTCCTAAATGTAAGAATACTAGTGTAAAAACACCGGAAAAGTTGTGGATTAAAATGCCAATTGATATAAATATGAGGAAGAGTTGGTTAAAACTTGCGAGAAGAGACACAAAGTCATAGTCCGAAAAAACAACTCATTTGTTCTTTTGTGAAGTACAGATAACTATTTAAAAATTTGCAATTAACTATGACAAACGAGAATATATGTCGTCACGTCGAAACCCATTATGGCGGCTACCGTTTTGCATGTTCGTTGAACAGATAGAAAAGTTAATTAAAAAAAAATAATTATAAAATTCATTTTGTGTTTTTATAAATTAAAACCAACATTATTCGATTGCTTATTGCGGTAAATACCTTATTTATACATTCTTATTATTTTTCTTACATAGAGTATAATACCCTATTGGAGGCATCACTTCATTCAGACTCATGTCAGATGCCAGCTGAACTTGCAGAATCATCAGCAGTTGATCACACAACAGTTTCGAAACGCTTAAAAAGCGTTAGAAATGATTTTTAACCAAAGCATTAATGTTCACGAAAAAGACAGCGAGAACTTATTCAACATTCCAATATTTCCACGACCCATCTAATTTCGAAGCTCAACCGCATGTGATACAGCCATGTATGTCATCATCATCATCATCATCGATTAAAGTCTGTACATGGCGCCGCTCGAAACCGTAACCAAAAATTCGAACACGAAGAAAATGGATCAAAAGCCACTAGAGCGGGTTTGCCGACGCGAAATATTGCAGAACCGCGGCGAATTCGTGCCAGTTTGTCGAGTCGATGGTGACCAGCTTGCACAGGCGTTGGTTATGTAGGAGTACTTGAGAGGAGGAGGACAGCGGGTTAGAGGGAAGCTGCGCGTGGGAGGCTTTGCGCCGGTAAGCCCCCATGGATTTATAGAACCGCACACACAACGGGATCGTGGAGCCATTCCACCATCTCTAGGTCTCTGTCTCCTTTTCTCTTGCCCTCGCCCTCCTCGTCTTTCTCTGTTCAATTCGCGGTCCAACGTAAACTCGACGGCGCGACCGCACTGTCGGCCACCACGGAGTTATACGCCATGTACCAAAATTCTAGCCTCTATACACTCAAAGGTAGAATGTGGAGGGCTAGAGACATGTAGAGAGAAATAGAGCGAGAGAAAGAGATGTGGTGGTCATGTGGACCTGGCAAGAGAGTTGGGCAGCCTCCAGCTCGCATTTCTCGTCGTTGAAGCCCGCGAACTGTAGCGAACCGACGGTGGAGCGTTCTTCATTCCAACAAGCTCTACCGGTGGCTTTCGTTACCGAGACCTGCACTCTGTTCAACGGATTACGTACCATTTATACGCAGTTCGCCAGTACGACCCACCTCTTACCGGTGTCCACTCTGCACCACGTACACTTCCGGTATATATGAACATATGGATACATCCTGCCGTTGGTTGTATGGGATGTCCAAACTCTCGAAAACTCTTCACTCATTCCCTGGTAACCGATCTTTACGGTCACCACCAGGCCTGCCGTTCGCAGTGAAACTTGATCTATCGATGGTTGAACTCAACCCGGATCCTACGAGGCAGTGATCTCGTAAACTAGCAGTAGAAGAAACCTCTGGAGAATTTCAAGTAATGATCTTCATCGTAAGTTATCGGGGAGCTGTGTTAACGTGGTGAATGAGCTTAGCTAGGCTTCGTGCTAAAAATTTGCACTGGTTTCCAAAAGACTGCCTAACTGGATCAAAGCAGCTAGGGAAGTATCCCATTCGAAGTGTCGACGCATCATTATCTTGTTCTATAAACTTGGAAGACCGTTTGAACGATTCCAATGACTGGGCTGACAGGCTGAGGTTCAACTAGGCAGCTGGTGCTTAATGACACTTGGAATGAACACTTTGTCATTAACGACATGGCTCACACGTCCGGTCGGTGAAAATCCTACTGTCAAGTTCTCTCACAGACGGATCACATTTCGGGCAAACGAAGAGAAAGACGCTGTTCGTCGTTCACCAGAGCGGAAGATGTTTATTTTTTTTATCCAAAAAATCAACCGTTCAGGAGAACACTGGGAATCCGTAGTTAGCTATCTCTCTCGCACTCGTGGCTACTCGATCGGTGTGTTGGCATTAAGAACAGGTTATCATCGATGACGATGAAACTTAGATTTTTTTACATAATTTGCATCCTTAAAGTGTTTAGAACACGTGGGCTTGTTTGTTTGGGTTGTCAAAAACAAACATTGAATACGATTTTTTATAACGTTCAACTTCAAATGCGTTATTTCTTGAAACAGCATTTTCAGCAATATTATTTCCGTTTCCATAAATCCTGAGCCTTCTCGTTCTCGAAGTTGGTGACATCGAATCCGTAGAGAAAGTTTTACCAACGAGGTTATTAGAGTCAGCACTCTTGCAACGTGCACAAAAGATCAGAACTTTCGAATGACCAGTTCAGCAGCTCGACACGATGACATTGAAGTACCTCCAGCGTAACATGATCGTCCAATCAATTGGGTGAACACACGTTGGACGTAACGTCTCCCCATTGATCGTTTTGATCGTTCGATCACGAGTGTTTCATTCATTGTCTGGAAACACAATCCATTGGAACGGGGATGAAAAAAAGGAAGGGGGAAAAAAGGAAACCACCGACATTCGCACCGTGTGTGAGATACATGCGTTTATCTGGAAAGAGGCAGCCGTGTGTTTCCGTCGGTTCGTGAGAGAGAGAGAGGACAGAATTGCTCGCTCGCGCTGTGCGGCTGTCCTGGATAATCCGTCGGTGATTAAGACCATAAATCCATCGGCGGATTAGTATGGTCGCAGCAGCAGCGCCACCACTGCCACCAGCTTGAATCAGTATCGTGGCACTCCACGAAGAGGAAGCTCCGGTATGGGTAACCTCTCCGCGTTTACGGCAATAGTACGATGTGGAGGACGAAACCTACGCGGTCCTTCCTCCTTTTCGGCTTATGCACTGTATAACGTATACTATGTAGATCCTGTTACCTGAATCCGGCATTCGATGGCGACACCGCGAACCGACAGGGAAATGGAATAGATGGCACTGCTGAAGGGGAGGGAGAAAGAGAGACAATAGAAGAGGGAGAGAGGAGAGAGAGAGAGAGAGAGAGAGAGAGAGAGAGAGAGAGAGAGAGAGAGAGAGAGAGAGAGAGAGAGAGAGAGAGCGACGTAATCGAAACGAGTCGGCGAAAGGGATGATTCGAGAGAATGGGAAATGGCTGTGGAATATAGGCTGGAATACAGCTATATACCAGTTCGGTATATGAGAGTCAGGATTACCGAATGTCATTTGTATTCGGCAGGCTAGCCCGACTGTCAACGCTCGAAATGCGTACCCGGCGTATATACGTAACTCTCGCCATGCACAAAGCTTTTGTCGTCCTTCGCAAAAGTTCTCGTAGATACAGAAATTCGTGCTCATTTCGACCACCTCTTGACTACTCCCCGTATACGAACGCGTTGCGCAAAGAAATTCAACCAGATTACGCATGATCGGTAGTCCATTCTGTCCGAAGCTGTACCACGAGGATTCGAATTGTCAGGCTTGCCAATGGCGGTGAATCCGAACAAGCAGAAAAAGATTGTTCGGATGTAATTGCCAAAAAAATAAGCAAGCTTTTCAAATTTGACAATTCCTGTTGATGATATTCCAAAAATGATTTCATCCGCAACCCACAATGAGAAAAAAAAGATTGATCCAATATCATTGGTGTTATTGAATGAAATTTCGTTGATTCAATTTTAAAATTGTTGGTGTGAATAATCGGATTTATTAGTCCAAACAAAACGCGATTGACTTTCATGACGTGATAAAAGTAAACGTTGTTTTTTTCATTTAAAAGATATATTGTTAGCCGAGATCAATATATTATTGAAAGTATCTAAAAAATCACGAACAAATTATATAGTTTTGAATGCATTTTCTGCAATGAACAAAAAAAGCGTTTCAATTCATAACATGAATTTTGTTGATTCGAGTACACAAGAAAAATTGAATTTCGCTCATTTGGTTGAGATAAAATTTTTATTGAGTAAATATGGTATTTTATTTTTTTCACCATATCCGATATCAATTTCCAAGTACATTATTCGTTAGAATATTAATATTTTATTGCGATTGAAAAATATTAAGCAAATGTCGGAATTGGTTAAAAAATTATGCGCAAATAAAATTTGTTTCTTGCGCATTTGGTTGAAAAAATTCAACCAAATCATGGTCGAGCGCCGCTGAAATTATAGGGGTGAGGAAATCCGTAGTTCTCGGAGTAACCGCTAGAAGCCGCACGCGCGCGCGTCTCTCGCAAGCGTAGCACGAACCGAAAATCTACTTAACGGCGGGGTAAAGTTAATTCGGCGAAAAAAAGGCATGTTTTTAAGATTTTTTTTTGCGTAATGAATAGTGTTCGTTTATTGAAAAATTTACATATAATAAAGTAACATTTGAACAACATTCTCCTAAATTTGCATTGCAAAATATTCAAAATTGAGCGAGTGAAAATTAAACCCCGGAGGCGCCTCGAAAAAAGTTGGTTTGCGGTGTGCACCATAACTCGCAACAGAATCATTTGAAACAAAAAAATCAAAATGCATTTGTTAAAGGAGATGTTTCTCGAGGTAATGACGGGAGGATTTTTTTCTTTCGATTTTTCGATTTTTCGTAGCACTTGGGAGCCAAAAACCCGATTTTCGCTAAAAAAATCGGCTAATTTGTTGTTGAAAAATTAGTAATTATTAAAAAAAAACAAAAAAACTCTCGACAATACCTGGTGAATTATATGAAGAAGTACTGTGCAAAATTTCAAAGCGATTGGTCCAGTAGATTTTGAGTTATCGTGCACACGGACTTCAAATATGACAAGTCTCAGAAAAACGGTTTGGAAAACGCAGAAGAGAAGAGAATGGCATGGAGCAATAGACGCTCAAATACTCATAACTTCGTCAATTTTACTCCGATCGACTTGAAATTTTAACACAATATTCTTGATATAATATGCATTCATTTAAAAAGTTTAAAAAAATAAAAATAAAACATTTTAATACTTTACCCCGCCCTTAAACGCCGCAGAAACTCTAAAGAGTATCGCTTCTTGGCCTGTAGCAAAGATCAAAGTGTAGTATCTGTTCGTTTCAGTTGAATATCTGATATTCTCTCCACTATTATCGTGGATGATCATTCTAATGCTCACTTTTTATTTAAGATTTAAAACAAATTAAAAAACTTACCTCCCATGGCATATTCGTTTCGATGCAGTAAATAAATAATTAATTCTATTGGTTATATTTTTGTACGAAATAAAAAATGTTGTAGCAACCGCTTAATTATTTCATCCATACATCAACGGATTGCATATAAAATGAGTTCAATAGAATATAATTTTATTTGAAGGATAATGTAGATATTCAGAGAACAGAAGAGCTTTTTCAAATAAAACAATATGTTATTTAAATCAATCACATATTCCAATATTTTTTGGTATTGTAAGAATCTCACATATCGGTGGCACTCCGCTGCAGCACATTTATTTGCTTCAACCAATATATTTTTTTGATTCAATTGATTTTTTTTCTCAGTGCCCAATCAGGGAGCATCGAAAATTCTTCTCTGGACACTCACAAACGTGTTGAATTGAAATTCTTGTAATATGGGTGTTTTTTTTTTCAACCTTGGTATCTACATTATTTCCCAATTCACGAGTCATCAGCACTTGTTTCGCAATTAGACGTGTGGCTCTAAAAACGTCCGTGCTCTTTGTGCTGGAGGGGTGGGGTGAAAAATAGACGTAATAGTGCAAACGCGTGACCGAAAAGGGGCGCGACAAAAGATGCAATCGTGAAGGGATGCTGGACCCTATCATTTCTATCGGTATGAAAATCTCCCGTGGTGACGATATATAGGGGAGCTTCGAATTACTATGAAAGAGGCTTGTCACGAGCGTAAGTTTGATGCCACAGCCATTTATATTGACTGCTGAAAGTCGTAGGGTAATATCGCACAGAGTCTAGCGCGTAAAAAGACGGGAGATGTTTCCTTTAGGGTTTCACCAGCCTTTATGCTCGTGAAATCTGCTTACGCGAGTCACGAACGTCACCCCAATGAAGATGACATCAACAATGATTAAGTCAACTCATCCGACTGCTAAAATAACCAAAATATCAGTATTCAATAATATAAAAATACATAACTATAACTCCAAATAGTAACAGAGAAAAAATTAAATAGCCGACGCATTTACAATATTTGTAAAAAAATGGACCGCAAAGTCCACCGCAACCGGCCGGTAAAGTAATTCGTGCGGATTGTTACCAAGGGAGAGCCGCGATTGCAACGATAGACAAAGTGACCCGGCGATGGAGAGAAGACCCGAAGAAATTTGAGGTTTGCCGAAACGAATGAAGTACCAAATAGCTAAAAAAAAGAGAGGAGAAACGAAACGGCGTGTGTGTTGGCCTGTTAGCGATGGTAAAGAGAGAAAGAGAGTAAAATGGGACGAGCTCGCTCCCGAGAGAGGGAACATTAAAAATCACGTGTTTCGCTTGAGCTCATAATCTCGTATAATCTTTTGCAAAGTTGTTAATACTCGCGGGGCTTACGGGTGTTAATTTAATATCCATACAGGTACGCCAACATTGAATATCCGAATCCCACTGGCGCTGCCAGGCCACAGTCGAGTCGATTTTCGTTTGTGTGCATGTGCATGTGCGTATTATAGTTATACGAATATGCTCGGCGAACGACACCATATAACCCTTCTCCACCCCCCCCCCCCCCCCGCGCTACCGAGAAACTACCACAACGATAAAAAAAATCCATAAAACCGCGCGCCCTCTCACCTTGCCGGGGGTTGTTCCACCTCTCCTCGCCATTTTCCTATGCACCGCATGCATATGCAGGGAAGATCGCGAAGGGCATGCGAACACGTTGTACGTAGACCCAATACGAGTATTCGTATTTTTTTTTTTTTTTTTTTTTTTTTACGTCCTCACACGTGTACACCGAGTGTTCGTGCAATTACGCAAACGCAGTACTCGAAAATGGGTGTCAAGCTGGAATCGACATTTGATTTTCGATTATTTTATATGGGTGCTGAAAGCAAGAGTAATCGAATTATTGAGGCGACGTGGAAAACGCGAAATTCGAATGGATTAAGGACATGATTAAACAGGTTACTGTTCATGACGATGAAAAATTCGATTTTTTTTAACATCATTTGCATCCTTAAAGTTTTTAGAATACGTGGGTTTATTTGTTTGGGTGCTCGGAAACAAACATTAAATACGACTTTTTATAACGTTAAACTTTCGTTTCGGGAAACGGCATTTTTGCAGAACGGATTCACATGAATCTCTGCGCAATTGGCAGGAAATTCAGACTGCAAGCCCATCGGGAAGCGATTTTTGTCAAAAATTGATTTACAAATATTGTTTTCATCCGTTGAAGCAAAATGAACGGGCAAAAAATTGGGCTTTTTCAAACGGCTGCTATTTTGTTATCTAGGGGTTTTTTAAAAAACAAAAAACGACGAGTCCTCTTAGATTTAGTCTAGTTTAATCATTTTTAACGCGTTTTCGTTTCAAATGAACTGACAAGGCTGTGGAGCGGCCCGCACAGACCAAAACGCGCCGCGCGTGGCTTTATTAGACGGGAGTTAGAGCCGCCATTTTGGATTATTTTTTATAAATAAAATTGGAATTTTATTTATAAAATTCTTTCTATTGATAGAATTGGAATTTTATTTATAAAATTCTTTCCATTGATAGAATTGGAATTTTATTTATAAAATTCTTTCCATTGATAGAATTGGAATTTTATTTATACAATTCTCTTCATTGATAGAAGAGGCAAAAAGGGCATATTTTGTGACTTTTTTCCGCCACACCATAAAATAAATCGAAATTACAAAATACGGGTTTCATTATACACGTAATTGACTGTACAACATTATTTTTCACAGCTATACATGTCAAAATGGCGACTGTGCATTTTTCCGATGACGCCTTTATTTCTGGAAGGTCAACGGCCGGACCAACACCTCCTATAATTTTTGAGTTATGATGAGACACTAAAGTTTTTTCGATTATATATAAGAATAGCTATTAGTACGTAGGATTTTTTTTTGATATATTGTTTTTTGTCAAAATGGCGGATTTCTAAAACAAAAAGTATAAAATGCCATGAGAAAATCGTCAGAAAATTGCTTAAACAAAAGGAACTATGCAATGCAATGAAAAAAATCCTACGTAGTGCCTTAGGAAATGTAATTCTAAATGTACAGTTAATATTTCAAGTGAATCGGTTGAAATTTGTTTGAGTTATGAGTCCGGCTGACTTGAATAATGTGGTTTTGAGGTAAACGCGTTCAGAGTTGGTAGAAAGTCACGACATGAATAATGTTTTAATACCTTTAAAACGGAAGGACACCTCATCGCGGTCGGTATGGTAGAACAATTGTAGATACCCAAAAATCTCTGAAACGGCTCTTCGGGTCCCGTCGAAACTTCGCCAAACGACGATCTGAAAAGCCGTTTCAGAGATTTTTGGGTATCTACAATTGTTCTACCATACCGACCGCGATAAGGTGTCATTCCGTCTTAATCTGCGATCCCTGCACTAGAATTCGAAAATCGATTACTTAGAGATTTTTCACACCCATACTCTTTTAAAATATAATTTTATAGACACTAAGGTACCTTTTTTACAAAGCAAAAAAAAATCGATTTCTGGAAAATCCTAGAATGGCCTAAGGCCTTAAGGGGTCTTCTCACTTTAGACGCTAAAAAAGGCTACTTTCATGATTTTTTTTCATAGGTTTACATTATAGATATTGATATAAAAGTTGTTACACTTAATAAATACACTTTCGAAATATTTTTTTTTTTTTTAATTTATGTAAGTCACTATTCATAGACGAAAATGATAGGCAAAAAAATTTGCCAAAAAATTGTACGTCTGCGCTGTTGATGAAACCTCGGAGATGGATCATCCGAAACAAAAAAAACCATATGGTTTTATATTCAGTATGTTGATGGCTATAGCGCATATCATACGATTTTTTATATATGCAAAAATAACAAAATGGCGGAAATTTTTCGAAAAAGAAAGAAAAAAACGTGTTTTTTTCACCATTTTAGGTGAAAAAAGTAGATATTAATTTTTTTAACCCTTGATTTGCGCTATAGCATAGTTGTAAAGAATATATGGTTAAAATTTCATAAGGATCCGTTCAGTAGTTTTGAAGATTTTACCAACAGGCCGTCGAAAAACGTTGTTTCGAGAAAAACGCGTTTAAAGTTTGTTTGGGTTGCATAAATACATTTTTTTTTAAATTCAAATGTATTTCGAAATCATATTTATTAAGTGTAACAACTTTTATATATCAATATCTATAATATAAACCTATCAAAAAATCCTGAATATAGCCTTTTTTTATCGTCTAAAGTGAGACAACCCCTTAACGCGAAGTTAACTGTTGCATCCCTTTCGTACCCATTACCGTTTCACGTTACATCAAGATGAGATGCTCGGTAACGAAAAAACTCAATGAAATCTGGATTCAAATCGACTCAATCAAAATTCGATACATTCGTATAGTATGCAATAAACGGACGTTTTCTCGCCAATCGGCTGCTGTTTTCCGCTTGCCCAAGGGAAGGGGTGGCCTGTCGCCATCAGAATCACGACGGGGTCTGGAGAACCATGTGTGCCAGGTCGTTCATGTATATACGCGGCTTGTAAACCATTCTCACGTGCCAATGTTCACGGTCAATTACAAATAAGGGGTGACCCGAACGCACGCCGCATCCGGGAAATCCCATGGGATCATTCAGGATCAGAGGCTCCATGCTTACCGGTCACCTGACCCACTGACATGAGAGACACAGGCTAGGTCGCAGCGTGGAAGATAGGGGAAATGTATTAGAACGTTGACACGAGACTAAGAGAGGGAACATTTCGAAGAACAAATACTTTGAACGATATAGATAGCTAGCGGCCTTGTCCATGGCCGATACTCGGAGCGGTGACCGCTTAGCCGTGCACCGACCGGCGCGTCAATCAGTCAGCGGAAGGCCAATACTTTTGAGACCTTGGTGTAGATACTTTAGTAAAAATGTACGCGCATCAGAGAATCAGAAGTGTATGGGGCCGTCTATGCTGGCATGGGTTTTCTACAGTTTCCCTGTACCCTCGGAGAATGCGGAAAAAATTGATTTTTTTCTCATTCTATAAATTGCTGGTGAAACTAATTGCTGATTAACCGGTAAGCAGTATAAATAATTCATTACAGTCTTGAATTTTTTGTTTTCGGTATTTGTTTATAACGCGTCTTTCTTGAAACGACTTTTTTCAAATTGTGTACACTCTAGCTCAAAAAGTTTCTAACCTATAATTTTATGAAGTGATAGTTAGTTTCTTGATATAATTACACTCTATATGAACCTAAATTTGAGGTAATATTATTATTTAAAGTATATTTTTTATAGCAAAAAAGGTTATAAAATAATGGCAAAAATTATACCTGTTTGGTTAAATACTTCTAAAAAATGTAATTTTCTATTTTTTGGTCAGAGTTAGGTTCATATGGAAGGAAAACATGTTCTTGAAGTAATCTTTAAACCGTATTGATTTCCGACGAAAACTACGGCCTCCAAAGTGTACACAAACTGCAAAGTCCGATGACGATCTTCGATGGGCGGCAGGTTACATGTTCCATATCTTCAGAGGCAATGTTTCGGAAAAATTAAAATATTTGATTGCAAATATGTATAAAATATTCCAAAAATTGGAACGAATTCTATTCATCCATTCCTCGTAAAAAAAACATGAAAATTACTTTAAAACGTGCTCCTAAACTGGTTATGCTTAAGTGTGACAGTCGAAAACAGCTCGTTTTTGGATTTATTTTAAAGAAAATTATGGTGATACATGTCTACAAAAATTGGGTATTTGAAAAAGTATCATCTGAAGGTCCTTTGATTAATCGAAGGAATTTTCGAAATATGAAATTTAAAAAAATTGTGTGTTCGAAGCGAGAGTCATGATTTTTAGGAAAAAAATGGAGATTTTTCGTTCATCAAATCGAAAGTATATATCGGAAAAAAATGCTTCGATCAAATAATGTATTTCTACATGTAGAAAAAGCCCTAAAAATTTCAAAATAATCGCTGCAGTAGTTTTTTAAATATTTTGCTCACAGACTTTGAAAACATACTTACGAAAAAAAAGCGTTTAAAGTTCCGAACGACGCTCCGAACGTTTCGACGGGTGTCAACATAACAGCCTATAAAAATGTCAACTTTGATCCGGTCACCTGGAAATTTTCAGGGATCATTTATAAGATGTCAAAATATATTGGTTCTAAAAAAAGCGATTTTTCGTCTTCTACAACTAGGCATAACCCCTCAAAACGTCTGTGGGTGCAACCGCAAATTATGTTAGATGAGCGAAGTGCGGGTAGGGAGTGATAGGAAAGAATTCAATTGGGAAGAGGAATACGTAAAAACCCGCTCTGGAACTCGCTGTTCGGCAGGGTTGAAAAATTGTCTAGAGTGAACCCATAGGAAGACGTGAAATAATATATGGAATAACAATAAGATGAAAATGTGCTCGAGTATATAAAGAGAATGTAAGGAAAACCTCAAAAAAATTATCGCGATTGATTGGACCGATAATGTGTTTCACTCCAAGCGAGATCTTCAAAGCGTTACATCTATGTGGCTCCTCGAAAGTGCGACTTTTTTGGCAATTTTTTTCTGAGAATACTAAAAAAGCAATCAAAATGAGATTTGGAGGGTTTTTCTCTGCATGTGTTGGTTATACGAAAAACATTTGTACGAAAAAAAAACCAAAATGGCGGCTCAGTCGTAGCTACACTGTCTTTTTATTTTTTGGGCCTGGCCTATGGAATAGCAACTACAAAAAAAAAATATCTGTTACTTAAATTACTTTTGCTAGAGAACTACACACGATTATTGAAAAATATGGTTTTTTTCACAAAATGTTTTCATTTTGAATGAATTTTGTCACTAAAAAATCGGTCTTCATGTGTTTATAACAACGAGAATTGTTGATAAATCGTAAAAATCGTGTGTACTTCTTTAGCGATACTATATAAAAAAAACCACAGTCAAAATTTAAAGTCAGTCGACTCAACCGAAACAACGGCTGGACCAAACAACTCGAAATTGCTACTTTCACCATCTAGGCTGTTTCTTGCTTTGAGAGCGCTTAGAGGCGAATCATTCCTATCGTCTACCATTCTTGTGATGTTATACATCATTTAAGCCCTATAAAAAAACGGTAACCTTTTTTTTCTATTCAGTTGTAACGTCTTAATGCTTCATCGTCTCAGGGCTACTGTACTTGACTCTTTCTCTGCCCTTTCTCTCTTTCTCATATGTGTATATATATATATATATATATATATATATATATATATATATATATATATATATATATATATATATATATATTCTCGGCTCTCCCAATCGTTCACGTGGGAGACGAATTTGCTGAAGAATCCACTACGAATAAAATCTCAATAATGTCGCTTTCAAGAAGATTCGCTGACGTATAGCGTGTCTCAAAGTGAGCTGACACTTTAATTTATTAACAAAGCGTATTATTCATTTGAAAAGTACGAATATTTTTATTTTAATATAAAGTACAAACATGAAGGTTATATGTGGAAAACAATATCCGATAAATGGCCGCCTCGTCCCTGTTTGCAGCAAATAACAATTTCTCTGCGTTGCTCGATCGTGTAATTATCCATGACTAAACTGCAATACTTTTCGATGCCAGTTGTCAAAGATTAGTACTCTGTGTTCGCTACCAAAAAAATGGCGCACAATTAAAAATGTCAGGTCACTTTGAGGAACCTTTTACATTTAGGCACATGGCGCATGTACATAAAGCAAGTATTTGCTAACGTATAATCGACGTGTATGCGCATTGCGCTCATATTGCTCACCCCGTAACTCCATTCCGGAATGATATACACGAGTGTGTGTATATTTGTATATATGCACCGTAGAGTATGAGTAAAGGGAACAAAAAGGAACAAGGTGGAGTAAGGCTTGACGCTTCCTTGGCATACCCTCGTGAAACGTGGTCGCTTTCAGCCTGATCCATCTCGACGCTACAGTGAGATTTATGGAGACGCCGAGCGCGGTTCTCTGCTGTCTCTGCTCACACTTTTTCTTGTTCTTTTATTTCGTTTTCGTTGCTCCTTTTATCTTTCTTTTTTCTCTCTCTCTGCCTCTCTCTCTCTCTCTCTCTCTCTCTCTTTCTCTCTCTCTCTCTCTCTCTCTCTCTCTCTCTCTCTCTCTCTCTCTCTCTCTCTCTCTCTCTCTCTCTCTCTCTCTCTCTCTCTCTCTCTCTCTCTCTCTCTCTCTCTCTCTCTCTCTCTCTCTCTCTCTCTCTCTCTCTCTCTCTCTCCTGCTGTATCTCATATGCAAGCTGAAAATTCAGACATAATCTCGCTACATCCATGCACGAGAATGCATTCGCGAGTACGTGGCACGAGATGAATAGGCAGATAGAGACGCAAAGGCGGAAAGAGTTGAGCAAGAAGTCACACGGGATTCGGCGAATAAAATGAGCTTGGATGGAAAAGCAGCAGAATCTCTTTCTTAAACGTTTCGAGAGATATATATGGAGACATGTCGTCAACACTCCTGCCGTCAAAAATTTATTGCAATGCAGCAAAGATTTTTGCCAAGTAAAAGTATTGTTGCAGAGCTTGCTACAAGCCTTATTGTAAACTGAATAGGTACGTCTATGGTGAGTGACTTATTCGTAAATGGCCAAGTTATAAATCCCAATGATAATTTGTAGCAGTACAGAAAATAATGCTCAATTGGAAATTCTTCAATACCGACAATTTGAGTCTTCTCACTTTAGAAGCTAAAAAAGGCTATTTTTATGAACTTTTTGATAAGTTTACATTATAGACATTGATATGAAATTTGTTACACTTAATAAATACACTTACGATAGGCATTTAAAAAGAAATGTATATTTATGTTACCCAAATAAACTTTAAACGCGTTTTTCGTGAAATATCGTTTTTCGATGGATTGTTGATAAAATCTTCGAGACTACTGAACCGATTCTTATGAAAGGTTAACCATATATTCTTTACAACTACAGCTATAGCGCATATAGAGGATTATTTTAAATTTTGATACTTACTATTTTTTTGCTAAAGACGGTGAAAAAAAACACTTTTTTGGTTTTTCGAAAGATGTCCGCCATTTTATTATTTTTGCACATATCGAAAATCGTATGTTATGCATACTGAATCTAAAACCGTTTGATTTTTTTGTTTCGGATGATCCATCTCCGAGATTTCATCAACAGCGCAGACCTACAATTTTTGGAATCTTTTTTTAACTACCATTTTCGTCTATAAATAGTGACGTAAATAAATTAAAAATGAAAATTTAATGTATTTCAAACGTATATTTATTAAGTGTAACAATTTTTATATCAAAATCTATGATATAAACCTATAAAAAAAAAGTCACAAAAATATCGTCTAAAGTGGGAAGCCCTCTTAAACGTTTCGAGAGACATATGGAGACATGTTGTCAACACACCTGCCGTCAAAAATGCATGGCCAATGCAGCAAAGATTTTTACCAAGTAAAAGTATTGTTGCAGAGCTTGCTACAAGCCTCATTGTAAATGATGTTGAAGTTTGCATCGTTGGAACGCAACGAAAATATTTTTTTCCAATTGCCAATTTTTTTCTGGCAAATCGAAGCTACCGGAACTTTTTTAACATCCTTATTAGAGAACTACCACCTAAATCTATCAAAAGTGATTTTAGCTAACAATAAAAATGGAGAAAAAGGAAATGAAAAGAATTTTCGTTGCATTTCAACGATGCAAACTTCAGCAACATTCAGTGCAAACTGAATAGGCACATCCATGATGAATGACTTGTTCGTAAATTACCAATTTATAAATCCCAATGATAAATCCCAAGCCGCGCAGAAAACCAAGTTCAATTAAAAGATCTTCAATACCAACAACGTATATGCGAAAATATATGTAGAAAATCCATCAATCCTATTCTTTTTATAACGAAGAAAATAATCCTACTCTGTTTTTACCCGTGGTCCTATCAAAAGGCAAGCGTTATGCCCACTGAAATTCATTATTCCTCAGGACGTTTTCGCTGGATCTTTCCTACAACTATCATGAATCAATCTGAGCTACATCGAAGGCCAATTTTTTTTTTTTCACACTGCACCACAACTCCTCGCGACGAAAGTGTACGCTCGATTTCTCCTTACTAGCTTCTCCATGGTATGAAGAAGAAAAAAAGAAGAAATTTTATCGGTATAACGATAAATGGGCAGACCGAGTGGGAAATGAGGGAAAGCAAAAAAAAAATGTCGAAGGAGTTGAAGCCAAAGTGCTGCTCTCTACGGAACGTCGAGAAAGCGTACACGCGGGGGCGTGTTTCCTCCTGGTCTGCGGGGGTTGTTAGCTTACAGAGTTATGGATACCGCTGCGTCTCTCTTTTTCTCGCATACGCGCTCATAAGCGATCTCTACAGGAGGGTCGGCGCCTTCAAATCCTTTTGAAGCCACGGATATCCGGTGCCTTCTTCGTGAAATTTATTTTTAATGAAGTGCTGTTGCGAGCCATTGCTATACACATTATATACACGTATATACAGATATATACACATTGTGCCGCAACACCTGTGAACTACTCGCATATAACTTCCCCTGGTGCCTGTAACAGTGCATCTTCAACAAGATCCTGCTCCTGAGAATCGTCCGTTTTATACGTGAGCTCCCTTATGACATACCGATGCTTCTTGGCTGTCCTCACGAGATTCATCATACTCATCATACCTCATCATACTTCTTCGAGTCTACAATTCTTACGATTCGAAGAAACAATCGCTGAACACGGAAGATTAAATTTTATTTAATCTCTAATCAACGCGTTCCATTCCTCAATTCCAAAAGCACATAGCCATGGAAATTGGACTCTCCAGTTTAGTATTTTCAGATCATTTACGTTTGTTCACTTGTGAGGCAAGTAGCACAGTGAGAGCATCCATTGAGACTAAATTGACCGAAGCAGCAAGAGATTAATCTCAAAATTGCAGCCACTCTATGGAGAATTGCACTTCATGGAGGACCCAATACTGATGTCACAGAAAAACAGGTGCAGCCAGAAAATGGACTACGGAGCCAAATTTATTTTCATCACTCGATTTTTATTCCAACCACTTCAAATTATTCTCGAGTAGTTTTGAATTGGGCAACTTTGAAGACGGAGCATCAGGATCTAAGAGCTCTGAGAAGTCATCAATTTCCTGACATTTCGGGAAAAATGTTGGCATGTCGAAAAAAAGATCGTTTCATGGAGTGCCATGTTCTGGGTGAAGAAGCTCGGAAGAAGAGGACAGAGGACTTACACACGCCGATGTATATTTACCAAAGTGTACACACAGCAATGTGTGTTGGATAGACACCAGGAGGGATGGTGGATAATATAATGATGGCGTCGCCAGGCGAGGAGGGGCGGGGCTACGAGGGGATCAATATTATCCTCCTACACCTCCTGCGCGTTGCCTACCGCGAGTGTTCCGCGATCCTCTCGCATCCCTCGTGGTCCCCGTTATCATCCCTTACTGTCTCCGTCCGTTTCTCCCTCTCTCACTGTCTCCGTCTCTCCCTGTCTCCCTTTTCGACCAGCTCGCTCTCTTTGGCAAAGACGACGTGTGTCTTTCCATCTCTATAATATTCTCTCTCTCTCTCTCTCTCTCTCTCTCTCTCTCTCTCTCTCTGCAACCCTCGCGCCCTTTTCCAATTTCTTCCTTCTTCGGTACGTGTCCTCCATCCACTTTTTGTCTCTCCCTTTGCCACGTACACTCCTCGTCCCCTTTTGTTCCTTCCTTTTTGGCTTCTTTTTCTTCATTTTTCCATCCTGTCCCAAGTTGTTCTCGGCATTCGCACGTGTGTGCTCACGCAGACCGCAGGGGAACGCTGTTTCGACCACGTCGATATTCCATGGCTTAGTGCGAATATATACGCACGGACATTTTCACTAGTGGAAATATTCTCTCTGTGTCAGTTCCTTCTTGCCGAGTTTTCGTGCTCGTGAATGTCTTCGCAAGAGTATCCAGGAATGGTTGGTCGATGAGCAGGGAATGCAGCATGGAGTGGCAAATAAAATTGCTCACTATCTGTCAATCTCTAGACGAAGAAATTTAAGAGGTTAGATTGAACCTAAGAACGGAAATAAAAAAAAAACAATCCAACGGAAATGAAGTAGTCGCAGGAAAAATCTAAGGCAAAAGAACAGAGTAGGAAAGATGTTGAAAATAATTGTATTTACATTGAGGTGGTACTGCTGGAAGCTTTATCGGTGGAGATCCTTCATTATCGACGTTATGATTGAGCGACACATTAATATGTGGTTCGTGAAAAAAAAATAGCTTTTCATTTTTTCGTGATATGTAACTGCGAATCAAGCAGGAAGAATATAGGGAATCAAACAGGGTCTGATGGTTGTACGATTGTCCGGCCTGTCTTAGATACACATATACATAACGTTAAGTCGCTGGATCACGACTGATGGACCAGGGGGCTTGGAACAACCCATCTTGGAACAACCTATCTATACCAATCCTGCACTGTGGCAATACATGTAGGAACGGAACAATGATGGTTGTGGTGGTGGTGTTGGTACGCACAGGGGATGCTCCGAGTGAGCGTGATCGTGGGCGCTCGCGCGCGGGGGTGGAGTGATTGATGAGACATCGGGCCACGGGTCTCATTACAGTTATATAAGCTTTCGTAGATTGAGCCGTGCAGAGGCTTACGCGACCGGCTACCTTTGGGGTGGGGGACCGTGATTTGATGAGGTTTTATTGCTCGCATGACATTCGCTACCACATACCACACACGCAATCTCTACTTTGTTCGTGCGGTTATTTTCTTTCCCGTACCCTCAACGTCCAACTAGATTAAGGAGCTATACCAGTGTGGACGCTGAAAATTTGGGTGATTTTCGGGAATTTTTTGGAAGAATAGTACTCAATTAAATGTTTTGGAAAATTAAGAATATATTTGGCTATATTTTACCTATATTACATAATTTTTTCATAGAAAAATGTTGAAATTCAAGCGACTTATGCGCTGCCTTCGGAGGCGCCAAAAAAAAGTTCCTCCACTGCTGACATGATTCCGGCCGATTGAGTAGCTGAAACCGAAAAAGGAAAAAATGTCGTTAAACTGGAAGTTATTTCCTGTACGATGACGTAGGATTTTCGAAAAATATCAAAATCTAACAAGATGGCGTAGTTATGAAAAAAAGTCTGTTTTCTTGCCTATAAAATGGTCGTTTTTTCAATGCCAAATTGTCAATTTTCATCCAATCAAATATATCCTACGTCATTTTAGAGTAAATATATTCAAGAGTACTCAGTTCAAATTTCAAGTAAATCAGATAATTGGTCTTTGAGTTACAATGTCAGCAAATTTTTAAAATCTCATTTCGAGAAAAAGGCGTTTAAAGATTTAACGATCGATTTTTGCAAGATAAAATGATATTGATATAAATTATATAAATGATAATGATATTCTTGAAAGTATAAACTGTCCAAAAAGGCAAAAAAATCGATTTTTTTCAAAGTGCCACATTGGTATAGCTCCTTAATGCCGGAAATAGCTTTGTCTCGATCTAACACAGTCTTGCGTTAAAAAGGAATTTGAACGATTTTCTCAAGGTGCACTTTAAAATACTATCAATTCTGGAAATCGCAGATTCATTTTTTTTTTAATTGAGAAAAGCGTTTCAGATTGTCCTGCTGCAAGCAAGTAGATTGATTTATAACCGAGATGAAATAATGAGCAAGAGATTTAATAATTATACATGATTTCAATTGAAGATTTTACAGAAAATGGCTACAAAACTGTATTTTTTCTAAATATACAGCGAACATAAAACTCGTTCAAGAATAATCAGCGCCTAGATAAAATTGATATAGTACCAATTTCTATGGATCGGAAGCTTGCATCGGTAGAATACAAAGATTTTTTATTTATTTTCATTGCCTGAATTTCCTTTGCCCGTCTTTCGCAATGAAAATCCCTCAACGATTTTTCACAATGCTTCTTTGAATGTCTAGAATTGAAGTCAATGAAAAAACATTACGTATAATAATAAAAACAAGGCAATCAAAATATAAAAAAAGAATTTTTGTTGCACTCCAACCACGCAAACTTCGACACCGTCAGTTATTGAAAAAGGAACTCATTACTCAGTTATTTCTCTCCATACGAGCCAAGGTATAGCAGTTGTCTAAAAAATGCGCTCAAACAAAAATAACTGACCGTTTTTCCAAAGTAAAGTTATAAAATAGTCTAGAATGATTTCTCCGCACCGAGTTTTAAATATCCCCATCTTCGTGTACTCTTTTGACATATGAGGCATTCCACGTCACTTCAGCCAATAAAAAAAATCCACAAATAATTTTGAAAAATCGAGTTACTTTAATGAAAAATATTCACCGAGTGTGGACATTTTAAAAAAAATTCTGACGTTTTTTCTCCTTGATTACCATTTTTTCATATTTTTCCACTCAAATGGCTGTATCTTTGGCAGGATTTGACGTATTTACATTCGTAAAAAACGAAAATGTCCGTCTTTTTCTAGCCTTCCAGAAAAAAATTAATTTAGATTTTATTGAGCAAGTCGAACGTCCGTTTCGGGGCAAAATATGCAAAAATATTTTTTTTCTCAAGGATAAACACTCGTTATTTTCTTTTTAATAATTTTCCCGAATTGTGAATACGAAAAACGGATTTATGGTATTTTTTATATTATGGGATTCCTAAATACCGTGAAGTAACAGCTATTTTTATGTTTAATTTTTCAAATTAATATTCGATCGCAGAGTGTGGAGCACTCGCTGTATGTTTACCAGGTTTTTTAAATGCATATGACATCAGTCATATGTATAAAAATAAAAATAGCTGTAGAATGCTGTCCGAGTGTGCAATTATCAACTTTTACGATGACAGTGGCGATTACGAAAATTTCCCTCAATTTTCACTCGAGAAGAAAGATCCTTCCTCATCGAATTGTGCAGCCACGGATTCTATAACGCCGCCATGTGCATTCGTAGCTTTGATTTTGTATAATGTATTAGAAGCGTATTATAAGGGAGTATAATAAGGGAATGCGTGGTATGATTTGTTCCTTGGGACGATGTTCAACGCTGAATTGGAGAAACTGAAGTAAAAGTCATTCGTTTTCTCGGCGAGTCCATTTTCGACTTGTAACTTAAGCTCTTAACGCCTAAACCGGAAGCCTCTCTTACCGGAAGACATAGAACCAAAATATCCTCTGGTTGAGGCACTCTCTCGTATATACGGAGATGTAGCATCGATTCGAAAGTTCATTCATCAACTTTACGACCTACGGACGGCCATCGCTCGGAGTTCTCCTCTCCTTGTGCAGCATCCACAGGAGCCAACGACGGTGAGATTTTGCGATGCTGTTAAGGTTTATGGGCGCGGCCTTGTGTACAAGGATTCGCCGCCTCCTCGTCTCTCTTCGGTTTTCGCTCTCTTCACGGCACTCTCTCTCTCTCTTCCAGTGCCGAGGGTTTATTGATTCTCGAGTCTCTCCCAGCATCTTCCTTCGTATACTCGCTCCTCTCTCGTATGAAGTCCTCACTAGACCGCAATATGTATGGCAATGTGCAACTGCCACATATAAATACTAACGTCCCGAAACCCTTAACCGAAAATGCAAAAATACAATCCCAAAGATCTTTGAACTTGAGTATTTTGGAAAAGCTCTTTGCGTTGTGCTTTTTGGGAAAATTGCCATGCCCGAGCCAAGTCATAATGTTGTGTTCGTTCAAAAAGGATTCCAAAAGTGATCAGTATATATTAATATTGCATCGCCTTTTCCACCAGCAGACCATAGTACATCACCATAGCTGATGAAATCAGATGGTGTTTCTACACTGAGAAAAAAAATCATTGATTCAATATCATTGGTGTTATCGAATGAAATTTCGGTGATTCAATTGTAAAATTGTTGGTGTGAATAACATGATAAAATTTAAAGTTTTGTTTCATTTAAAATATATATTGTTAGCCGAGAACACTATATTATTGAAACTATCTTAAAAATTATCGCGAACAAATTATATAGTTTTAAATGCATTTTCTGCAACGAACAAAAAAAGCGTTTCAATTCATAACTTGAATATTGTTGATTCAAGTACACAAGAAAAATTGAATTTCGCTCGTTTGATTCAGATAACATTTCTATTGAGTAAATATGTTATTTTATTTTTTTCACCATATCCGGTATTGATTTTCAAGTACATTATTCGTTAAAATATTAATATTTTATTTTTATTGAAGAATATTAAGCAAATGTCGGAATTGGTTAAAAAATTATGCGAAAATAACATTTGGGTCTTGCGCATTTGGTTGAAAAAATTCAACCAAATCATGGCCGAGCGCCACCGAAATTATAGGTGTGAGGAAACCCGTAGTTCTCGAAGTAACCGCTAGAAGCCGCACGCGCGCTCGTTTCTCGTAAGCGTAGCGCGAACCGAAAATCTATTTAAACGCCGGAGAAACTCTAAAGAGTATCGCTTCTTGGCCTGTGACTAAGATGAAAGTATAGTATCTGTTCTTATCGGTTGAATATCTGATATTCTCTTCATGGATATTCCATTGGATATCTGATATTCTCTCCACTATTATCGTGGATGATCATTCTAATGCTCACTTTTTATTTAAGATTTAAAACAAATTGGAAAACTTGCGTCTCATGGCACATTCGTTTCGATGTAGTAAAGAAATAATTCATTCCATTAATTATATTTTTGTACGAAATAAAAAATGTTGTAGTTGTTGATAATGTAGATATTCAGAGAACAGAAGAAGTTTTCGAATCAAAATAATATGTTATTCGAATCAATCACATTTTTCAATATTTTATAGTATTGTAACAATCTCATATATCGGTGGCACTCCGCGATCAGACACTTATTTGAATCAGCCAATAAATTTTTTTGATTCACTTGGTTTTTTCTCTCAGTGTATCAATGAGCTTTGATTTTTGCTTTCTAGAAAGAATCCAGGCATGCAAAGAGAAACGCGAGTTGTTTGGGTTTGTTTGGGTTTGTCGCAAGAAAAAGGTGCGTTACGGAAAACGTCTAGGAGCATAGAGGGTAATAGAGACCGTCAGGAGGAACCAAGAGTCACATTACTCTTCATTAGCTTCTTCTTTCTTGCTCGGCTCCCTGCTTTCAATGACTCGTTGCGCCTCTTAGCGTTTCTGCGACGCGAGATCGTAAGGTCCATCCATCTTGGAAGAGGCTTCCGAGTTCACAAGCCTTCTTCTCCCCCGCCCTCATTCTTCCCATCAACGTGGAAGGCTAGGCGTGCACGAGCTTTCCCTCTTTTCCTTCCTCCCGCCTGCCAGCCGTCAGCCATCCTCTTTCTCCTCCTCTTTGCTAGCAGCCCTCGCTCACATTCTTCCACCCTTCGTTCATTCGGTGCTCTCGAAGCTTTGGGGTAGCAACCCCCGAAGCGGGACAGAAAAGCACAACTCGCTCCTGATGGTTATATATAAATATATTTAGGGCCGTAACGTTTTCCCGCTGCTTGCCCTTACAGTTACGCCAGAGTGACGTGTATATCCGAGGGCAACCACCCGTATAATTGTCAACGGGAGGGTCGCTCCTGTAGGTTCTGCGGGCTTGAGAACTCCAGGGATACGGAGGAAGCCCAGGAACGGGAGCAGTCGAGTGAAGAACGAAACTCCGGAGAAAATTAGGGGTGAGAGAATGAGCCAAAGTTGAGAGAAATACAGAGGAAATTTGCGACGGAATAAAGGAGAGTAGATTCACGATGCTCGGCGAGCTCGAAGGGCGGAGGGTTGAAGAAAAAGGCTGACGGGGTCTTGGGCTACAACCTTTACTTACCGTACTATCGAACGTGGAACGATGCTGCTTTGAATTAACGCCGTCATATTTCAAAACGAAGGAGCTTGTCAGGAGTACCTAATATATCTATATGGCGACAAGCGTGAGGGTTGCCCTTGCTATTTGTCTTCAACCGCGAATGAGTTTCCGGGCTGTGCCTCCTATACACGATACGGTCTAACGATATTGGGAATTCGGAGATGACGATGTAGCTCTAAAAATCCAAATTGGACACATTGTGTCACTATCGAATTAGTTGCTGTTGCGTGAAGTTATTTAGGTTTATGTTTTCGTTCCGGAAAGTACAAAGAACTCTAATCGCCTCTCTCAGGGGACGTACACAAATTACGTAACGCAAAATTTCCCAATTTGTGCCCCCCCCCCTTCGCCCACGTAACGGGACCGTAACGCTCGGGCAGTACCACCCCCCCTCCTATTCCGTTACGTAACGGGGGCTTTGTCGTCAATAATTGCGATTTTTTTCATAGACTTAACTAATTATAAAAGGATCGGGTTTATACTCATTTGTTGAAGTATATATTCATCTACTTTTATACCAATTTTTATGAAAAAAATCTTGAAAATTAACCGAGATATATGCCTTGATTTGACGACGAAAAAAAAATTCTCGTCATTGTCCCATCGATATCTTTATGAATGGTCATCTGTGAATTAAAAGTCAACAATTTATCGATATCTATACAAATGTAGCTATCGTTATGCGTAGCCGTTTTTTTATTTTGTTCTTTTTACAAAATGCCGACAGTTTGAACATTTTTTTCTATTTTCAAGGCTCTTTTTCTGTATTCAAGCAGTCTTTTAAAATAGTAATTATCAAATGGCAAAAATGCGGATACGTACAGCCTTAGTCACTGCGATAACAAAAATGTTTTTCAAAAAATTGAAAATCGGTTGATAAGTTTTTAAGTACGCGCTCGGACAAGGTCGAAAAAACAGGTTTCGAGAAAAACACGTTCAAACTTTTCGTTCCATGTTTCTTGATATAAAGTTACGATTTTTTCTAGAATATTGATACTCACATTGAAGTATCTAGTCGCGGGCGATATGACGGTTCTTCATCTTCATGATAGTTCACAAAATAATAAGAGCCTGTACTTTATCTATTGTAAATGATGCCACACCTGTCGGGGCTGAGGGCACTAACCGGTCGCGCTACCTGTTCTCACTAAAGTGGCTAGAACTCCGTCAATTTTCGGAATTGTGAATAAAAATATTGCCAACATATTTTTCAATACATGTACTTTCAAGAATTATTTTTAAAAAAATTCCTTCAAATTTTGCTTGGGGGATGTGGGAAAGCCACTATGCAAGTTCTTGCACAGTGATTTTTCCGCTTACCTGACATTGCGTATAGAAAGCTGTGCGCTGTCCACGGTAAAATTGCACTCGAGGTTTAAATTAAAAACTTGAACATGCAGAAATTGTGCTATTTCTAGCAGTTTTAAAATCGTCACGTAACGCGAACCTTGACCGTAACGCCTGGCCGAACCCCCCCAATTGCATTACGTAATTTACGTACAGCCCCTTAGTCGCAGCAAAACCCACGATAAGTTTAAAAAAGCAGTATGTTCAACTTGCTGACAAAGTTCCAGCCAGGTGTCTCCACCAATTGTCCCGTCATCAATTGACATCCAGCGATCGTCCATTCATACACCTAGATCCTTCGCCGCCTGCATACCGTTTCGCACCAATTCGACGAGAACTCAAGAACGCAAACTCTTCACTCTTATGTTCCAGGTTTGGTTCAAGAACAGGCGCGCAAAGTTCCGAAAGCGCGAGCGCAACGCGGCCAACGTAGCTGCAGCGGCAGCGGCTGAATTCAAGACGGGTTTCGGCACAGCTGGCCTGAACAGCTTCATAACCGGTCGCGCGGACGTCGACATGATGTACAGTTCGTACAGTTCGTACAACAATTGGGCGGCGAAGGTGCCGTCGCCGTTGAGTAGCAAGAACTTCGCGTGGGTGAATCCGTTGGGCTCGGTGGTGCCGAGTGCCTCGCATCATCATCATCACGCGCAGGTTACGTCGGTGAATTGTTTCAATCCGGGTGGAAGTTCGGTGGGTGGCGGTCACGTTGGTGGTATGTCGATGTCGGTTGGACAAGCGGCAACCTCGATGTTGCCGGGCATGGGTTCGGGTCTTGGTGTGGCGGGTTCCCCAGTGACGGCCTCGGGTGCGACGTGTCCTTACGCGGCTCCGGCTGGGCCTCATCCTTACGGGCCACCGGTTTATAGCACGCATCATCGTGCAACCGGACCGCCCGAAACTTGCGCCGTTATGAGCAGCAGTATCGCATCGTTGCGTCTGAAGGCGAAGCAGCACAGTAGCGAATACGGTTCATCGAGTTCTTTCAGTACGGGAGGTGGAGTTACGACCGGAGGAGCTGGAAGTATAAGTCCCGTGAGCCCGCGTACTTCATCGGGGGGTGGTTTGAGCGCTTGTCAGTACGCGCTAACGTCATCAAGCGGTAATCCTCATTCACCGGGATCCGAACAGCACGGCAACGGGACGGCTAGGTCTCAAGTTTGAAGCGAGGCGGGGGCTGCTTCCAGCCCCCATCAAACGGTCAACTCGGGCAATGTTTCGGCTTCGGGGATCGGCGGCATGACGGGCCAACAACAACAACAACAACAGCAGCAGCAGCAACAGCAGGGAGTGTGTTCGAGCGGGCAAGGGACGAATTGCGACAGCAATCAGGCTAGCACCGATACCTCGCAACAACAAATCGGCGGACAACAGGCGGAGTGACCCAGGCCAACGTCCGCCGCGTCGCCAATGCTGTCGTCGACACCCTCCTCGACGGCCTCCCACCCGAATTATCTCGTTTACGACGAGGAATCGGGCGCGGCGGATCCAAAGTTGAACGACGAAGATTCCAGGCTGATTCTCGGCACTAGCATCGCGACTAATGCCAGTGATAATATCTCCGGCGCGTCTGGTGGTGGCTTAGGAGGGAACGGCAACGTTGGAGGCCCGAATGCTCCAAATTCGTCTTCCAACAACGCCGTGACCGCTGCTGGAAGACTTGCCGGCTACTGGCAACGTGGACCTACGACAGCGGCCGGCTATTGGTCCTCGTTGTTCGATCCGTGGACGACGAACTCGATTGCAACAGGATCGGCACAGTCACTGTCACTCGCTGCCTGGGACGAAAATCGGGGCCAGTGATACTCCAATGCGGGTTGATTAATACAAAAAAAAAACATCGTTTTGATCGCAAGAGCGTCGTCATCACCGAATTACTAAAGAAACCAAATTTCCTTCACGGATCCACTATCGACGCGTTACCTGAAGGACTTTTTGTTCGTTTTCTATTTATTTTGGTAATAAACCATCTTCGGTGGAACAAGTTGTCTGAAAATGAGAGGGATGGGAACTGTAATGGTTATACACAAATTCCAATGGGCGTGGAGAGCTGTCAATCCTTTGACAGATGATCGAAACATCGAAAATGCCATGTGCTTAGTTTTTTAAAATAATAATTGTCCAAAGTGTAGCCAAAAATCGGAGAAATCGAAATAATTGTATGTAATTTCCATCCTCTCCAGTAAGGCCATTTTTCGCTTTATTAATCAAACCGAAAATGGTTCATTTGAAGAATTTCCAACAACGACACATCCTTTCGGATATTAACGGTATTGGCTTTTATGTTACTTCATTCCTTGCATTGTTATCTCACCTATGCCCGCCAGGAATTATTATGTTTTTTATGTCAATCTGCCAAAGTTTCGTGCAATATTCGTACCGAGTGCCATCGTACGCTTGTTGTTCAATTTTTCTTTTTTTAATCTTCGAAACGTTCGATAAGGATCTTGTATAAGCGGATAATGTACTCATTACCCTGTAGATATTTGTATAGTAGAGATTAATTTAAGCGGAACAAACAACGCAAGTCTAATCCAATAAATAAGAGCGAAAAAATTATTACATTTTAACGACGAAAATAATAAACAATGAAATTATTCAGCCTATACCAAAAATGAATAAAAAAAATAATGTTGAAAAATAAAAATTTGTAGGCAAAGAACGTGCGAGAGATCGAATGACGTGAGCGTGTTTTGGGTGCGCGTGTGCATGCTCTGTACAGTGTATCAAGCACAGTTATATCGATTAGCGTATCCACGTTACGATTATAAATATTATCGATATTAGTTCGTAGTTTTTAAATATTATATATATATATATATATATATATATATATATATATATACACTCGGTATAGGATAAACATAAATATATGAGGAAAAATATACGAGGGAACCACGCGTTGCGTACTCACCATCGAGGGCCCGTTAAAAAAAAAACTCCGAAAATATACATAAAAATAACAGAATAAACGATACTTGACGTGAGTTTTCGTAAATAAACATTTTAGAAATGAGGAGTGTGATTCAAGTCCCTCGACATAAAAAAAAAATCTCGCTGGACCGATCCGGCTTTTTTCCCTCCTTCCTCAAATAATTATCCACCAAATCCACGAGAGAGCTGACGTTAATGTAGTGTATCAGAAAAAATAGATTTGTATAGTCACTAAGATAATAACGATTTAAGGAAACCCGAATGCTATTTTATATGAATTCCGATATCGTACAAACGTCAACTTTGATCCACACGTCGGAATGAAATATATATGTATGTATATACATATGAATATATATATATATATATATATATATATATATATATATATATATATATATATATATATATATATATATTGATATAAACTACAACGCAATGAGAAAAAAACCACACCAAAAAGCAGAGCCAATGTAAAAAATTAAAATAAACAGAAATGCGACAAACGAGACGAAAGCTTTTCGATTAAATGAAAAAAAGGCACGAAAAACTCTCTCTTGTGTATACGCGTATATAAGAGCGCGAGTGTGTTTCTCGTTATCGCTTTAAAACGCCGCCATCTCGTCATTCACGTTTATGTGTACACGTTCCTAATCGGCGTTCTCGCGCGTCGAGAGGCACCGTTTGTAATCTAGTCACAATAAAAAACAATTCTATTCTACCTGGATGCATATAAAATGTTTATTCAACATTCGCTCGTGTCGCGTCCTAACCCTCGCGAGTTCAGATTCGAGAATATGGCTGTCTGGCGTTCGAGGGTGGCGCTGTCGTGACTGCATTCCGTACTTCCGGGGTGTCGAAAATCCACAATGGCGGGAAAATAACCTGGCATCGCTCGCTGATTGTGAGACGAATTAAAAAATGGTTCGACAAGAATGTTAACCATCTTCGTGGCTTGGAATAGCTTAGGACTAGATTGACTGGCAGGGAGGAATTTGGAGGAGGGCAACAGGGGCCTCCACAAGAGAGGCGCCACCATGGTTTACATTTTTAGGTAAAATTTTTGCTGATGAATGATATGCAACAGTCAGCGAAAAATATCACCAGATTCGACACAAAAAAAAGTTGTCCGCTTTCATGAAGCACTTTTTAAAATAATATTTGAAAGAATATTTCTGTAAAAAATAATTTTTAAAAACACTAGGCACGATGAATTCTCTATAAAAGTTTATATTCCATGGATTATTATTCAAAAAACGTAACGCAGATTCAGCCAATTATTAATTTCTCAGAATTTGGCGGTGTAGCCGGAAAAAGGAAATATTTGTTTACTCACATTGTTTTTGACAACTGCTAAAAACGCCTATGAAAATGGTAGTCTGTAGCGCCAGACGCTTACACCGGTTAGTACAGGGTGCGCCAGAGAAACTTACTTATTTGAAAGGTCAATAAAAACAAAAGTACTTCAATTATTGTTTAAAATTTTTTTTTATTTGAGAATACAATATCCCAATTTTTTTTTCATGCAGTCTTGAAAATGACATCGGATAAATGGCGACCCCCATTGCGCATATACTGATGAAGTCGATTTTTGAAATTCGTATCCACTCTTTGCAGCATATCAATCGGTATGTTGGCAATGGCGTCGCGAATGTTGTTCTTGAGGTGTGCTATGGTCCGTGGTCGATCGACATAAACCAGAGATTTCAAATAACCCCATAAAAAGAAATCGCATGGAGTCAAATCTGGAGAGCGTGCCGGCCATTGGCGATCGCCTCTGAGAGAGATGAGGCGGTCGGGGAAATGTTATCGCAACAAATTCATTGAGTCTCGTGCTGTGTGTGCTGTGGCTCCATCTTGCTGAAACCACACGTTCCTAACGTTCATTTCTTCGAGTCTTGGAAGAAAAAATTCCTCGATCACGTTCCTGTAACGAGCTCCATTCACGGTAACTGTGCGTTCGTTTTCTTCAAAAAAATAAGGACCAATTATTCCCATTACCGACATCGCACACCAGACAGTAACTCGCTCACAATTAAGTGGCTTCTGGTGAAGCTCACGTAGATTTACACCACACCAATAACGCATGTTTTGCTTGTTGACGCAGCCGGAAATGTGGAAGTGAGCCTCGTCACTGAAAAAAACGACCGCGTCTTCAAGTAGATTGTCAACCAGCATTTCACATGCATTTTGACGGGCAACAAAATCGCGTTCAGTTAATTCTTGCACAACAGCCAATTTATAGGGATGAAATTGAAGGTCTTCATGGAGAATTCGTCGAACAGTGGTGTCAGAAATTCCCATAGCAGCTGCGTGTTTGCGAGCCGAACGCCGGGGAGAACGCACAACTGACTGCCTCACTCTTTCGACATTTTCCGGAGTTCTGATGGTCCGTTGAAGTCCATTTCTGGGTTTAGCGACACTTCCACACTCCCGAAATGAGTTAACCCACGACAGAATCGAATTACGGCCAGGAACGAGTCTGTGAGGAGGAATTTCAAAGCGAGCGCGGAAGGCACGTTGCGTAGCAACAAGTGAGCGACCGTTAGAAAAGAAGCTCTCGACTGCGAGGGCCCGCTGCTCTCTAGACCAGAGCATGATGGCAACTGACTGGAGGGAGAAACAAACTTGGGAACTTCCCCCTCCAGATGCGCCCCCTCTCACCCCCCTACCCACCCAACTCACCGCGCGGGAATTTTTTCAAATAAGTAAGTTTCTCTGGCGCACCCTGTATATGCTATTTATCTTTAAAAAAGTTGAATTTGAAATCGCATAGATAAAAAGAGAAAAACTCTTCAAGCTAGTAAGTCCAACCTCATGTATAGTGTAGTAGTAGTCTTTATTCCCAGGGTATACCCTTTAAGGGTGTTTACACGTAGGCCCCGTCACATTCTCTTATCATTCACATTTGTCACTATAAAGTAAATAATTGTACTTAAAAAAAAACGTATTCGCATGAAAAAAAAATGGAAAAACATTATAATTGTAATGGAATTTAGCTGATGTCAGTAAACGTCTTCTCCCTTGACTTAAGGCCTGAGGCCACAGTAACGGGAATAAAATAATGCGCGAATTCAACCATTTTTGTTCGTATGAAAAAGTGATTCACTCATAAAATGAATTACACGTCTATTTAGTATGAATAACAGGCTGTTATAATTTTTTTTTTCGATGTACAAAATGGTCGACTACTAATATTTTCTTTTGCTATCTTTTTTTTAGGCGCTCCGCGGCGTGACATTTAGCATCCACAATTTTTTGCCTAGAACAAAAACAAAAATTCTCATCAATCTACATTAGAATACCTAGAGGAGTACGTACGGAATTTAAAAAATGTTGTCTTATTTAAAAGTTGTAGGTATTTGAACTTAAGAAATGGATTTTCAGTGAAAAATTTCGTTATAACTGCTCATAAATTGCTCATAAAATGAAAAGTTTTCGATTAATCAGAAATTCCGTATGTATTTCTCTGCGAAATGCAATTAGGAACATAACTTTTAAAATTGAAGTAAAAAGAATGAAAGAAAAAATTCTAACAGCTTGATATTCATACCAAATAGATGTGTAATTAATTCCATAAGTGAATCACTTTTTCATACGAAAAAAATTGTTAAATTCGAGCATGATTTTATACCCGATACTGTGGCCTTATGTCTTAAAGATTCTTTCAAACAACATATATTGTTTGCAAGAATCTTGCTTTTTCGCAATCAATTCTTTAAACATTATAACATTCTTTATATCATGTTTGAAAAATAATTAAGAGCCCTTCAAATTCGGTCCTATTGACTATGATCATGAATTTTGTTGGAAATATGAATTCCATTGGAAATTCGCAATAGATGTACTAGGTTCAGAACTTGGTAGAGAATACTTCCTTTGACAAATGATTCGCGCCTCATCCACGTCGCCACTTGCAATGATCGCAGGAATGACGTCAGAGCCTTCGAAAATTTGTATGCACGCCAAGTGCCGATGATGCACGCTCATTTTTCTCCATACATACAGGAGTATCGTCGCGGTTAGCATGGCCGTAGCTGAGGATACGGCTATTATACGGAAGGCGAGAGAGAGTCGCGAATAACGATAAATTATGCACCCTATCCTAGAGAAACAAGAGGGTTCCTTCTGCTTCGATTCCCTGGTAGCCCGCACTATGTAGCAACGGAAAATCCTCCCTCCCTTCTGTCCAACCCCTGAAACAGGACGTATACATTACAATATCGTCCCAACGTTAATGTTATTACTATTACGAGTTATTACGGTCCGTATGTTTGCCATTATGGCGAAACAGAGCAATACATACGAAAGTATGCATCATACACGAGCGGGGGAAGTCCCTCATTTTGGACCACTCCGCGCTTTGTACAACAATGAAACGTCGTGAAGCTATCAGAAGACTATTTGTCCCGGTAATTCACTGTCGACTGGAACGTGTTTTGGACTTGACTAAAAAAAATCGAACTGCTAAAATTGACATCACTTATTAGGAAATAACTTTATCCAAGACGTTGTTTCGATCTGAAATTGATATCGAAAAAATTAAGTACAATTTCAACGATTTCGTGAAGAGTCTTTTTCAGCTGACACATGTCATTTGACGTAAGCACGTATTTTGTGGGTGATGTGCCTTATGGCAATACTCTATCAGATTCAACAATGATGTCATGTCAGCCGAGTTCCCGGACAATCGTGGGACACCTATTGTTATATTCATTAATCGAAAATCGTATTTCATTGATCGATGTACACAGCATGCACGATAATGGGAGCTTAAGGGGGAAGATAACTTTAGGTGAGGACAAAATATGCTGATTTTCATAATCTTTTTTTAAAAGGGAAGATTCCTTCAACGTTTTTAAGACTTGCGAGGAACATCACTTTGGTGTCCTCCTCCGGTTTTGTTGAAACTTTTTTATGTGGAAGAGTATCAAAAACTAAGAGACGGGTATTTTTTTATCGGCGGAAAAACTGTTTTAAGAGGTAAAACGCACCCTCAAAAATGGGGATGGATTTCGTTTTTCGTAGATAACGTTTTAACGGTACGAGATATTAACACATTTCGAATTGCAACAATGTTTATTTATTTGTGTGTATTTTGGAGACGAAAAACACCCCTATTTTCGAGGGTGCGCTTCACCCCTTAAAACCGTTTTTCCGCCCATAAAAAAACGTGTCTCTAGTTTTTGATACTCTTCCACAAAAGTTTCAACAAAATCGGAGGAGGACACCAAAGTGTTGTTCCTTGTTAGGGTATGTTATATTACTACTTTTGGATGTTACATGGTTTTTTTATTAATCTTTAAAAATAGTGGAGGTATGGCACGGTCTTCTAAACTGCATTTTAAAAACTGGTGCGACGTAGAGCTAAAAAACTAATCGACCGATTGGAATGCAATTTGGTATAAATCTTCCTAACCTTATTGTCTAAACCATGGCCCAAAATGTTTTCGAAAAATAAAAAAATAAGAAAATTTTATTGCAAAATGTCGCCGTTTTTCGGAAAATTCAATCTTTTTGTTTCAACGCGTACCATTTCATCGATTTTCAACATTTCTCACTTTTTCTTGGTTCATATTCTGCGTATGAGTATTAGGGAATGAAAAAACTCTGTTAGTTTTTCTCAGATTAATTCCGCCGACGTTACGTGTCTCGCCGTCTGACAACATCCGCCGCAACCCGTTTAGAAGATCGTGCCATACGGTCTTTGTTAAAGATTAAGAGGAAAAAATTCCATGCAACAGCCAACAGTAGTAATAAAACATAGCCTAAATCAGAAAAACGGTGAAGATATAATTCCTTTAAAAATCATGAAGATCAGCTATTTTTTCCTCGCCTGAAGATTGATTTCCCTTTTTAAAAGAAATCAATAATGAGTTTAAATTTGGCATTGACAACTATCAGAAATGTTCCATCGAATGAGCCAAAGTTCAAAGTTCTGGGGTATCTTTCATCCATTGGAAAGATAAGATCAGTGGGAATCACGCCAATAGTGGAGAACGACGAAACACAAGAGTGAAAATTCAGGGCTTCGTTTTTTAAAGGACCTTCTGGCCGATTGGGTTTTTTTTCCAGAACATTGGTTCGTTCCAAACGTTAGATCACAGTGGTGTGATCTAAATTTTGTTTGGGTTTGTTTGGTTCATAGCAGGACTTATACAGGGTGTTTGGCGCATGGACCAGAACAATTTTTTGGGGGATCGGGGTGGTTATTTGCTATTTTTTTCACCCTCAGACCCGATGTCCTAGTGTCACGGTAATTGAGATATGACTTCTTTTTCGTTTTTTTTTTATTGCCCGAAATTTTGATTGGTTTCAAGAAATGGACTCATGAGCTTTCAAAGTCTTAAAAACCCGTAAATGTGTAAAAAAAGGTCAACTTCTAAATTCACTATAAAAAAGAATCTAAAAGCTATTTTGAACTTGGCTTTATTTTAAAAAGTTCTCTAGTTTATACTCTTTCCAACGGTATGCCACATATCATAAAAATCATCCATTATGTGGTCGAAATAAAGAGAATAAGTTTTTAATGAATGAATTTATAAGTTAAATTTTTTTACCTTTACACATTTTTAAGACTTTGGACGCTCAAGAGTCATTTTCCTGAAGCCAATTGTATTAATTAATGATTTATTTATAATGAACATACATTGCAGAATACAACAAAAGTTATTTCGTGCTATTACAACCACAAACAAAAGTTATGACGATTCAAAGGCGAAATTTCGGGTAATTTTAAAAAATGAATAAAAAAATCATATTTCAATTACCGTGACACTTAGGACATAGGGTCCAAGGGTGAAAAAAATAGCAAATGAACCCCCCACCCCCAAAATTGTGTCGGTCGATGCCCCAAACACCCTGTATATACAACGTATCGAGCGGAGGAACAAACGTCGTTCGAGCTCATGAGACATCGCATAGCAAGGCAGAAAGCTCCCTTCTTTCTTTATCCTCCATTCCTCTCCCTTCCTTTTCTCGTTTCTACCGCTCGACTGTTTGCTATTCGAAATTCGCTCACTGCCAATTTCGCTCGTCCTGCGCGTCGCCTCTACTCGACGACCCCTCCCGCCGATCATCCGGATTTGCCCAGCGAATAAAATCCGTCGAGGTGTCATGAATGCGTCAGGTCACTGGTTTCCAGACAGGGCCTTTTCTACTTTTCTTTTTCTTTTCTCTTGTGTCTTTCTTGCGAGCGAGCCCTTCTTAGGATGGAGACTCCTCAATTTCCCTTTTCGAGAATTGATTGTAATTTTCGACAATGGGGTAGCTGCCAGTTGGCCCGACTTCTTCTTGAGTTCGAAACAATGTTTCTCTATCATGATAAGTGACCGCCGTCGGTTATGTTGAGACTCGTGTATATGGTGGGCAAAGGGGTACGTATGGAAAAGTTGGTCAAAATCGGTCTGTCTTCAAAATTCTGCCAAAAATATGAAATTAATCGGAACTGAATAAATTAAGGGATTATAAACAGGTAACATTTTCGAAAAATCGATTTTTTATTTATTTTATTTTCGCAATGTACATTATATTTAAGTACACACGCAGAAAATGTCTTTCCAATCCGGCGAATATTCTCGAAGTTACACGCACATTTGTAATTGGGTATCAGAGCGTTCGAAAGTGCTTTTGAAACTTTAAACGCGTTTTTCTCAAAACTGTGTTTTTAGAGTCGGTGAGCAAGGTTTCTCGAAAACGGCTGAACCGATCAGTCTCACATTTTAACACAATCTTTTCAAGGATATTTTTCAATAATTAATCGAATGTTTTTTCTCACCGATAAATATATTCTGTTTTATAAACAATTTAAGGCCTAAAGTTTGGTCAACAATCGATTTTTTTGTTGGAGAAGGTGCCATTTTGTCAAAAATTATTATTTTGCTTATTCCTTCGATCAATTACAAGATAATCTATTAGATCAACGAAATATTTTTGGTAGAAAATTGGTTTTTTGGTAGAAATATTTTGGTTTTTCATTTTAGATGATCCAGTCCAGAGATATCTCGCTCACCGCAAGACGCCTTTTTTAGAGGTGCTCCCGGAGATCAGCTATAGCAGCTTTCAAAATAATTATTTTTACAAATAAAAAATGCTAAAATACAGTTAAAAGTTACCACAATATGTGTACAAATTTTTACGTTAATACATTTTAAGGGCTTCTCACGAAAAATTCTTGAAGAATCGATCTTTTTGGGCCTCCTGACTGTATATAACCCCTTAACCAGCACTTTGAAGAGCAAACGATAACGAAAAGAATGATCATCGAATGGAGTTCTGAGTCGAAGGAGAAGAAAAGTTATCAACGATTTCAGTGAAGCCACCTACTTTATACCAAAATGGGACAAAAATAAACATTTTAAATCTTTTTTGCAAGTCTATATCGTTGTATTTTTACCCTCCGAATAGGAATTCACTATTAATTTCCCCTCAAAACCCTTAATTGTCATTAAAAATCGTCAAAAATTTATGGAACGTGGTTAACCCCCTTAAGCTTTTTATCCTGTAAAAATGCAAAAATACGTAAACTTTACTTTTCTCTTCCCTTCAAAGTATTATTCGTTACGTTCAATTGAATGCAATCCTTTCAAATGCGGAGTAAAAGAAAGAAAAATGAAGTTGTCATTCAACCCTTGAATTTGTTTTTTCTTCAATGCACTCACAGTCTACTCTGTTAGTTTTGCATTAGAAGAACTCCCTTTTTGTTTCACTGAAATAGGTGAACTGCTTGCGTGTGAAACTGCAAAATCAGCCCTTGGCATGATTCACTCCAAGGGGTGGTTTCACCCCTCAAAGCAGTTTTTCCACCTATAAAAACCAACACGTATCCAATAGTTTTTCATAGTCTACCATATACATGAGTTTTACCAGAATCGAAGACGTGCACCAAAGCGATGTTCCTTGTGTGTAGACTCACAAGAAAAGGTTGCGACGTCAATCTCTCCGCTTTCGATGAAATTTGGCATGCTTGTAGAATGAGTAAAAATAGGCGACACGTATTTTATTATATCTGCGGAACCCGATTTTTAAGGGTTGAAACGGACCCTCAAAAATTGGGGTGTTTTTCGTTTTTCGTCGATAACGTTTTAACGGTACGATATATGAAAAAAATTCAAATTGAAACAACGTTTATTTTTTCGTGTACTATACATTGGAGATGAGAACGATAACGTTATCGACAAAAGACGAAAAACGAAAAACACCCCTAATTTCGAGGGTGCGTTTCACCCTTTAAAAATCGGTTTCCGCAGAAATAAAAAAATACGTGTCGCCTATTTTTACCCATTCTACAAGCATGCCAAATTTCATCGAAATCGGAGAGATCGACCTCGCAACTTTTCATTTACAGCTGTGAAATTCGGGAAAAGATTGAGTAAGTTTTCAATTTTTCGGCTATTCTTTCCTCCATTTTCTGAGCTCTCAAATTTGAAATTTCAGTATTGTCATGCTTCAGTGCAATAAAGAGAAAAAGTTTCAACTCGTTAGATTGCCATCTGACAAAATAATAAAGCCATATGTTCGGAGTTCTATTTATTCAACCGGAAATATCATTGATGCCTCTCTATCGATTGTCAGCAAATGCCAAGCGTTATCGCTGTTTCTCCTTCACGTGAAATGTCTAGTTCGACATTTTCAAAAATCGCAGATGACTTTTCGTATTAATTTAAATTATCGCCGAATTCCGATAAAAAATCGCTAAATACGTTATTCGCGTAAACGAGGATATTTTTTTTTTTTTTAATTTTTATCCGTGCTTTTCTTTATTTTCACTCGAAAGCCGATTTGGTGAAGATGTGATCGAGCATCGAGCTTCCCAATGTACACAAGCACGGGAGCGATACGTTTTAAAGATGTTTTCCGTCGAAGGAGTGATTTACATTCGGGGGGCTGTGAGAAAACGTGATCCGCTACGGTGAAGCTAATCTGAGCCATGGAAGGGATCCAGCATCACAGAATAAAGAGGAAGTGAAAGAGAGAGAGAGAGAGATACAGATAGAAAGCCATACGTGTGCGTCAGCGAGAAAGAGGAAGAGGGCGTGTGGCAGGAAAGAGCGTGGCGAAATAGAAAATTGAAAAGACCACCCCGAGAGCGATACAAAACTCCGGGGTACAGAGCTAGACAACGAGGAAGAGGTCACGATCGGCACCTGATCACACAGAAAATTTATTATCGTTGAAATAACAAACCAATATAAGTCTTGAACGAGATGTCCGGTGAATTGGGTTCGGTCGCACCGTTGAAAAATAAATACAGCTCATTCGGTTTGTATATTTTTTTCGACTCCTCGTCCACTTCAAAATCGACAGATCTTTTTATTTTTTACATTCGGGATCTTCGTCAGTTTTTCGTTTCGTAAACACGCTTTTTCACCGCGGGAACGAAAGATTCGAAAAACTGAAATAATTTGATAAGTTTTACTTTACTCGAGTTCGTATTAGTTATTCGACTCCACCTTTGCAGTTTCAGCATAATAAAAGATCCGGATCGATTTATCAAAATAAAGTTAAAATTAGAAAATTGAATTTTAGCTAGTATTTTAGTTTTTAATAATTAAACTGATTATTTATTAGTCTTGCTTTATTAAAATAAAAATAAGACACTCGCTCAAATAATTGATATAGCCATTAATCAATTGATTGAAGTAATCGACCGCGTATTACCACCGCAGGAACGAAAGATTCAAAAACCCGAAATAATTTGATAAGTTTCACTTTACTCGAGTTCGTATTGGTTATTCGACTCCACCTTCGGTGTTCCAGCATAAAGAAAGATCCGAATCGATTTATCAAAATAAAGTTAATATTAAAAAATTGAATTTTGGCTAGTATTTTAGTTTTTAATAATTATACTGAATTTGTATTAGTCTTATTCTATGAAACTTAATTAAATAAGTATATAAGTATATGAGTAAATAAATTATTAATAATAAATTCAAATTAAAATAAGACACTCAATGAAATAATTGATATAGTCATTAATCAATTGATCGAAGTAATCGAATAATTGATAGCTTAGGAAAATAATTGTCCGTCTCCAGAAGCCACCATTGTTTCAACAGTAATACATTTTTAATCTTCAATTCCTGCTGCTTGTGAAGGTTATTGATTATGTTAAAACCTCATAAAAGTATCTATGGCATTGAAACTTTCCCAACGATATAAACTGTCGTATAAATTCAAAAATAAAATATTTTCTTGCGTATTTATCTAAAATTAAAATTGCGCGAGGCTGATTATACGTGAATATATGTGAATCCATAGATGTACCTGCAATTTGATGTAATGACCGCTCTGCACAGGCTCCGTGGCGTAACGGAGACCATAAAAAAACTTGCGAGTGAGAGATTACACTCCATTCCAAGTTATAACATACATCTGAGTATGATAAAATGGCAATTAACATCCACGTGTGTCGTGCAACAGAGCTGAAGAAAAGCTGAGCTTCCCTCTTACTTTCTTCCACTAGCCCTCTGGCCCCTCACCCCTCTATTGGCCGCTGTTTCCGTCTTTGACATCTCGGTAACCACAAAGGTAATAAAGATACGCTACGGCCTCGCGCGCTAGTCTATAGTGCTTCTACTCTGCTCTCTGATATCTACGACACATCTTTCGATCTTATCTTTCATTGCTGTGTAGTAGAGATAGATGGAAGAAGGTGAGTAGAGAAAAAAACAGCACCGTGACGTGTCGAGGTACCATTTGTCTCGTGAAGTAAGTACTATGGGGCCGGGTTGAAATTCCGAACTTTGAATGATCAGAATGCTCAAAACTCCGAAAGATTACTACCCCGAAGGATCAAAACTCGGAAAGAATTTTACACGAAAGACCAAAACTCCGAAAATCTGAATACCGTCAAAATAAATCGGCTAGGGAAGTTTCAAAAGTTTCAAAATTTTCAATAAATCGGCGAATTATTTAGAGAATTTTTTTTATTAAGAAGGCTGGACCGTTAGCCACAATCCAAGGTTAAATTTGATAAAAAATACATGTTATTGTTTACACTATACTGAGTCTTTACGAATTTTTTTAACTTTTTTCACCACAAAACACCAGAGATAAAAAATAGTTCAATGTATGTAATTTAACGTGCGGTTAGATGGGCAAGACTTTCACACTAAAGGTTATGTGATTTTTATTGTTATTTAGCACCGAGATAAACCATTTCTAACAACGGATTAACGCAAACTGAACCTTCGTGAACATTTAGGAAAAAAAATCCTCATCTTGCCCATCGTAAACCATGGGCCAATAATCTCGTGACGTAAATATGAATAGGCACAATTATGAATTACTCAAAATTTCATTGTGAATTGTATAAAACTTTCGTTGTCGTAGTTTTTTCATAATAATCATCGATAATGTTATGCTTTTTCAAGTTGGTAGTAACACAAAAGTTTTTCTACTTTACGCAATAAAAATGTTAAAATGCATACATTTGCCCTTTAATTAATATTTAAAAAAATTAGCATATATAGAATAAATCTGTATGCATTTTTTGTATGCATTTTTTTGAGGTTCTTTGAAAAAAAATGAATAAACCGTCATTTGACTCAACTGAATCGCTCCAACCTCCTTAAGAAGTGAATTTGCGTTCATTTTGAAATTTGTGTAGACAATGTTATACATTTACAGTCAACTGTGTAGACTTTCGCTGGTATGATCTTGACGGACCTTGTAATTTCGGAACATTAAAATTAAGAATTTGAAACCTTCAGCGTATTCCAAGTTCGGAATTTCAACCCGGCCCCCATATCTAGATCAGGCCAGCGAAAGTCTACACCGTTGACTGTAAATGATGTTGAACGTATAACATTGTCTAGACAAATTTCTACATTGACGCGAAATCACTTCTTAAGGGAAGGTTCTGCCTTGTTGGGCCAAAAAATGTTCGATTATTCACCAATTTTTTAAGCGAAAAGTATTAAATATAGAATGTTAAAAATTGAAAAATGAAAAAATTGTAAGCAAAAAACTGCGAAATTTTTTGGAAAAAAAACGAACTTCCTTTCGTCCGCTCACTTTTTTATATTTTTCTTCTTGATTTTAGGTGAACTTATACACAATATTGTACAACGTAAAATATGTTTGATTTTTTTGCTTCAGATCACCTGTCCGGAACTGAGGACTTCCACAAGCGAAGAATGTCATCGCCCGCGCACCGACATACGTGGCTCTTCCCACTCCCACGACCATGTTTTGTCAAACTTTAAAAAATATTTTGATATTCAATAAAGACCGCTTAGTCAACATACCAAATATCAACATTCTATATTCAATACTTTTCGCATAAAAAATTTGTGAAAAATCGAACATTTTCGGCCCAAGAAGGCAGAACCTTCCCTTAATAAAAAAAATTCTCTAAATAATTCGTCGATTTATTGAAAATTTTGAAACTTTCAAGACTTCCATAGCCGAATTATTCCGACGATGTTCAGATTTTCGGACCTTTGGTCTTTCGTGTGAAATTCTTCCGGAGTTTTGATCTTTCGGGGTAATATTCTTTCGGAGTTTTGAGCGTTCTGATCATTCAAAATTCGGACTTTTAACCCGGCTCCATCTTGAATTTCGAAATATTAAAATTCGGAATTTCAAACCGTCGGAGCATTCAAAATTCGGAATTTCAACTCTGCCCAAGTATTATCGCTAACGAGAGTAAACAGATCTTAAACGCTATTATTCTGACGAATTGTTTCACCTTGCACATTTTTCGTCTTCGTTCCGAACCATTTCTTCATCCCCATTTATTATTCCTCCTACTGGTCTCCCAGCCTCCATTCGGGGCAAGAAAAAAAATCGATCGACGAATGAAAGAATTGGAGTAAAAAGTTTCCTGAGGTTCTCCAAAGTCCTCCTCCTGTTTCAAGCCTGCAATAAACGTCACGATAGATGAAGATTTCGCAATGACACCTGCGAAAAATGGCTGAATATTTCCGAGTTCGCTAATTGAGTATATGAAGGTACGAACGGAAGCCTCGTATGAGGTTTCCGTTGTACGAATACATGAAGAATGGCAAGTTTTTCCTCAATTATCTGCTGGCGGTGTTTGGTACCGTATCGTATATATCATACGATATAGAATCTCCGCTTTTTCTTGCTCCGCATACCTGTATTTGTATTTACCTGTACGTGGTGCACGGGTACAGGTATATCTTTACGTTCCAGTTGATACTATACTGGAGAGCTTGGTATGTGGTAAGTGCGGAGTCTCGTGTGGTAACCCCTTCCGTGATGTACACTGTACCATTGTATGGAGTGGATCTCCAGGGCCAGGGCGTTATTTATTGGCGGTACGAGCATTACCACCGGAGCCAGGTCGACTCGCGAGAGAAAGAAAGAAAGCGAGAGAGAGAGAGAGAGAGAGAGAGAGAGAGAGAGGAGCCAAGCCAGAAACGAGACGTCGGTGTAGAGAGCCAACACCAAAAGCACCACCCATATATACCACTGTATATACCATCTCGTCAGGCGATACTTCGTCTACGGCGCTCTACTTCTTCGCCAGAACAACAGCCAAGGCCGAAGATATTAAGGACTGCTCCCATGTCTCGCGGAACGAAAAAAAGGTACAAAAAAAAGTTGACGACGAATGAGAAAGAAAAACGTGGCAATACGAATGATTGGGCTATACGAGAAAAATAGCGTACGAAAAAGTATTTTACGTTTATTAATGTTATGATTATTGGGTATGGTCGTTTTGAGCAAATTGTCTACAAAATTGCAGTGCTTCGCTCGGGTTTTGAGACTTTGATTTTCGATTTCAAGTTGTGACCTGAAGAAAGTGTACAAAAATTGTCGAATCATCTTTATTTAGTTAGTCTGCAGCTTGGATCCCAAAAGACAGGTTGATTTTCAGTATTTTTATCTGATGACAGTAGGCACCATATATCGGATAAGTAATTTTGTTTGAAATTGAAAAAGAAAAGTAAACAATTGCTAAGGCCTGCAAGTTTTACGATTTTATTATCAACATGTCATATACAACAAGATGCTAATAGATATTTTAGACGTCACATTTGAATGTATTGAGTTATATTGTTTTACCAAAAATGACAGAAATCTTGGTTTTCAAAAAGAATGCTTATAATCGGATATCCGATTTAAGGGTGCAAACTCCATTTTTCTTATATCTGATATTAGGGGAATATTTTTACATAAAATAAAACAAAACGTTTATTGTTTGAAGTTTGTAAGTATTATCAAACAATCAGTCTTTATGAGTCAATCTTTGATTGGATAGGAACATTTTGGCACAAACGGATATCCAATATTAGCCTCGATTAAATACCCGATATGAAGATTTGACATGGCCGAATATGAATAGTAAGTAATATTTTTGTACATATGACTATTTTGGCAAACATTGTATATTTATTAAGTGAAATATAAATGCTATAGTTCATAACAAAATACAAAAACATAAATCACTTGAACTTACCTCAATGGAAACAGCACTTTTTAACACAAAAAATATATTTTCACGCCAGTGAACAATAAAATCAGTTCCCTGTTGTGCCATTTTTGTTGCCAGGCGACCAAAAGTTTTGCAGTGGTGAAATCTTACTAGTTATGCGTGTATAAAATCAAAAACAGATGTCGCTATAGGAAAACTCGAGGTAGTCCACTGTCCGATATTAAGCAACTTCCAGTTTGTCCAGGGTCCACGGCCGGACAAACAGCTCCTGTAATTTTTTAATTATAATAAGCCAATTTTTTTCGAAAATTCTGGAGTTGCCTAACCTCTTCAGCAGCGTTGTCCATGGCCGATACTCGGAGCGGTGACGGCTTAGCCGTGCACCGGCTGGCGCGACAACCAGTCAGAGTAGTCCAGTAAAAGAGACGAAGCTAGATAGTTGCATACTGAAAGTAACGGCAATGAAATTTTGCCCCTCAACTCGCCCCAACCCTAAGAAATAGGGGTTGAAAACTAAAAAATCGCCGTATGTCGATAATTAATAGCCCGATCAAAAAATGTTTCAAACAAAAGTTGTTTGGAATAATAAAATACAAATAACTATACGTATGACCCAGACAAGGACGCAGCGATTTGAGGCGCAGGATGGGCGAGTTGAGGGGCAAAATTTCATTGCACCCATCTAGCTTCAGTCAACAATTCCAATTCTACGCTAAATGTGCTGGGTTTTCATCTTTTTACTGGACTAAGAGGACGACCAATACTTCTGAGACCTTCCTGTACATACTTGAGTAAAACGTTCCAGGTACCCTCGGCAAACGCGGCATGATGTAGCTTAAGACGGCTGTGGACGCAACGGAACGTTACGTTCGATTAGCAAAGTGCGGGTAGGGAGTGATAGGAAGGGATTCTATTGGGAAGGCTAGTACGTAAAAACCCCCAAGTGTATACATTGGAACTCAGGAAATTAAAAAATACATAGTCTTTTAATCTAATGATCTTCTAATCCATTGAGGCACATGGCATGTCCCTTCAGATGGGAGGAAAGAACGGACTATTTTTTACATTGTTTTAGCAACGAACATCAGAATTCTCGTGTAATCATGGGGTAAAATAAAACATACTCAACTAAAACATAGTAAAAAATTGGCGACTATTGAGACTGTACCAACATATCTTTCAATTTTTTTTTTTGTAATTTTACAGTGTGTACTAAATAAACAAGTTAAAGATTGTCTTACTTGCGATAATTTCTACAGTAATGATCTATTCTTTTTTCGCGTAGAATTCACTCCTAAATATAAAATATTTCTACATATTCTTATTCCGTGAGATTCTCGCCAGAAAACAAGAGAAAATTCATTCCGCAAAAAGCATTGGAGCGAGATAAGCCTTCTTAATCCCTCTCTATATCGGGCGCCAAAAATTTGACGCTTCCATTTAGAAATGGCTCTGTGCAAATTGTAATCAGCAAGAGTAGCAAGCGTCCCCTTGTTATATCCTACAGATAGTACGTGGAAACTGACGGACTCGAAAGTGCACTATGCACTTTCATTTGGCAAAAAAAAGCAAAAAAAACGAACCTCTCCGTTTGCAGAAAAAAAAGTTTTTTGGCAAATATAAATTATTTACCCATATTATGAAAAAAAGATAAAAAAATAAAATGAACACACAATGTAACGTAGTTTTTTTTATTAAGGGGGCATGCCAGTGTGAACGCTGAAAATTTAGGTGATTTTTAGGAATTTTGTTTTGAGAAAAGTACTCGATTAAATGTTTCGGAAAATTAAGAATATATTTGGTTATATTTGATCTATATTACATAATTTTTTCATAGAAAAATATTGAGATACAAGCGACTTGTGCGCTGCCTTTGGAGGCACAAAAAAAAAGTTCCTCCACTGCTGACATGATTCCGGTCGACTGAGTAGCTGAAATCGAAAATAGAAAAAATGTCGTTAAACTGGAAGATATTTTCTGTAAAATGACGTAGGATTTTCGAAAATATCAAAATCTAACAAAATGGCGGCGTTATGAAAAAAGTCTGTTTTCTTGCCTATAAAATGGTCGTTTTTTCCAATCCCAAATCGTCAATTTTCATCGAATCAAAAATATCCTACGTCATTGTAGAGTAAATATATTCAAGAGTACTCGGTTCAAACTTCAAGTCAATCGGATAATTGCTCTTTGAGTTACAATGTCAGCAAATTTGAAAAATCTCATTTCGAAAAAACGAGTTTGAAGATTTAACTATCGATTTTTGCAAGATAAAATGATAGACATACGGCATTGAAATTTTTACAGGATATTCTTGAAAGTATAAACTGTCGAAAAAGGCAAAAAAAAATCGATCTTTCTTAAGTGTCACACTGGTATAGCCCCTTAATGATAAAACAGGAAGCATCGGTTTTTTCGAAACGTCAAAAGCTTTCAGCTTAATAAATGGTCAGGAAAGCGGAAAAAAATGATATATAACTGAAGAAAGACGAATGATGTTGAAAGACTTTGTATATATACATAAAATGTATGATCACGTGGATCCATGCATAGATGCATTACATGGATCAGCATGGTTACTACATAATGCATCGAGCCTCCGATTTACTTTTCCCCTACAGCAGGTACTCCCATCGACGTTCCGCGGTCCGTCCCGCTTGGAGAATATAGCCGTATACAGTAATACAGTGGTAAGGCATTCGGTTCGGGCAGGGCGTCTCTACTAACGTGTTTCAGATGGAGTAAAGGCCCTTTGTGCCTATATGCCACCGAGGGTATCCACGCTCTCTTCTACCGCGAGATTGAATATAAACGCGAGAATAAGAAGCCATTTTATCACGCTTTCGTTGAGCTTTTTTACTCTAGTGAAATTGAGGGATCAGCAATGTGAGCTTAGAGAATTGGGACGATACGAGTCTTTCCCTTTCCGTCTTGCTTTTCCCTTCACCTCTTTAGGGCCTACTGATATCTCCTGTCAACTTTACATACTCACCACTTTGGCTTGTCACCTGACAAATAACCACGAAGTCTTCTTTTCTCAAAGTTTCTCAGTCACGGTTCATTAAGGGTACTTGTCAGTGTACATTTAAAAAAAGCCGGTTCTTTTTGGATTTTCCAAAAATATGGACTTTCATAAATATAATGTTAAATTGTGGTCGCGAAATTTGAATTATTCCGGTCGCTACAACCTATCATAGAAAAAGGCATTCGAGGGATGAGACCTGGCGCGAACGGTACTCGTACTCGAAACTCTAAGGGGTTACATGGGTTTGAAAATTTTTAAAAATCCACTTTTTAATTTCATTGTCCAAGAGTACAATATGTCTTGAATATTCCCCCAAAGTTTTAAGTCAATCGGAGTAAAAGTCTAGGAAAGTGAGCCTTCGGGAATTTCCCCCGTTGGGAGAGACTGGCCTGGACGCAGGTAATCGCATTTTTTTCAAAACACTATTTTTGAAGTCGGTGGACACGATTTCTCAAAAACTAATGCACCGACCCGACTAGAAATTTTGCTACGCAGCAGACTAGGGCCGTATCCGGCATGCCGTATTCCGTACTACGGCACTTTGCAGGCCGCCGTATCAGGGCTTCAATAGGCGTGAAACGCTTTTTTCATCCGGCCCTGATGCGGATGCTGGTTACGGACCTGGTCAGTATACCCTTGCAGGCTCTGATCCGGCTGCCGTATCTATGCCTGAAATGACAAACGAAAACAATCCAAAAATTATGAATAAAAAAATTCTGTTAGTATCATCTGTTTCCATATACCTTATTTATATTCCTGCTCATATGATAATTGAGTTAAAACATTATTCTGCCTCGTTAAAGTTTTTACCTACCCTCGGGATTGAACCCATGCCTTCTTATTCTAGAGCCGAGCGCGCTACCTATTTAGCCATCCTAACACTTGTGTAAACTTTCTTCTTTTCTTCCCTGTCTTTATCAGTCTAATTATATTCTACAGAATGTCAATAATTTTATGCATGATGTTCAAAGTTACATAATTGCAATGTAACAATAATTATATATTTTCCGCTGAATTTTTTTTGCCCATTTAGGGCCTTTGCACACGGTGTATTTTCTACACGCAGACCACGCGATACAAACGCGACACACACTTGATCTATATGCGTTTTTCAGTCCAAAAAGCGTGTGGATCATGTGTGTATTGCGTTTGTATCGCATCATCTGCGCGTAGACAATACGCCATGTGCAACGGCCCTTAGGCTATAAAAACAACTTACATGCATGTAATTTCGACAAAAATAGTAAATTCGCTCTTATATATATATACATTATATATATATATATATATATATATATATATATATATATATATATATATATAATGTATAAATAAGAATAAAAGCGAATTTACTATTTTTCTACTTACAAATTCGTGCATTTTTCATGTTCGTTTGTGTATAAACATGGGCTAATTGTTTATGTACAAACGAACTGAAGCGATATTATTCAATAATACATCATTCCAAATATTCAATCATTCAAAATTCATAAAAATAATATGTATGTATGGATGTATGATGTGTGTGTGTGTGTGTGTGTGTGTGTGTGTGTGTGTGTGTGTGTGTGCGCGTGTGCGTGTGCGTGTGCGTGTGCGTGTGCGTGTGCGTGTGCGTGTGCGTGTGCGTGTGCGTGTGCGTGTGCGTGTGCGTGTGCGTGCGCGCGCGCGCGCGCGCGCGCGCGCGTGCGTGCGTGCGTGTGTGTGTGTGTGTGTGTGTGTGTGTGTGTGTGTGTGTGTGTGTGTGTGTGTGTGTGTGTGTGTGTGTGTGTGTGTGTGTGTGTGTGTGTGTGTGTGTGTGTGTGTGTGTGTGTGTGTGTGTGTGTGTGTGTGTGTGTGTGTGTGTGTGTGTACATACATACATATATTAATCAGTCATTTTAAGTTCTGCCATTAAGAATATTTTCAATGATGTATTATTAAATAATATCGTTTCAATTCGTTTGTATACAAACAATGAGCCTATGTTTATTACCTGCTCGCAGAGTGTAGATTATTCGAATTCATGCGGTTTATATCGCAGACGTGAATGAAACCTAACCTCAAAATCTTAATTCGCCAACTACGTCTATGGATGCCACATTACGGCGACATACAGGCTACCGTACTTCAGCCTGTTTAGGGTGCCCCCTCGCGTCCGTACTGAGATGCCACCAATCCGGTCCGCCCAAGGCACAGACCAGGCCTGCCGTAACCTCGCGTCCATGGATGCCATATTCCGGCGACATACAGGCTACCGTACTTCGGCCTGTGCAGGGTGCCTTCTCGCGTCCGTACTAAGGCCCTACTGATCCGGTCGGCATCCGGCACAGAGCAGGCGTGCCGTAACACGGTGTCCATGGACGCCATATTACAGCGGCATACAGGCTACCGTATTTGGCCCTGTTCAGGGTGCCTACTCGCGCCCGGACTAAGTTTCCACTGGTTCGGGGGACTTCCGGCACTGATCAGACGTGCCGTATTACGGTATTACGGACTGGAGCTTGATAGCAGCCTGATCAGTCTTCAGGCTGCCGGATCCAAATTTCTAGTCGGGGATCTTATTAACCCGACTAGAAATTTTGCTACGCAGCAGACTAGGGCCGTATCCGGCATGCCGTATTCCGTACTACGGCACTTTGCAGGCCGCCGTATCAGGGCTTCAATAGGCGTGAAACGCTTTTTTCATCCGGCCCTGATGCGGATGCTGGTTACGGACCTGGTCAGTATACCCTTGCAGGCTCTGATCCGGCTGCCGTATCTATGCCTGAAATGACAAACGAAAACAATCCAAAAATTATGAATAAAAAAATTCTGTTAGTATCATCTGTTTCCATATACCTTATTTATATTCCTGCTCATATGATAATTGAGTTAAAACATTATTCTGCCTCGTTAAAGTTTTTACCTACCCTCGGGATTGAACCCATGCCTTCTTATTCTAGAGCCGAGCGCGCTACCTATTTAGCCATCCTAACACTTGTGTAAACTTTCTTCTTTTCTTCCCTGTCTTTATCAGTCTAATTATATTCTACAGAATGTCAATAATTTTATGCATGATGTTCAAAGTTACATAATTGCAATGTAACAATAATTATATATTTTCCGCTGAATTTTTTTTGCCCATTTAGGGCCTTTGCACACGGTGTATTTTCTACACGCAGACCACGCGATACAAACGCGACACACACTTGATCTATATGCGTTTTTCAGTCCAAAAAGCGTGTGGATCATGTGTGTATTGCGTTTGTATCGCATCATCTGCGCGTAGACAATACGCCATGTGCAACGGCCCTTAGGCTATAAAAACAACTTACATGCATGTAATTTCGACAAAAATAGTAAATTCGCTCTTATATATATATACATTATATATATATATATATATATATATATATATATATATATATATATATATATATAATGTATAAATAAGAATAAAAGCGAATTTACTATTTTTCTACTTACAAATTCGTGCATTTTTCATGTTCGTTTGTGTATAAACATGGGCTAATTGTTTATGTACAAACGAACTGAAGCGATATTATTCAATAATACATCATTCCAAATATTCAATCATTCAAAATTCATAAAAATAATATGTATGTATGGATGTATGATGTGTGTGTGTGTGTGTGTGTGTGTGTGTGTGTGTGTGTGTGTGTGTGCGCGTGTGCGTGTGCGTGTGCGTGTGCGTGTGCGTGTGCGTGTGCGTGTGCGTGTGCGTGTGCGTGTGCGTGTGCGTGTGCGTGTGCGTGTGCGCGCGCGCGCGCGCGCGCGCGTGCGTGCGTGCGTGTGTGTGTGTGTGTGTGTGTGTGTGTGTGTGTGTGTGTGTGTGTGTGTGTGTGTGTGTGTGTGTGTGTGTGTGTGTGTGTGTGTGTGTGTGTGTGTGTGTGTGTGTGTGTGTGTGTACATACATACATATATTAATCAGTCATTTTAAGTTCTGCCATTAAGAATATTTTCAATGATGTATTATTAAATAATATCGTTTCAATTCGTTTGTATACAAACAATGAGCCTATGTTTATTACCTGCTCGCAGAGTGTAGATTATTCGAATTCATGCGGTTTATATCGCAGACGTGAATGAAACCTAACCTCAAAATCTTAATTCGCCAACTACGTCTATGGATGCCACATTACGGCGACATACAGGCTACCGTACTTCAGCCTGTTTAGGGTGCCCCCTCGCGTCCGTACTGAGATGCCACCAATCCGGTCCGCCCAAGGCACAGACCAGGCCTGCCGTAACCTCGCGTCCATGGATGCCATATTCCGGCGACATACAGGCTACCGTACTTCGGCCTGTGCAGGGTGCCTTCTCGCGTCCGTACTAAGGCCCTACTGATCCGGTCGGCATCCGGCACAGAGCAGGCGTGCCGTAACACGGTGTCCATGGACGCCATATTACAGCGGCATACAGGCTACCGTATTTGGCCCTGTTCAGGGTGCCTACTCGCGCCCGGACTAAGTTTCCACTGGTTCGGGGGACTTCCGGCACTGATCAGACGTGCCGTATTACGGTATTACGGACTGGAGCTTGATAGCAGCCTGATCAGTCTTCAGGCTGCCGGATCCAAATTTCTAGTCGGGAAAATTTTGCACACTTCTTCAAAATAGCATTGACTAGTGATAGAACGAAGGTTTTTTTTTCGATCACAACGAATTTTACAAGATTACGATTACGACAAGATTGCGACTTACAAAATTACGATTACAATTTTTTTTTTTAAATTACTCATTCGATTACGAGCTATACTTATCTAATGACAGAAGAAAAGATTGGTTTTTAAATTTAGGATAAAGCTATCATGAGTTATCCTGATCACCACGAGGACACTTTTTTTAGGGGTCTCCGGAAAGCAGGTTTTACCGGCTGAAATTTCTAAATTTCTAAATTAATTTTTTTAATATTGTTTATATGTTGATCTTTTATGTGCTTAATATTTTGAATAAAATAATTTATATTTTATATTTTTTTAAAATAGAGAAAACATGCTTTTTGGCTTTGGCGACCCATGTAACCCCTTAAACGCGTTTTTCTCGAATCGTCGTTTTTCAAAACGGTGGAAGATTTTGAACGAAGAGTTTTCAAGCTATCCGTCTCGAATGTGGCCACATAATTCTTCACGCCATTGCTAAACGTCGTACGGAAGCTTTTTTTTTTGTAGAAAATTTCAATTTTTTTGCGTACGAAAACCTGTCGAAAAAAGGCCAATTTGACACTTAATTTCGAAATGGCCACAATTTCGTTAAGGGCGGGGTAAAGTTAATTCGGCGAAAAAAAGGCATGTTTTTAAGATTTTTTTGGCGTAACGAATAGTGTTCGTTTATTGAAAAATTTACATATAATAAAGTAACATTTGAACAACATTCTCCTAAATTTGCGTTGCAAAATATTCAAAATTGAGCGAGTGAAAATTAAACCCCGTAGGCACCTCGAAAAAAAGTTGGTTTGCGGTGTGCACCATAACTCGCAACAGAATCATCTGAAACAAAAAAATTAAAATGCATTTGTTAAAGGAGATGTTTCTCGAGGTAATGACGGGAGGATATTTTTTTTTCGACTTTTCGATTTTTCGTAGCACTTGGGAGCCAAAAACCCGATTTTCGCTAAAAAAATCGGCTAATTTGTTGTTGAAAAATTAGTAATTATTTTAAAAAAACAAAAAAGCTCTTGACAATACCTGGTGAATTATGTGGAGAAGTACTGTGTAAAATTTCAAAGCGATTGGTCCAGTAGATTTTGAGTTATCGTGCACACGGACTTCAAATATGACAAGTCTCAGAAAAACGGTTTGAACAACGCAGAAGAGTTTGGTCGCTTAGCGCTCATTGCACAAAAGTTTGAGAACACTTCTCGATTGCATAAAAATTTTAACACAATATTCTTGATGTATTATGCATTCATTTAAAAAATTTTAAAAAAATGAAAAAAAAAAAAATTTAATACTTTACCCCGCCCTTAAATTTCATCGTAAACAAAATTCTCCGTCCGCCTCTACAGTTTTTATTCTGATTTTCTTTGTAAGTTATTTGTAATTCTTTGGTGATAATCTGTCTTTGGTGATAATCTTTTTGGTTTTCATTTCTTTCAGACAATTTTTGCAGGAGTAGGACTTTCCACCGTTAGGCGCTATTTTTGTTTAGACATCATTTTGCAGTGGTCCAAAAAGTATATAAAAAATAAAACTAGAACATTAAGAAGTATTTTAATGTACAGCATAAGTCATTTGAATACACGAAAAGAAAAATAGGACTGATTATCGAATTTTATTTTTTAATAATGAAAATCAGCTATTTTCGAGAATAAAAAGCTCTCGAATCCAGCGATTTCCATCAGTGACGATCCTCAAGATGGTCAATTTGTAGCTTATCTCTTTGAACAAACGTCTGAAGCGAATGAGATGACGAAAAATATTTTCGAAACACGGTTTCTCTAATGTTTTTCACTATGCGAGAAGAAAAAGAGTATCAAAACAGATATAATTTCGGTTTCAAAGCGCTAACATCGGCTGTATGGTATGGTAGGCAGCACCTGCAGGGCACTTTGAAGTGAGGTACGTAATCCCTCCTCGCACGAGACGTGCGCCACTCGGCTAAGCCTCCATGATTTAGATGTTCGTACGAGTATTTTAAGAATCCTCTTTGCTCTCGTTTACCACTCGTCCCCCTTCTATTTCTCTCTCGTTCCGTCTTTCTCCCTAACCACCCCCGAGTCATCTCTACGCCCTTATGAAAGTTCTCACGCGTTTATTGTGGCCGGTCATTTCGAACCGTGACATGATAAATTTGCCCTTGTTTCTGCGAATGCATGATCTACGAGTTGATCGTGCATTTTGTCGTACTTGAAAAAATAGACGTTCAGGATGGCACAGAGGCCGTGTCGGATTCCAAAAGCTCTGAATATACGGTACTTCTTTGCGTGGTTCATTTTTTCGTTTGCAAATAGTCTCACAAAATAATCACTATACACGTATATACGAGCAAGTACAACACTCAATATAAAAAGAAGTCACCACAGCAAAGCGCGATAATAGATATCGTGATTAATATTTTTTAAAGCGCGAGCCTGAAGTAGAAGGTCCAAAAAAGCGTTTTTTCGGGAATTTTTTTAGAAGGGAAAGAAACAAGTGAGCCCAGTAACCATTGAGGTATCTTTTCATGTATATTTGAAATGTAGAAAAAAATGTTCAACATGAAACAATAAATTACTGCAGATTTATCAGCCTATTCCATGTGCGTCTTGCCATTGCAGTCGTCAATCGGCGGAAAAGATCCAGCTCGTAATTCTTGGCTGTAACAAAAAAAAAAAAAAAATCTTTAATTGTCATACATTTTTCTGCCGAGAGAATTAAGAAAAAGCTGAAAATTTTTTGAAATTATAACTTTTCTGAGGTTTGAAAAAAAAAGCGTTAAAAACACTTCAACGTGCTATAAAAATGACTTACAAAGACTTTTTCAATTACTTTTTTAATTCACTTAGAAGTAGATTTTCACAGTAGATTTCCATACTGAATAAAATAAACTTTGGTTTGATTCAATAGGTCGTTTAGTTTTTATTGCTATCACGAGCGCCAATTTCGAAAAATCGTGAAAATAAAAGCTGAAGAAAACGCGCTTCAAAGTTTTTAATCGGAGGAAATACCAATCGCTTCGCTGCTTTTGGCCTTGTATCTTCGAACATATTTACAATTGGCCTCTGAAACTTTGTAAATATATTCTTGGATAGTTTATGTTGCGATTTGAGCAATTAAAAAGAAACGATTTTTCGGACCTTATAACTCAGGCTCCGGCCTTAATTCAATCTCGAAGCTATTACAAATACATTGTTTGGTCGTTTTATTTACAATGGTTTACCCCATTAAAGAGTTTCGAGACTGTTCGTTGGTTGCGAAAGTGGGGATGGAAATACAATGAGTTTTCGGCAGGATGCCAACCCCTCGCTAATGAAATTTCATGTAAAAGTAAATTATTATTGGGCCAACTCATATCGTTAAAAAATATTTATAAACCGGAAAATGATATTGATAGTTGTCATTTTTGCAATTAAATATAATTAAATATGTTGAAATTTTATTCGAAAAAAAAATGGTCGATGCACGTGCGAACGGCTGATTTGTAGACAGTCAATGTACCGTACATTATTCTCTGGACCATATAAATTTTAATCGAATCTGAATATTTCCATTATAGCCTCGTGACTCCTTGAGGGAGGACACCACTGTAACGGGCCGAAAAAAGTAGTTTGATCTGAATTTTTTTGTTTACAGATTTATTTATTTGGGATTTGAAAAAAAGGTATGTCATTAAGCATATATTGATCTCATTCCAGGTTAATTTTTATGAAAAAAAAAATGGAAAATTATCAACGTTATTGAGGTATAACAGAGCCTCTATAAAAACATGTGATGCTGCGGCGGGATCGACAACTTGACAATGGTTGGTTTGAAAAATAAAAATAAAGAAGTTTTATAATCTATATAAATGTAATTCTCGTTTATAAATGCAGTTCTCGTTCGATAAACATAGACGTTTATCGGGAAAAAAAATTCACAAAATAAAAGGTGTTCATAAAACAGGTGTAATTTTGGCAGAATTTTGACTTTTATCGTGCGCTTAAAAATACTGAATTTCCACAAAAAAAAGGCTGCGTACATCAGCTACTGCAATGACGGAAATTTTAGTTTAAAAAAAATAAAAAATCGGACAATTATAGCTAGAGTTACAGTTCCGGCCAGGTCGAGAAAAGTCGTTTCGAGAAAAACGCGATTTTTTTTAGTAGGTAAGTACGTAAATTGTTGCGTTACCAGCTTACACTGAGTCGTCTGTAACTCGGTCAATTCAATATTTGAACTTGAATATTTTTTCACATATTCTTGAATATGTATTCTTTGTGAAAATTCAAAAAAATATCGATTTTTTTTTACCTGTCACAGTTGTGTCTCGCCCTAATACCAGCATTCACATTTGAATAATAATTATCGCACGAAGGAAAATACGACACGCCATTAAAATAAATAAATATTTATGTACAATATAAGACATTTGTAAAACATTATGCAAATCCAATAAATTAAAGGCCGCGTTCAAGAATTTTTTCGACATATATGTGTCTTCGTTTATACGAGCATGCGAACGGACTTTGGTTGCTCTTGAGGTTGGCGAGGTATTATACGGACGTCGAGGAGAAAAGCTAGAGTACCTGGTACATATATATATATATATATATACATACATACATACATACATACATACATACATACATACATACATACATACATACATACATACATACATACATACATACATACATACATACATACATACATACATACATATACATATATACATATATATATATATATATATATATATATATATATATATATATATAGTGTGCTAGGGATGTAGTATATAGTGGAGGGAAAAGCAGCTTGGATCCTGAAGGGGGCAAGGGGAGGCACGATCTGTGTCTTCTCTCGACCCTCGCAATAACTATGTACATACAGATATATACGAAGGACTACGCCATCGCCTATATTCCTCCAGTTTCCCTTCTCTCGCGCGGGCTCCCTCGTTGAATCTAATTACACGCCAAGACCCACCCCCGCTTGTCCAGGACCGGCAACCCCAGCGGTTGCCAAGCGACGGAAGCCATCTTGGAGGGTTGCAGCCACTAATGGCCTAATGAATTTAATGGAGGCTCCACCGAGCACCACACCGAGTGTGTCACCTCTCGCCGCTTTCGAAGACACACACTGGGAGGACAGCCAGAGGAGATAGGAAAAAAAAGAGACAAATTAAGAGGGTATACAACAAGAGGTATAGCCGCGTAGCAAATAAGTCGAAAAATATGTGTAACCGATAGAGAAATTAAGTAGTATTCATCGGTCGAGTGAAATTTTTCGACGCGAGAACAGTGACAGAGAAATGAGAAAACAGACATTTTTCATTCTATGGAAGGAAAATAGAAATTGCGATTAATATTCGTTCCGATGTGATTGCTCGAGTATTCCAAATGAAAAACGAGTCGGGCCTCGCTCTATTAGGATTTCGCACATATGACCAAGTCAGTGTTTTTTTTAACTAGATATTTAATTGGGTAATGCTTTTTTCTGTCTTAGTTCTTAGGTAGTACTAAACTGAAACCATATGGGGTGATATAGTGATATATTAATATATTGATGTATTGAAAATATATTGAAATATTGATATATTAAAACCTTTGTATACTACTGCTATAAGCTAATAAGGAAACTAGATAAAATTATTGTTATTTAAATATTTACAATACCAAATGACTTATTTTTGGAGTCATTGCCAGCAGATTGCCAATATTATCACATTTTTCGCCGAAAAAGAGGAGGCGAAGAAAAGTCAATGAAATATACGATCTACAGTCTTTTTGTAATTTGCAATCTCGTTTGTTCCGTGACGTCAATCTCTCCTTCTTGGCACCGACTCCAAAAAAAAGTCATTTGGTATTGTACGGATTCAAATGACAATAATTTTATATATTTTCATTGTAATTTATTGTATTTCGTATACAATAAACTAGTATATATATATACTACATTATGAATCGACGTTGTCAGTATTTGTTGCTTAAATACAATATATGGTACACAATACACAGAAATTCCAAATTCCTAACTTGTTTAGTTTTTGAGATAGACCCCGTAACTAAAATGGTCTAAAACTGACAACTTTGGCGGCCGCTCATTTCTTTATTATTGAAGATAAGAAATATTTTAAATATATTTGGACTTTACTCAATGAGTTTTGAAAAATGACACCCCACTAGTCAGGGTAAGAAAAAAAAATCTTTTTTTGCTCTTTTTTCATGTATGGGACCCCCATACAAATTATTTAGCTGACTTTATAATTCAATACTTGGTTTTGGGTCAACATTCTTCACAAAATATTCAAATTTCATTGACAGGGTTCCAGTTTGCCCTTTGGGTACGGGACCCTAAACAGCAGAATAATTATTAAACCATCCTTTTTTTGCTTCTTAATTTCTTAAGTGAATTCCGAAAATTGAATGTCCTCCCAAGCAAAGTAAGTTAATGCTATAGGAATTGAAGAATCTTCATTGTCCCTGACTGCCTGTTGGATTTTGGAAAAACAAGTTTACCGTAGAAAATCAACGAGCGTATTTTCTCTCGAACATTGATTTTTGATTGAAAATATGTACAGTGAAAAACATAGTTGCCGTAAATTTTCCACTAATTTTTTTTTTCATTTATTTTGCTCCAATCCATGAATGTTCGTCCTGCTGGTGGGGGATGGTAAAAATAATGGTACTTATAGATTCTTCTATGAGCTATCACGTTCCTTCTTCATCCGTCAGGGAGAGGAAACGAATCGGGTTAGTTTGCTTTCGAGAAGGTTTAAGGCCAGAAAAAAAGTGTAGAAAATAAGGGCTGGAGAATTTAGTCCCAGACAATTTTTAACGATCCTGTAAAGTCTGTTATAGTTGAATATTTTTTTCCGTTTCATCGGGTCATCGGAGCTGTCTAAGGAGATGAATCCATTGATCACTTTTTCATAGCCACTAGGTCGCAATTTCAATGACATTCGTCGGAAAATCGATCGAAGGGAAGCATTTTAACGTGAATCTTAATCGTTCGAACACAAATTGGTAAAGAGCACTGTAGCCGATCACCGATCTGCGACACCAACATTTTCAATCAACACGCATCGATAGAAAACAGCGCGATAAACCAAACAGAGAACAATGTCTTCATCAAAGGAAAACAATGTATTCTCTCCTCTTTCACGGTCGATGAAGTGTCGGTTTAAACTTTACTTTTCCCAGGTACGAAAATATTTATGATTTATTCCAATATTATTTTTCAGTCTCGTTCTTCAGAAATTCTCGTCAATAATTCTTAGTACCGACGTAATTTAGGCCAAAAAATGGTCAAACCGTAAACTTTGGGAGAACGGTAACCAGGGTGGGATTTTGTTAGACGAGAGGGGGGGGGTGGTCTGACACCGATTTCGCGAAACAGTGGACTATGTTTCCCCGGGATCCCGGGGATTCCGTGACCCTGCGACGAAGAAGAAAAACCAGAGGTGAAGGAGATGAGAAAGAGAAAGGGAGAAGGAAAAGCAGAGAGCAGAGGGAAATTACGGGAGGGGGTGGTGGTAGCGAGAGTAAGTAGTATTACAGATATAGAGTAGGGGTTGGTTTGCCTGTGGCGTGGCAGCTCTCTCGCTAACCAAAGTCACTTCTCCACTGTATATATATATATATATGGTCTTACTGGGATTTTCACAATTAAGTAAAGTGTAAGTGGCTGTGGTGCTGGCTTGGTTCTTGCCCGATGGGATACCAGCATCTACAGGGAAAGGGTGGAAAAGTCGTCCGCCCTCGGTCGCTAACGAGATTTAGGGCTGTATCTCTATACGTATACACATGTACCATAGTGTGTGTAGACACATGCAAACCAAAGTCACACACGAACAATAATTGTTCTGCCAGTATACCCTTCTGGCGCTCGAGTCACACCCAGTTAGAAAATTCCTTCCTAAGATATCAACCTTGATGAAGGGTTGATACATACACATGTATACGCACACTGAAATTCTTCCATCCCATTGCTATTGCACACGACTGGATCCATTTCAACGAAACGACTGGCCACGGATGAAAAAGAAAACTTCGATTTTCTCAGACTCGAATATTCCAAAAACCTGCCAAAGAAACTGTCGGTAATCTTTTTTTACGTAATTCAGGATGATGCCTAATTTAATTGGAACTTTCATGACGTATAGATCGATCGTATCACGCAATATAGATTGGAGCGCTGTGCGGCATTGCCATGCAGCTAGTGGAACAGTTCTATTCGAAATATTTGCGAAGCCAGTGTCAAAAATCAAATGAGATTTATATTACTTGAAAATTGGTGATTACAGGTCCTTATAAATATGGTAATTGGAAAAATACAAATTTGATGTTGTCTACAGGCCTTCCTTAGGGGACTCATTGACGAGTACCTAACGCAGGAATGATGGAAGAAAAAATAGATCATCAGGAAAAAATGGTCGCATCATGAGCAATCAAATTAACGGAGAGAGAGGGGGGAGGGAGGGAGGGAGGGGGAGAGAGAGAGAGAGAGAGAGAGAGAGAGAGAGAGAGAGAAGATAAATCTTGGGCATGGAAACGCGAGGAAAAAACGTGGGGCGCATGGTGGCTCTTGAGAGGGTTGTTTGCTCTGCGAGATAACAAGAGCGGGCACGATACGAGATTATTGTAAAGATAGGCGCTCAGCCCGGCGTATATTTACCCTCATAAGCTGGCACGTTGGAGCGAAAGAGTGCGACGGATGAAAAAAAAAAAAACGAGCGAGTGGGAGAAAATTAGTAGCGGTACGGGAAAAACGACAGCGACACATGTACAGCTTGTACATGGAATACGCGTGAAGAACCGAAAGTGTAATATCGCGCATTGTGTGTCTTCAATTACAACGGGGCACTAATATTTGCAAAGCACTTGGACGCTCGGAAATGTAAGACGAAAAAATAACGAAAAATCTGACAATCGAATAAATCGGCACTCGAAAGCGATGATTCAATATTAATATCGACATTAAGAGGAAGTTCGGTACGCAGCGATGGAAATACGAGAATATTAGAAAAAATTGATAATCAGGTGGCAAAATCAACAGCACGGTGAAAATCAACCATTTGATTTCGTAATCAGGCGACAGGACGTTTTTATCTTCGTTTCTCTCGCTCTCGGTCTTTTTTTTCACCTTCACTCTCTGTCAATTTCTCACTCCACCTCGTTTCCCTCTTCGGCCCGCGGAACTTGGTAAGCGAGCATTAATGGCCGCGGCAAAGTACCCGAGGACACAAGTGTAAAATTCTAATGGGTTGTATACCAGAGATAACTCACGGATCATAATGCCGTTTGAAACGAGTGCACAGGTGATTTGGAGTTTTATTGCGGGCGCGTCATTATTCGTAGCTACCTATGATATTCCTATTAACCCCCGAATATACAGTTTTTCTCACGCAAAGGCGACGATATTCGCGAATCGTTCACGCTGAGCTAACGAGCGGGTAGCGGTGAGAAAAAAAAACGAAGAGGAAGAGACAGAGAGAGAACTTCGTGTTAGTCCTGGCAAATTCGTCGTTACGTACCACCTGTAGCCTTTTTTAATTTCCAGCCATTCTCTCTTACCTTCTATACATACGTATAACAAATTATGTTAACGCTTGAGCAAACGCCGGGAAAAAATATACGAATATTCATTAGTCAATTATTAATAGTCGATTATTTTGTCATTTTATTACTCTTCTGAGATAAAATCTTTGGAGTTCGAAAATTCGTTCGGCTTGTTTGCTTCTTGACACCTCATTGTACCTGCCTAAACCACCAACTGTCGATTCAGCGTTATTAGCTTTTAACAAATGTCTCAAATAAGCGATCAGCTTGTAAAATCATCTCGCAACGAATTTTCGATTAACAATATCGCGCCCTTTCGTCTATGTTGTGCCAAAAATGCCCAATTAACCGTGTGCCAGCGGTGATAATTTTACATAGCAATAAGATTCGGACGAGTTGCAAAAATTCGGTTAAAAATGGTAAAAATTAGCAATAGGAGAGTGAAAATTGGGTTGAATATTGAAAAAAATTAGATTGAGATAGTAAAAAAAAATGTAAAAATGAGGTAAAAGATTGTACGAATTAGGGGCCGTTCATATATTACGTCATCGATTTTGGCTGATTTTAACCCTCCCCCCCCCCCCCCAAAATCATCCTATCCTTCCTATCGTCATAATCCAATTATCGTTACCGTCATCCAACGATCAGACCCCCCATCCCCCTATTTTAAAATGACGTAATTTATGGACGGCCCCTTAGATAAAAAATGGTAAACGTTGAATTAAAAATGTTTTAAATTGAATAATAAGAAGAGCACTAAAGATGAACATGCGTGTATCTGAAGGGCTTCAGCTTCAGCTTTTTTTTCTAGGACTATACATAAATGTAAAAAAGTACGTCTTGATTATATTATGCCGTTTCAATATGTTAGCTATAAACTCATCTGACAGTGAGGACGGTCCTTGATTTTTTTTTAACAAATGCTTGATTCAGGCGACACGACGGTCCGTGCAAGGATCTTTACGTAAACATGCTCACATTTATTTATATGTGATTTTAAGGACATTGTGCTGTATATAATGTTGAGTATGAGGAAATCGGCCTCTGTATACTAGGACGGTCCTTTGCGTCAAATGTCGTAATAGTCTTTATCCATATATATATATATATATATATATATATATATATATATATATATATATATATATATATATATATATATATATATAAAGAAACTTGCATTTATCCAGAATGGTCAAAAAGTTTTGACCGGTACTTTACATGTACACAAATATATACATATACATACGTATGTGTTTCTTTATATATGTATATATATATATTTGTGTACATGTAAAGTACCGGTCAAAACTTTTTGACCACTCTGGATAAATGCAAGTTCCTTTATATATATATATATATAAATATAAAGAAACACATACGTATGTATTTCATATATTTGTGTACATGTACAGTACCGTTCAAAAGTTTTTGATCACTGTGGATAAATGGAAATGTTTGGATCTATTTGGATAATTGCAAAATTAAATTAGAATATTACAATTTATTTTATAGAGCTATATATCATCTTCGTAAATAAAGAAGAAATAAAAAGGAATTATATTACTGTAGTATAATTTTGCAATTATCCGAAGTAATCGATAACTTTTGACCGGTAGTGTGTATATTCGATACGAAAAAAAGAATGCTTGCCAACAACATACTTATCCCTAGAATGACACACATATTTTTTCGGGACATACTCGCCACACTCGGGTTTGTGCGACCCCATTTAGATTTTCAATCATAACTCCGAGTAAAATAGTCGTATTTCGATGGCTTTTATAATCGATAGCCAATTAGTCGACAAATCTGTCTCTGCATTGACGGAATCATCAAAGTTAAGAATTTCTGAGATATACTCGTTTAAAAAATACGTTCTCTCGAGAAAAGTGAAAAAAATTGATTGTACGTGTTTTGTTCGGGTTTCTCAGACTCTAGTGGGGCATGCGAGGATTATATGAGGGCTGTTAAACTGATGAACGATGTTGAAACCGATAATTAAAAAAGTATCATCCTGAGAATCATTTTGAAGTTAACTTTTTATTAAATTGCGTCTTAAAAGCCATTGCCGCCAATTAACGGGCTCCAAAATATTATCCGTACTGAGAAGTGAAACACTACATGTAAAACACCTTGTATGTGTGCTCTCTCTGTCTCTCTCGCTCTCTCTCTCGCTCGCTCGCTCTCTCTTTTCGCGCTGACGTTGCCAAGGGGGTAGAAGCGCGTGCGCGTTTCGACTCAATAAACATCTAGAGGAGCCCTCGGTAAGCCCCTCTGGGCCCAGAGGTTTCTGGATTATGGCTCCCTATACTTTTCCTCTATTTTCCGGATGTCTCGCTTACACTCACCTTCCTCTCGCTCTTTTACGACTCGCGTTCGTTTTCTCTCTCTCTCTCTCTCTCTCTCTCTCTCTCTCTCTCTCTCTCCCGCTCTCTCCCACTGAAAAATTGGTCGAGAGGGGCGCCACTGGCGAGATGTTTCCCTCCTTAATACCGGATATGTACGATACAGTGCCAGATCTCTCGAAGAATCACATATACGACACACGAAAAAGAGTAAGATGGAACTTTTGTCACACTTCATATGTTAGTGGGTTAGATTTTCCACTCGGCGGATCCTTATATCCGCCGAAAACTCCGGATCAGACCAATCTCGTTTACAGCTTTGTGGAAATGATTTCTATAAATTACTTCTGACAGGTTCCAAGATTGCACAAATATCAGTCGCTATTTTCAACGTTTAACAATTTTCACAACGTATTACTCATGAATGAGTACTTAATTATAATGAATATAATAATAAATGAGTAACTCAATGGATGAATTTGCTATTTGCGGATTCGTGAGAACAATTCCAATATCACGTGCTTTCGTTCCAGCTTAATTTGTCCTTAAAATAATCCCTTATTATTTTCAATAAAAACCAACCGAAGCGTCGCTAATGGCAGGTGGATGAAGTACTATCCGGGTCAGCTTGACCCAATGTGTCAAAATCGTAGTCAAGTATTTATAAATGTGCCAACGAAGGGTTAAAAACATGTACAAGATCAACATAAAACAAATTTTCACAAATTTTCGAAACGAGTTTCCTCTTAGATCGTTGAGCTTTTTACAAAAATACAAAGCATCAGGCTCTGGAGAATTCCCTGACGCGGAGCTTGATGATTTTCTTTTGCCCCAAATATTATTCATCCCTGGGCCATCTCTGTTCGAAAATGTCACCTATCTCTCTCCCACTCATATGACACGTGGTACATCTTCAACTTCGCCTTGAGGTATTCTTTTTGCAGACGGCCATATTATGTGAGGGCATAAGCCTACCTTTAATATGGTCACCTAATACAATGAAATACAAATCTAAATATCTCGGATCACTACCAAATATTTCGTAGTGATCCGAGATATTTAGATTTGTATCGTCGATACTGACCTTGAATGACCTTGAACGACTTTGACCCCTAATGTTTTTTATGCGGCTTGAGGTGCTCCACAAGATGGTTGAAAAAAAATGTGCCATTCCGTTTAAACAAGTGGAGGTGACCTTTACTGTGAGACAGTGCCTCCACGTAAATATAAAAAAATTGGTCGCATTTGATGGCCCCCTTCACATCATACAAGTTTTGGCTGGAACATTTTTTTGCGACGTCGATAATTACCGAGTTATTTCGGGTGGCAGAGATAAGAGGGACACCCTGTATATGCTTATTGAAGCAAACACACATATACATATAAAACTAGGTGTATAGAAATTGATTGTCGAAATCTTGCATAGGAAGCTGTGTAAAATGGACTTACATTTTTTACTATAAATCGTCGCCCAATACAAAATTCTTAGATATTTCTCAAATGTCACTTATGCTGATTTTTTTGATATTGTATCGCGACATAATTTTTTCTGCTCTATCGCGTAAACTATTGCGATCTCCAGAGTCAAGTATTTTCATGTAAAAAAGCATTTGGCGAGTGGACATGGTCATTAAATTTTTATTATTGCTGGACAAAATTCACACGGTGCCAACGAACGTGAACAAAATAAGTTTTACGGGTTGGTGAGATTAGAAGAGAATCTCGAGACCGCAATAGTGGATAATTGTACCGGTTATGATACTTTAGTACGCGCGATTAAAAGATCGGAATTGCCTACTTCACCATTTCTGTATGCTTTGACGTGTGTACACCAGAGAGGGAGAGAGAGAGTGGCGATAAGACAGAATGTGAATTGTGATTTGATTCGTTAGATATGCCGAGAATTATCTGATGCTATTTTTAACAATGCGCCGTGTCATTTTCATAAATAATGTAACGAAGTCGCTTACAGAAAATGGTCGAATTTTCTCTTAAAAACTGGAGTCAATTCGCATGGTGGCTTTCGCTGGAGACTCGAATGTAAAGTAATTTCAACAACCGTTTTCCCATTTAAATACCAGTGAGAAGATTATTCATCATGGACGATTCGAATCACGGCTGAAATAAAAAATCTATACATAAATTAAGTGATCAAACGGACTCGTAGGTAACCACTTTGATTGGAACAATTCATGATCCCCTTTGAGTTAAAAGGGGTACATCTATCTAGAGGATCGAATTATACTGAATACTAAAATAACCAAATTCCGATCTTTTTCTGGGAAACGATTGATGAAAAAAAAACGCATTTTTTTAACACAATGGTACATATGTGGAGAGCTTCAATTTTTTTTTAAATACAGAAAAACAACAAAAACATGGCCGCCTGCAGATGATACTGTTTTCAAAGTCGGTAGACATGATATCTCGAGAACCACGCGATGGATTATTTCCAAATTTACAGGCAATGCGATGAAAAACATTTGAAGGTCGTTGACGATCGCACTTTTTAAAAATTACGCATTATTTTTCAATAGTTACGTAAAAATGGCGATTTCTTTCATAGATTTTGTATGCTCGAGTTTCAATTCGTCGTCACTTTGTTAAAAAAACAAATCCTTTAAAAAATCGATGATCGTCAACGACTCGTATTTATTGTTAACTCGAACAACCAGTTTGGTTTTCAGAATTTGGATGGACCGTTTAAGCTGGAGAATGTCCACCGCCAAACGTCGCGGAGAAAATTTCGTCATCTGCCGAGCGTCGTTTTTTAATTTCTTTTTCTGTATTTTTTGGTGATATTTGTAAAGGATCCCGTACCTTTGTGTTAAACGGATTTTTAAATACTGAGGCAGTGATGTATGTAAGAAGTAAATGTAAAAGGTGTAGCACACTCTAGGGTGGAATGAAACTAACTTACTAACATTTGTGTTTTAAGAAAATGCTTTTCTTTTTCACCAACCATTTCCACGAAAAAAAAAGCAGATCATGACAATTTTTTTCGGGCAGAGCCCCCCCCCCCCCGCCCCCAGAGATTTAAAAGCATGTATACGAGGGTCTAAAATGTCTAAAATTCATATTTCCTCCACCCCCCTCCCTCTTCCGCCCTCTGGCCCACTATCTGGCGACGCCCTTGGGTAGATGTCCCCCTTTAATTATTTTTCTGCCATCGCGTTGAGAAGATCGATCTCATTTTGCATCAAGGGCTTTAAGGTAGTACGTGCACAAACCTCCTCATTAGAAAAAAAATGATTCTTTTGTATGCTGTAGTAGAGACATAAAAAATGACGTCGGCGAAAACTCTGCAGGCCTTACCGCCTAAATACAATAGTAATTAATTCATGAAGTCAATGCATTTAACCCGCACCATATAGGGAATCCGTGCGGATCGAACTTTGTAACGGAAATAATAATAGTTTCCGGTTAGATCAGAGCTGTGCGAAAAGCGACGAATAACAAGAAAACTTTCGCGGTCACGACTGTTCCATTAAAAATATAGGTTACGGGACATTTCGAGCAGATATCATCGATTCAATCGATTTATTTTTGCGTTCGCTAGCCGCGTCTTCCATCTCTCTTGTTACAATATGCACATTACACATACACTACAGCACACGATTACACATAGGGTAAACGAACACATGCTCGACATGTATCGAAATCATCTGAATACAGCGTTGCCACGGATATTGCCAGAATTATGAAATAGCGGCCTGTAAGAACTCAAGTGAAATCTGATTGCGATTTTACTTCATTTACCAAACTATAATACAGTTATCACATGCACTTCTCAAACATTTATTTTCTGTGTCGTGTTTATTATTCTACACAAATACATTATATTTTGCTTTTTTCAGATTCGATAATTTGTAGATTTTCTGTTGACTAGTCAATCCGCTAGTACTACCTTAATAATGCGAAGAAGTACACTGAGAAAAAAATCATTGATCTAATATCATTGCTGTTATTGAATCAAATTTGTAAAATTGTAAAATTGTTAGTGTAAATAATCGGATTTATTAGATCAAACAAAACGCTATTGACTTCAATAACATGATGAAATTGAAAGTTCTTTTTCGCTCAAAAGATATATTGTTAGCCGAGAACAATATATTATTGAAACTATCTAAAAAATCATCGCGAACAAGTTATATAGTTTTGAATGGAATTTCTGCAACGAACGGAAAAAGCGTTTCAATTCACAACATGAATATTGTTGATTCGAATACACAAGAAATGTTGAATTTCGCTCGTTTGATTCAAATAAAATTTCTATTGAGTAAATATGTTATTTTATTGTTTTCACCATATACGATATTGATTTTTAAGTACATTATCTGTTAAAATATTAATTTTTTATTTTGATTGAAAAATATTAAGCAAATGTCGGAATTGGTCAAAAAATTATGCGAAAGTAAAATTTGTTTCTCGTACATTTGGTTGAAAAAATTCAACCAAATCATGGCCGAGCGCCACCGAAATTATAGGTGTGAGGAAACCCGTAGTTCCCAGAGTAACCGCTAGAAGCCGCTCGCGCGGTCGTTTCTCGTAAGCGTAGCGCGAACCGAAAATCTACTTAACGGCGGGGTAAAGTTAATTCGGCGAAAAAAAGGCATGTTTTTAAGATTTTTTTTTGGCGTAACGAATAGTGTTCGTTTATTGAAAAATTTACATACAATAAAGTAACATTTGAACAACATTCTCCTAAATTTGCATTGCAAAATATTCAAAATTGAGCTAGTGAAAATTAAACCCCGGAGACGCCTCGAAAAAAAGTTGGTTTGCGGTGTGCACCATAACTCGCAGCAGAATCATTTGAAACAAAAAAATCAAAATGTATTTGTTGAAGGAGATGTTTCTCGAGGTAATAACGGGAGGATTTTTTTTTCCGATTTTTCGTAGCACTTGGGAGCCAAAAACCCGATTTTCGCTTTAAAAAATCGGCTAATTTGTTGTTGAAAAATTAGTAATTATTTAAAAAAAACCAAAAAGCTCTCGACAATACCTGGTGAATTATGTGAAGAAGTACTGTGCAAAATTTCAAAGCGATTGGTCCAGTAGATTTTGAGTTATCGTGCACACGGACTTCAAATATGACAAGTCTCAGAAAAACGGTTTGAAAAACGCAGAAGAGAAGAGAACGGCATGGAGCAATAGACGCTCAAATACTCATAACTTCGTCAATTTTACTCCGATCGACTTGAAATTTTAACACAATATTCTTCATATATTATGCATTCATTTAAAAAATTAAACAAAAATGAAAAAAAAATTTAATACTTTACCTCGCCCTTAAACGCTGGAGAAACTCTAAAGAGTATCGCTTCTTGGCCTGTGGCTAAGATCAAAGTGTAGTATCTGTTCTAATCAGTTGAATATCTGATATTCTCTCCATGGATATTCCATTCGGTATCTTATATTCTCTCCACTATTATCGTCGATGATCATTCTAATGCTCACTTTTTATTTAAGATTTAAAACAAATTGAAAAACTTACGTCCCATGGCATATTCGTTTCGATGTAGTAAAGAAATAATTAATTCTATTGATTATATTTTTGTACGAAATAAAAAATGTCCGTAGCACCGCTTAATTATTTCATCCAATGCATCTACCGATTGTATATAGAATGATTTCAATGGAATATAATTTTATTTGAAGTATAATGTAGATATACAGAGAACAAAAGAGTTTTTTCAAATAAAATAATATGTTATTTAAATCAATCACATTTTCCAATATTTAATAGTATTGTAACGCAGCAGCACATTTATTTGGATCAACCAATGTATTTTTTCGATTCAACTGGCTTTTTGTCGCAGTGTAGAATGCAATTTGTTCGAGAAGAGATGCACTTTTCAAGTAGTGAGCTGAACTAGGTTAAAATTCGAGCATCGCACTCGTTCAGCTCGTTTATGGGGAAGGAATAATTAAATAACGAATAATTTGAACTATGGGATAGGGAGCGAAGTGGTTGGATCTATGATGAGTGGCGCCCTTGTAGGGACCGGAATAAACGTGCGAATGGGAGAGAGAGAGAGAGAGAGAGAGAGAGAGAGAGAGTGAGAGAGGAGGGGAGAGAGAGAGAGAGAGTGTAGAAAAGAAATAAGGGACGAAACGAGAGATTTTATATCCGAGAATGTAGAGAAGGGGGCAAGGCCGTGTGATATTGCTATGGCCTCTAAGCGGTGGGATTAAGTGCTACGTAAATTTTCTTGTGCCCGGGTCTCGCTCAGCTTCCTGGATAAATAATCGTCTACTCGGTTAAACGTATCGTTCTCTCGGCATGCGGAGGGAAAACGGTGAGCGCGAGCGCCATACCCCTCGACGAGAGGGAAAACTCGTAAGGGTTTCGTTCTTCTCTTTTTTCTCACCACGCGAGTTATTCGCCCTTGCAAACTTGCCAACGGCGGAGCGTGAAATGAAAATGTGGACCGTTCAGTCATGGCAACGCGGAGGGACAAGAAAACTAGCCTACGGTGAAATCTCGATTAACAATTTGGCAAATGGACCTTGAGACGTAATATTATGTTACAGCATTTACTTTTTTCTCTTCTTTAAAGTACTTATTCAGTCGCATGCCGTCTAATACTCTGGTAAATGTAGCCCGAAATTTCCAATTACGCGGCAGGATTTATTTTTCAATTGCCTTATGGAGACCTCCCTGAATTCATTGAAGAAAATATTGTGCCGCGTGTTTTTTGATAATCCCCATAGCGACGCCAATGAACTACGATTGCGAAAATTTCGAACTCAAATGTAAGATTTTCAGAGAAAATATTACATCCGATGGCAAACCAATTGGTTTGCCGATCCGTAAAGCTGCACGAGTTCTAACGATTCGTCTGAAATTCATGAGACCATCATTTCATTTATTGCTCACGACTTTATCGCCGATTTCGGGCACGAAAGTAGCTAAAACGATTTTGTTTATCCTCATAAGAAATCTACCATCTTAATCTATGAAGAAAAAAATATTACAAATTGTAAACAAAATGAATAGAAGAAAAAAAAACCAAAAGAACTTTCGTTGCATTCCAACGATGCAAACTTCAACGCCATTGAGAACTTAAGTGATAAAAGTATAATTTATTTGTTGGAGAATTGTTGCGATGCTACCACAAACTTCGTACAATCATACTGGATCCTATCTTACGCGTAGTATTAAAAATACTAACAATGTTTTAATGAATTTCGACGAAAGATAATAAAAAAATAATGTTCACAAAGTTACGATTTGAGACTCTGGCATAGTATGCTCAAAATATTATTAAAAGTATTCCAATACTACTAATAATAACGAATCAATGAATTATATTTCAAACACTAATGATACTTCACAATGCTGAAATTGATAATTGACAATCAAGAATATCAATAATCCTCATGTTTTATTGTATTTAGCTGAAAGATACTTAAGATACACAACTATTTGTATCGGCGTAAGATGAAAGACTGCAAAAAATTTCGCTCGAATTACTATTTAAAAAATATGCAATAGGCACTCGATCTTCTAAATTGCCGAATTAAGGGGTGAGGCTTCTGTGACAACCGAAAATGAGGGTTACGTAAATAAATTAATTTTGAAGGAATGAGTAGAATGATTGAAAAATCGTTTGGAGATTCATTTATATGCACATTAACAAAGTTGTGTATAAAAAGTCATTTAAAATATTAATAATCAAAGAAGTTATGAATAATCTCGTGAAGGACCTTTGAACGTGAGGAGCTCAACTGTGTACTCGATTTTGGCCACCTGGTTGATGCGAAACAAAAAAATCGTTTTTTCTTAAAGTAGATAATATTGGCTAAGGTTACCGAAAAAAAAGTTAATTTTTATCCATTTTTCAAGGAAAAATGACATCATTATTGTTAACAACTAATTAAACAAATTTTAAGAAAAATAACGCTTGTCAAGACTCAACTACTATTACACTGAATGAGTGTACCAAATTTCAAGTCAATCCGTTCATTAGGTATCGAGGAATCGGGTACGTCGTTAAAAAAAATAGTTTCGAGAAAAAAGCGTTCAATTTTTGACTAGCAATTCTATCGTTGCAATCAAAAGTTCACCATTAATCTGTGATTCCTGCACCATATAGTGGGCTCTTCAATTCGAGTTGCCTCAAGTGACAAACGCATGTTCGCCATTTTCACAGTAGCCTAACCCCTTAAAAAAGAAGAAAAGGTACCCACCGTGACTTTAAATTCACTTCGGGGAGGATAAGAGCAGCGCCATCAAACGTGAACAATAATAGTCTTACGATTAGTGGAAATCTCCGCCGGTAAGTACTATGTCGATAAATATCAAGCCATGAAAATGCGTCGCAGTTGATACAGGAAGTCTCCTGACCGATTACATATTGCAGCGCCCTACGATTACATCTGCTGGTAATGAAATATCACACGTAGCCTTTCTTGCGCGTTAATAAAAAAAAACAACGCGACGAATAAAAAACATACGATCTTTTTATTGCATAGTTTCATAGCGCGAGGTATTAACTTCGATTCGGAGCAAAGATTTTGGCAAAATCCAAAACATTGACCGATTCATGGAGATTTATGTGCAGGGTCGAATCGTCTGCTTCGCTACAAGTTTATATAGTTAAGGGTGGAGATACCTTTAGGCGCCGAAAAATTTGCTGATTTTCATGTTTTCTTTTAATGAGAGATTTCTTCACCATTTTTGAGGCTTATGGTATGTTTTATTATTACTTTTGGCTGTTACTGTCACGCCGTCTGACAACATCCGCTGCGACCCGTTCAGAAGCCCGTGCCATATATCCGCCACTTTTAAAGAATAATTAAAATATCAATAATACCATGTAAGAGCCAAAAGTAGTAATAAAACATACCCTACGTCTAAAAAATGGTGAAGAAACCTTTCCGTTAAAAAAAACATGAAAATCAGGATATTTTTTCCTCGCGTAAAGGCATCTTCCTCTTTAAGGTGAACTGTCATACCGACCGAGCGGCCACGTGGACGAGAGAGAGAGCCAATCTGCAGATTTCCAGGGTTTGTCGAGAAAGTTGATATTTCGGAAAAAAGAAGATAAAAACCTTCCGCTCTCATGAACGACGAACTACGACGTCTTTCTCTTAATTCGTTTTTCCCAAAATGTGATCCGTCTAGGAGAAAAGTTGGCCGTGGTATTTTTACCGACCGGGCGTATGGCCCATGTGCTCAATGCGATCTGTCACACCGACCGAGCGACCACTTGGGCGAGAGAAATGGTTAATATGCTGATTCAAAGTGTTTTCCGAATGGATGATGTTTCGCACACACATATGTAGGGTGTCTCGAAATGACCTGACATCTTAATTTATTAATCAAATGTATTATTTATTTGGAAAGTACGAATATTATTATTTTAATATAAGGTACAAACATCGAGGTCATATGTGGAACACAATATCCGATAAATGGCCGCCACGTCCCTGCTTGCAAACGTTCACACTTTCGACGAAATTTCGAATAACATTTTGGCATAATTGCGGATTAATTTAATTAAGGTTGTTATGGGGTGTAACCGTCGGGGGTGAAGTATGTGGGGAGCGCCCTATGCTTATGCACGGAGCCGATTGACCGTCACCAACTGATAGCTTTCAAATAATCGTCATATTAAACGCACGTTTTTGAACTATTTTTCTACATCTATTTGTAAAAGTATGAATTTTTGAACATTCGGTAATTACATTAAGTGTTTTCATTACTTTGTATTATTATGTTCTATAACTTTTTCTCGCTCATTTAACGCAAAACGAATTGGCAACGTCGTAAATCGTGGTATATCGTAATGCCCAGGTTGGCAGAAGTGTCCCGTAATTAGAGACACACGCGCCCCGTTCGTATCCTCAATATCGGCCCAAGGAGCTGTCAAAAATGAATATCGGTACGAGTAAAAAAAATCCGCTGGAAAGAAAAAGTGTGTACTAAAGCTGTCTATAATCTCGAAGAAATCAAAAACTTTCATAATTTTCCGATAGTCTAAAAAAAAAGTACGTATGTAACAAATTTCGCGTTATTTTGGCTTTGCCTAAAAATGTCTAGAAATGTATGATTTTCGAACATAGTTATCAAATTAATATTAAGTAATTATTACTAATTAAGAGAATAATTACCAATAATATTCGTTGTCAATTATCCTGACCGAGTAGTTTGAGGTTCCCGGGCATAATTACCGAATATCGATAAGATAGGTAGCATCTGTGCCGTCTACGACGTTGCCATGATTGCACCGTCTAATATTTCGTGTGCTTGATTTTCGCACAAATTCGCTATCAAAAACATTAATGATTTTATAACGGTACTGTGAATGCTTATTTTTACGGTACCAAGACCGATAATTACTCAAACCGTACCTATTTTTTCAGCTACGTGGTGACATTCACTTACAAGGAACATCCCTCAGGTGTCCGCCTCCGATTTTGTTGAAACTCATATATGTGATAGAGCATCGAGAACTTTGAGACACGTATTTTTTTTTATCGGCGGAAAAACGGATTTAAGGGGGGAAACCGCCCCTCAAAGAAAGGCGTGTCGAGGGGTGATTTTGCAGTTTCACCCAGAAGCAATCCACCGATCTGAATGAAACAAAAACGAAAATTCTTCTAATGAAAAGCAATGAAAAATCCACTATCAAAATATTAAGAAAAAATTAAATTACGGGGTAAACCACCCCTTAATTTGCCTTTTTTCACCCCACACTTAAGAGGGTTGTATGCAAATTAATAAAACAGGTATCATTTTGAAGGGCAAATAAAATTTAAGTTGACGGGTTTTTGCGTTTTGGCGGCATAGCAAATTTAAGGGGGCAAACCACCCCTAACATAAATTTATTTATCATGGTCGTTTTTTCTGTGTTTAAAGTATATCCGCTGATTTTAAATATTTCTATAAGCTACAATTTAATGTTTTACCATATGTCAAAATTATTATATTCGTCTTAAGGGGTAACTACCCCTCTGACGAGAAACATCATTGAAGTATCCGCATTCGATTTCGTTGAAACTCATATATTTGGTAAAGCATTGCGAATTATTAAACATGATTTTTTGTATCGGCAGAAAAACGGTGTTAGGGGATGAAACCACCCCTCAAAGTTTCTCCCACAAGCAGTCCACCAATCTGAATGAAACAAAATCGAAAATTCCTCTGATATTAAGCGATGAAAAATCCACTACAAGAGTGTTGATTAAAAATATAATTAAGGGGTAAACCACCCCTCCATTTGCCGTTTTTCACCCCACGCTTAAGAGGGTTGTATGACCATTAATAAAACATGTATCATTTTGAAGGGGAATCAAAATTCAAGTTAACGCGTTTTTGCGTTTCAGCCGAACAGCAAATTTAAGGGGGTAAACCACCCCTAACATAAATTTGTTCATCACCGTCGTGTTTTCTGTATTTAACATGTATCCGCGGATTCAAAATATTGTCCCGCGTTTTAAAATTAGTACGTTTTTAAATTTTTACATTTTAAGGGTAAACTACCCCCTCTAATTGCTTTTCATTTGAAGTTTCGCGAAAGGTTTCACGAATTTCGTTAAAACTGTTTTCATTCCATCGGTAATATTAATTTTATGTTTTGTGTGCAGGCATATTCGTTTTGAGCTTTAGGAGCGGTACTTTGGGAGTGGGGACGTGGCGCTACCCCTTACTCATAAGCCTCATATTTTCGTGTCGAAACGCTTCCAATTTTAATATGCACGTCCATTAAGCATCTCCATAGGAATAAACATACACTTCTACTATATCATTAATTATAATAATTTCCAGAATAAGTTATAAGGCTCACTTCGTATATTACGGAAAGATGATGCGCCTGGATCAAGCGACAATGTAGCCAGCGACGTAGTTTTGTGAAGGAATGTATATTTTTATTATTTTACCGTTAATTTAATTAAACATATTAATTAAACTGAGGGTTTTACAGTAGGTTAACGAACATGTTTTTAATATATTTTGACATATTTCATTTGGTAATCATATCAGCTGATTTAATTAATAGCACTTGTGAAAAGTATTGCAGTCATATGCCGTCAAATCATTTTCTTGTGATATATACTTTTTTTTCTAGTCTATCAACTATCAACCATCAACAATCATGGCTCATAATTCCTGCAATAATGATAATCGTCAAAAAAATGCTTTAAACACAACGACTTTTTGCACTATGCACATCTGATAATGGCCAAATTATTGCAACCGGGTATTTCACAATGTGTGTTCGATTCACCACAACCAAAGGTAACAGGATTTTAAAAATCTTCTGATTTTTTAAATGAATGGAAATGAACAAATTTATGTTAGGGGTGGTTTACCCCCTTAAATTTGCTGCCCCGCTGAAATGCAACAACGCGTCAACTTGAATTTTGATTCCCCTTGAAAATGATACCTGTTTTATTAATTTTCATACAACCCTCTTAAGCGTGGGGTGGAAAACGGCAAATGGAGGGGTGGTTTACCCCTTAATTATATTTCTAATCAACACACTTGTAGTGGATTTTTCATCGCTTAATATTAGAGGAATTTTTGATTTTGTTTCATTTAGATCGGTGGACTGCTTGTGGGAGAAACTTTGAGGGGTGGTTTCATCCCCTAACACCGTTTTTCTGCCGATACAAAAAAAACATGTTTAATAGTTTGCAATGCTTTAACACATATATGAGTTTCGACGATATCGAAAGCGGATACTTCAATGATGTTTCTCGTCAGAGGGGTAGTTACCCCTTAAGACGAATGTAATAATTTTGACATATGGGAAACATTAAATTGTAGCTTATAAAAATATTTAAAATCAGCGGATATACTTTAAACACAGAAAAAACGACCATGATAAATAAATTTATGTTAGGGGTGGTTTACCCCCTTAAATTTGCTATGCCGCCAAAACGCAAAAACCCGTCAACTTTAATTTTAATTGCCCTTCAAAATGATACCTGTTTTATTAATTTGCATACAACCCTCTTAAATGTGGGGTGAAAAAAGGCAAATTGAAGGGTGGCTTACCCCCTAATTTAATTTTTTCTTAACATTTTCATAGTGGATTTTTCATCGCTTTTCATTAAAAGAATTTTTGTTTTTGTTCCATTCAGATCGGTGAATTGCTTCTGGGTGAAACTGCAAAATCACCCCTCGACACGCCTTTCTTTGAGGGGCGGTTTCCCCCCTTAAATCCGTTTTTCCGCCGACAAGAAAAAATACGTGTCTCAAAGTTTTCGATGCTCTATCACATATATAAGTTTCAACAAAATCGGAGGCGGACACCTGAGGGATGTTCCTTGTTAGCAAATATTAATAATGTACTGAAAAATGATCGGGAGTTTTCCATAAGCGCAATGTAATTAGCCCACGAAATACGTCAAGTTGCCGATTTTATTTCTAAAAAACGGTATTGTGGATGGTATTCAAATTGCACAGGATGCTCAGCAAAGAGGTTATAAAGGTCCAGAAAAAGTTCAGCTCTGTGGTAACATGTTGACTTAACCCCATAACAACCTTAATGGTGCGTCCAATTGCTTCCTTGATCTCCGGAATGGTCTGTGGATCATTGTCATACACTTTTCCTTTCAGCAAACCCCAAAGAAAGAAGTCCAATGGCGTCAAATCGCACGATCGTGGTGTCTAATTAAAATCGCCGCGGCGCGAGCTAACACAACCATGAAACTTCGTTTACAATAATTATGCAGTAACAATTTTCCCTGCATCGCTTCGACGTTTGTCAAACGGCGCTCAGCACCAACGATTCTATTTACTATAAGGTGTCTCAAAATAACCTGACATTCAGATTTATTTATAAAACGTATTATTTATTTGAAAAGTATGAATATTTTTATTTTAATATCAGGTACAAACATCGAGGTTATGCGGCCAATTCACATCGCCGCGGCGCGAGACCACACGACCATGAAACTTCGTCTGCAATAACTGCATTGTGCAATAATGCAATTTTCATGCGTTGCTCGACCGTGTAATTCTCCGTGACTTAACCTCAATACTTCCTGATGCCAGTTGTCAAAGATGAGTACTCTATGTTCGCCACAAAAAAATGGCGCGCAATTTGAAATGTCAGCCAGGGAAAAAAAGTTCATATCTGAATATATCTGAATCGTATCTGTAGAATCAGATATGATCAGACAAGAAAAATGGCCATATGTGTTCATGTAGTGTCATGCCAGATCATGTATGCTTATATCTGAGAATGTATGATCATATCAGAGCCATTTCGTTAATTTTGAGAGCAGACCTGTCCATATCGCAGCAGGTCTGACCAGATCCAATCCCCAGGCAAGATCTGATCTTGTTGGACCAGATCTGATTTTATTGGGCCAGATCTGATCATGTCAGGTAGATCTGATTTTATTGGGCCAGATCTGATCATGTCAGGCAAATCTAATCTTATTGGACCAGATCTGTCTGTCGATATAAGAATAAAATACCGTGGATCCCGATAGACCTGGACATCTATGAACAATAGACCTGCCCATATGATAGAAACATAGTTTATCTGAACTATCAGACCAGGTATGATTCCGACTATATCAAAGCAAATCTTACCCTGTTGAGACAGATCAAATCTTGTTAGTGCAGTCATGAAGATATTAAAATGTTTACATATATAGAGCGGGGTTATCAACACGTCATCACTTGACGTGTTAATAATTAATAATATTATAGTAATTCACATGATCACATATAATACAGTCAGGTGAGGTGCCATATCTGATCGGATATCCTCTCATATCCGCATATATCGTTTCATATATTCAGATGTTTTCATGTGTGAACAACTGAACTGCATATACGACAAGGTATGAGTGTATAAGACTTCGTATATTTTCCAGGTTTGGTATCGTATCTGATGGGATAAAATTTTATATGAACGTGCCTGCTCATATATCACATCATATATGTTCAGATATGGTTTCACGCTGCCAACTCGCCTTGGTACCCGACCAGATAAAAACATATATGAGATCTATATAGCGGAGGCTGGTACCGCATTTGATCGGATATGATCTTATACGAACAGATACGTTCACATATCACATCATGTATGTTCAGATACGAATTTACGGTACCAACTCGCCTTGATACTTAGCCTGATATAAACAGATATGAGTTCATAAATGGTCAGGCCAGATACTGTATTTGATCAGATATGATCTTCTATATGCATATTTGATGTGGAATATGATCAGACCTAATCATATATGATACTGTAAAATGTCAGATATAAATATATCTGATATATATATGACAATATCTGAAACATATATGAACATATCCACTCAGACATGACATTTTTTTCCCGGGAGGTCATTTTGAGATACCCTTTATTTCTTTTACATCAAAGTGAAGCTAATTTTTAGTTTTCTTCTAGCAATTCTACGCACGATGGATGCTTCTCCCTTACGTGAAAAACCAATGGCTTCCGATCATCAAAAGATACTGCCGGGTAAACAGGTGCAGGAAAATAAAATGTTGCAATCGTCGTGTACAAATATATATTTTATTAAATAATCTTATAACAATAACATGATAAATCGACTGCCCGTCCATCCTATCGACGAACAAACGCACGTTCGCGTCGAAACGAGATCCGAAAAATTTGATCTACGTGTTCAAACGCGAATGGAAGTGGCGCGAATATTTTGACGCGACGCAATGAAGAAATTCGTCGTTTGAATTGTGGCTCGGTCGTTTCCGCGGGTGATTATTTCTTGTCACTTCTTCCTATCAACCCGATTACTATATGTAACTTGATCACATGTCGCGCCATTTTCAGTTCCTTTCTTGAATGTACGCCCTTATAGGATTTCCTATTACGCAGTCTTGGTCGCTCCTCGTTGCGTAAAATGGTATTTCCTTATACCATGGCGACGAATCCTGCTCGCCCATGTTGCAAAGACAGTCACCAGGAGGTACTGAAAATATCACGCTTGAACATTAACTCGTTCAGAGACCGGCGCCGGCGGTCTTTCAAATTAAGCAGCATTCTGCATGGCCGAATACTCGTAGCGGTGACCGCTTAGTCGTGCAACGGTTGGCGCATCGGCCAGCCAGCGGAAGGCCAATACTTCTGTGACCTTCGTTGTAGATACTTGAGTTGAGGGGTTTGTATACAGTTAAAATTTTCGAAAAATCGATTTAACAACAACAAAATCGTAATGTACATATATTTAAGTACACACACAGAACATTTCTTGTCAAACTGGCGAATATTCTCGAAATTACGCGCACATTTGTAATGACGTGTCAGAGCGTTCGAAAGTGCATTTGAAACTTTAAGGCCTTAGGCCACAGTAACGGGTATAAAATCCTGTGCGAATTTAACAATTTTTTTCGTATGAAAAAGTGATTCACTCGTAAAATTAATAACACATCTGTTTAGTATGAATATCAAGCTGTTAGAATTTTTTTTGATGTACAAAATGGCCGACACTCGAAACTTCTCGTAACCGCTTTTTTCCAACTGGCGTGACAAATAACTTCAACAATTTTCACTCGATTTCCTTAAAATTCAAAGTTATGTTCCTAATTGCATTTCGCAGAGAAGTACGTACGGAATTTCTAATTAATCGAAAACTTTTCATTTTATGAGCAGTTTATGAGCAGTTATAACGAAATTTTTCACTGAAAATTCATTTCTTAAGTTCAAATACCTACAACTTTTGAATGAAACAATATTTTTTAAATTCTGCACGTACTTCTCTAGGTATTCTAATATAGATTGACGAGAATTTTTGTTTTTTATTCTAGGTAAAAAATTGTGGATGCTGAATGGCACGCCGCGGAGCGCCTAAAAAAAATAAGAAAAGAAAATATTAGTAGTCGGCCATGTTGTACGTAAAAAAAATATAGATTTTTTCTAACAGCTTAATATTCATACTAAATAGATGTGTAATTAATTTTATAAGAGAACCACTTTTTCATACGAAAAAAAAAAATTGTTAAATTCGCACATGATTTTATACCCGTTACTGTGGCCTAAGGCCTTAAAAGCCTTAAAAGGCCTTAAATGTGTTTTTAACGTCGGTGAGCAAGATTTCTAACCGACCGGAAACGGCTGAACCGATCAGTCTCAAATTTTAACACAATCTTTTCAAGTATATTTTTTGGTAATTAATCGAAGGTTTCTTCTCACCGGTAAACATTTTCCATTTTATAAACAATTGAAGGCCCAAATTTTTGTCAAGAATCGACTTTTTTTAGAAGCCGTCATTTTGTCAAAAATTATCATTTTGCTTATTCCTTCGATCAATTACAAGATAATCCATTATATTAACGAATTTTTTTTGGTTTTGTTTTTCATTTTAGATGATCCAGTGCAGAGATATCGTGCTCACCGCAAGACGCCTTTTTTTAGAGGTGCTCCCTGAGATCAGCTATAGCAGCTTCCAAAATAATTATTTTTACAAATAAAAAATGTATTTTAACATTTTTTATTTGTAAAAATAATTATTAAATAAATAATAATAAAGAAAAATAATTATACAGTTAAAAGTGACCATAATATGTATACAAATTTTTACGTTAATAGATTTAAAGGTCTTCTAATGGAAAATTCTTGAAAAATCGATCTTTTTGGGCCTCCTGACTGTATATAACCCCTTAAAAGGGTCTCGATATATGTACTTTGTGTTTAAAAAAATGCGTTTCGTTTTCACCATACCTAGTTCCCTCGTAAAAACATTCGGAATTTGACCATTTTTTTCAAGCCTCTAGGTAGATGTAGCCCCTCCAACGCGTTTTGTCTCGAAACTATGTTTTTCAAAACGGTCTACACGATTTCTCGACATGTAATGAACGAATCGTCTTAAAGTTTCATACACTTATTCAGTATAATAGTAGTTTAGTCTTGACCGACGTTTTCCTTCGTAACATTTTTTCATCAGTTATTAACCTTAATGTCAATTTGCCTAAAAAAAAATCGAAAAAAACTTCACCATTTTTTTAATAATTGAAATACGATCACAAGAAAAACTCGGTCAAATATTATCGATTTTGAGAAAGACTCGTTCAATATTTTGAGAAATAATTTTGAGAAAAACTCGGTCTAATATTATTGATTTTGAGAAAAAATCGTTTTTTTGTTTTGTTTGTTTTAGATCACTCGGGTGGCCAAAATCAAATACACCGTTGACCCCCTCGCGATCGAAGGTCCTTCACGAGATTGTTTATAACTTCTTTAATTATTAATCTTTTTTGTGAAGTTAGATTATTTTTAGAAATTACACAAGTCTATTACGAGTAATGTACATCCAAATGAATGTCCAAACGCATTTTTAATCATCTTACTTATTCCTTCAACATTTGTGTCTTTAGATAACCCTAATTTTCGGTTTGTCAAAGTTCTGGAAATACAGAGCAAGCATTTTTCACAGCTGACCATTTGTGAGCATTTAAAATAAGTAAATACCTATCAGGCTGCCCTCCTCGATGTGTCACAACCTCATGTTGCTTGGACAACCGTGGTTCATCCTGTACTCGACGTAGAGCATACCAGTGTTGTGCCAGTAGTAGAGAGCGAGCACGACCAGAGCATGCCACCACTGGTGAGAGGAACCGACGTAGTCGACGCAACCTAATCATTGTATTCCAATAAAAAGAACAGCTGTACAACGAAATTCTCATATATCCCTAATGGCTCAATTACAGGCTCGAATAGAAGCAATCTCGCCTAATGACAGGTTCAAATAGAGGCAATAACAGCTAATAACAGGTCCAAACAGAAGCAATTGAATTTAAGAAATGGAAACGTAATCGTTCTTGATGAGCCCGTATGAATTGCTAAACACTATCAAAGACGGATGTATTGTCTTTTAATTTTCCAATTAGGAATTAAACCCTCTAAAGAGACGATTAAAAATAACTGTTGGGGACTTAATAATAATGATTATTGCTAATGATATTAAAATTATTGCGTCACCTATAAATCTATACCTCGTACTCATTTTTTTTTACGTTCATTGAAAAAAAAATGCATACATCGTCATTTGACTCAACTGGACTCAACAGGAAGAAAGTAAGCAATATTGGGGATTTTTTAAACTGAAAAATAATTATTCTACAATTATCAAACTTTAGGTATACTTTAATTGTATTTTTAAGTACACGAAACAATTTTTTAAAATTATTTCATCATCAAAATGGCGGAGCTGTGGCAGAGTGTTACAGCAAGGTTGCCGCGGGAGTTGCGAATCGGCGTGCAGTCTAGCTTTCCGTAGACTTTGATTTGTAAAAAAGTTCAAACACTTTTTCAGTTAGAACATGTATAGTTTCTATGTGACGGTAATTAAAATTGAAAAATGAAAATTTGAGAAAATGGCACGCATTTAGAAAAAAACAACATTTCGCGCAACATTTCTGTAAAATATGGATTGAAAAAGTAGTTTTTTTTTTTTCAATTTTTCAAAAACAATTTTCGTCAAGTAGACGGTACCAATATTATCAATATTGTGACCAAGTTTCAACTCAATCGGCTAAACAGTTTTTAAGTAATCCTGCACGCGAATTTCGATTATGCAGTTTTGAGAAACTTTGGGAAAATATTCTACATATATAGTTCTATCGTTTAAGGGGTTAGGCCACAGTAGCGGGTAGAAAATCCCGTGCGAGTTAAAAAAAAATCGTATGAAAAAGTGATTCACTCGTAAAATTAATTACACATCTATTTAGTATGAATATCAAGCTGTTAGCATTTTTTTCGATGTACAAAATGGCCGACTACTCGAAACTTCTCGAAACAGCGTTTTTCCAATTGGCGTGACAAATAACTTCAACAATTTTCACTCGCCTTACTTCAAATTTAAAAGTTATGTTCCTAATTGCATTTCGCAGAGAAGTACGTACGGAATTTCAGATTAATCGAAAACTTTTCATTTTATGAGCAGTTTATGAGCAGTTATCACGAAATTTTTTTATTGAAAATTCATTTCTTAAGTTCAAATACCTACAACTTTTGAATAAAACAATATTTTTTAAATTCCGTACGTACTTCCCTAGGTATTTTAATGTAGATTGACGAGATCTTCTGTTTTTTGTTCTAGGTCAAAACTCTGGATGCTAAATGTCACACCGCGGAGCGCCGAAAAAGAGATAACAAAAGAAAATATTAGTAGTCGGCCATGTTGTACGTCAAAAAAATATAGATTTTTTTTAACAGCTTGATATTCGTACTAAAAAGATGTGTAATTAATTTTATGATTGAATCACTTTTTCATACGATTTTTTTTTAATTCGCACTTTGATACGAAAAAAATGGTTAAATTCGCGCATGATTTTATACTCGTCACTGTGGCCCAACCTCTTGAGGAAAAAAAAGAAATCAATTTTTTGATCGTTGCAAATGTATCTTCCGCCTTAAAGTTCGCCGGTTCGAGGCACCTACCAGTAAACGCCCATAACTTCCGCAATTTTGAACGGACTTGAAATTTTCAGACAATGTCTTTGAAATCTTGTATTTTGAGAATCCGTCGAAAACCAATAGTCGATATTTTCAAAAATGTCAACCACGTGTAAGCCCTCAATGCCCAGTTGATCTAGGGGTTCACGGACATGAATCTCTGCAGATTTATAAATAATAAAGGTAAAAGCAACAATATTTACCTGGAAACAAACGTTCGGGCATTTTGCTCAGATATATAGCGAATGCAGCGCCGCTGATGACGTACATTCCGAGCACTCTTGGTATGAGCATTTTGACCATTGGGTTATCCATCCCTCCCATCACCATACCCCAATGAAGTGTTGGCAATACCCCATAGGCAGCCCAAGCGACGAAAACAATGAGCTTTATGTTGCCATTCACCTCGAGCTTTGGTATTTGGAGTACCATTGCTATTACAAATATCAATAGGACGGTCGTCAGATAGAACTGTTGGAGTTCCTGCAAAACAATTTATTACACTTCTATATTCAGGCGTATTTTATTGTTGTTATGATTAATATTTTCGATGCCCTTTCAGGCTTTTGCATCTTCTGTTTTCACTTTTGGTCCGGACTGGTTGTTTGCACCATTTTTAGCTCCTTGAAGAGCTGGATTTTTTTCGATATTAAAAAAAATTATTTTTATTATGTTATTTTGATCATTTTTATTCAACAGCGAAGCTGCCTATTCACGCTGAATCAATTTATCATGGATATTTTTTGTACAATTATTTCCACTGGCCTATCGTAATATATGTTTACCGACTGAATTTTCATGTCAAGAATTTGCAGCCGAGTTTTGTAAATTGCACCCTTCGAGAATTCTTTACCCCGTCAAGGTAGACATTCGTACATTTTATAATTGTTTATTATTCACTATACTTTCAAGTTTCTTGAGAAATTTTTTCTCTGGAATATGTTTAATTGCATTGTTCTCGAAGCTATATTTTTCAAGACGATCTACAAATGAGTTGAACAATTTTAAATCCCTTTGAAGCTGTATTTTTTCGACTTTCCAATAGAGTGAATGTTTTTTTGTCATTTAGCACCTTTCTAAAATATATGAAGCGCAAAATTCGCCGGAAAAAAAAATATTTTGATCTTAAATTATGATAATTTGTTTATTTTTTTGTACTTAAAAAATTTGGCTCGGCAGACGATAACTGATATTACTTTATAAGGATCTTTTTGTATTTTTCAGATCCCTCAACCCCTGGGGCAATAATCAGAAAATAAAATAAATTATCAAAAAATTCGACGTAGTCAACGTACCAATAAATAATGACGTTAAAGTTTACATCGTTGGAATGCAATGAAAATGATTTTTTTTTATTTTCTCAATTTTCTTTGGTATACTTGAGTTACGAAAATCATGCAAACGTTTTTCAGTACTTGCAAAATATGATTTTGGACAATAATGAAAATGAAATTGTGAGAAATTTTCGTTGCATTTCAACGATGCAAACTTCAACCCCATAATAAATATCATCGTACGGATATATTTCCGGATTCTTTTGGGGATCAGTCTTGGAAAAAAATTGCCACGAAACGCCGATTTCCGGCCGGGCTGGAGGCGAATAGTTGAATTACCTTGTGACACCAAAAGGCATAATACACTCCGGACATGTATATAGCCAGGAGACTGAGAGCAATGCCAAAAAGATCGAACGACAAGAAGCACCAGTAGTCCTTCTCGCTCCTGCAGGAGAACGTGTGATACACCGAAGAAAGTATCATGCAGGCCTGAAAGAATTCGATTTTTTTTCTCAACATATGAAAATCTCCGAGGGCATTTTTTTGCCCTCCCCATTAGACCGAATCATGGGGATTTTCGTTCACAAACCTGAAAGCATATTAGCAGCAGTGCAACGATGACCTTGTCGCCGAAAGGAGCGTGAATATTTAATAAACAAAGATCATAGAGCGTGAGGCCCAGAAACAGCATCCATCCAAAAACGTGGCTCCATATATTTATGGTTTCGTTCGTCCACCAAAATACGCTGTGACGATGAACAATACATTGAAACAACACAAATCAATGATAATACGAAATAAAGTGGATCATTATTTTGCCGCACATTTTTTGCTCGGCGTTATTTTCTATTTTTGTCGTTTCGGAGGACGAACCTTTCTAGGCACAATTTCGTAGTGAGGTAGCCACGGTAACCGTGAAGTATGAAAGGATTGTGCTGTAGATATTCCGGTGCTTCCTCGTAGGCCAATAACCGTCTCATTTTTTCCTCATCCTCCAGTGTTATTTTTTTGCCATTGAGAGGCGAGGCCGCCGGATCTTTCGGACGCACATGAGCTGCCTGAAAAATTATTATCTCACGTCATACCTCTCTTCAGGCGTAGTGTATAAGTGCAATAGATCTCCTCAAGTTATCAGCGTTGAAGAGGCACGTCAGAATTTTTCAACTGGGCCGACGGATGTATGTGAGGAGAGGAAAAGAAAGAATAATTGTGCAACGAGTGTAAAATTCAACGAAACAATTCACGAGATGAACAAACGTTTATTGAGGGCCAGAATTCTGATGCATAATTGACGACTTACAGCAAAAATGCACTTTGAATCGAATTTATTCCTTCCCTGCCAACCATCTTTTCCTTCTGCTCTCGCATCTTCCAAACTGCTTAAATGTTCGTTAACAAGCCATAATAATACACTTGAAGCACTCGAAACAAAGAAAAGGTTGCAATTTTGGAAAAAAAAATGACGTGGGTATCGAACGAAAACCATGTTTTTCTTGTTGCCCAAATTTTGGGAGGCAGATTTGCGTGTCAGTGCAGTTAGCAGAGCATTTGCCAACAGATCAAAATTAAGTGAGCATTCTATTCGCATGCAGTCGAGTTCTATGCTTCCTAACCGTTTTTTTAAGTAGTTGTGGGGATTTTGTAAAAAAAAAAGTGATTGAACAAATGATTGCTAACTTCGCGTAGCAGAACAATTTGCAGAAAATCATAAATTACCGGGAGTTCTTTGTATATGCGGCTAAGTTCTATAGTTCCTGATAGTTTTCAACAATAGTTCTGGTGATTTGGCACAAAAAATGACGGATATTTTTTGTGTGCTCCTTCCTATAGACATATGCTGATGGATAGGCATGAGCTCTGGGTGCTTTTTCTGTGAAACATTATAGTTGAGGTATGGTTTAATATATTTGAGAATAGTTCCGGCTTCCAGCTATTTCCAAATAATTGTTTAAAACGTTTATAAATATCTCAACGATACAAAAGTGCTCTGCTGATAGATAGGCGATAGTTCCAGGTGCTTTTTGTGCGAGATATTATAGTATAGGTATTGTTTAATGTATTTGAGAGTAGTCCGTTTTGATTTCCTCTACATGGTTCTGAAGTTCTATGTATTTTTTTTCAATAGCTCACTTGTTAGTAAGGAATTTTCGTTTTTCGTTCGGTGGGGGGGGGGGGGACTCCACAAACTTTAGTCGAGTGTACTGTTGTAAATATTTATCTGATGAGAAAAAGTTGTAAAGATATTTATCAGAACTCTTACGGGGGCAACCAGAACTCCCACAAAAAAAATATTTTTCCAAATAAAAATTTGGCTCAATTTTGGCAACCTGGCCTCCAAAAAAAGTCGTTTTGCCGAGAAAAAAAATTTGGTCTCACTCAAAGCATTCCATCGCGCCATCAATCTACTGCTCAATCGATGGAAAAAAATCAGTTCTGGTTCCCTCTCACATACTTTTGGAGTTCTATGTACTTTTTATAGATAGTTCTGATGTGAGACACGATTTTTTTTCTCGTTGAGGGGGGGGGGGCGAACTTCACAAAATTTACTAGAGCCTAACGTTGTAAATATTTGTCTGATGAGGAAAAGTTGAGGAGATATTTAACAGAACTCTTGCGGGGGCAACCAGAACTTCAATCAAAAAATCATTTATCCGAAATAAAAATTTGGGACCACTCAAAGCATTCCATCGCGCCATCCATCTACTATTCCGTCGAAGGAAAAAAAAGGAAATCCGTTCTGGTTGCCTCTCACTTAGTTCTGGAGTTCTATGTACTGTTTATTGATAGTTCAGTTGTTACTGGCTTTTTTTTCGCTAGGGGGTGAGGGGGGGGGGGGGGGGCAATTTCACAAAATTTACTCGAGTGTACCGTTGTAAATATTTGTCTGATGAGGAAAAGTTATAATGATATTTAACAGAACTCTAGCGGGGGCAACCAGAACTTCAATCAAAAAATCATTTTTCCGAAATAAAAATGTGGGACCACTCAAAGCATACCATCGCGCCATCCATCTACTATTCCGTCGAAGGAAAAAAAAAGGAAATCCGTTCTGGTTGCCTCTCACATAGTTCTGGAGTTCTATGTACTGTTTATTGATAGTTCAGTTGTTACTAGCTTTTTTTTTCGCTGGGGGGTGAGGGGGGGGGGCAACTTCACAAAATTTACTTGAGTGTACCGTTGTAAATATTTGTCTGATGAGGAAAAGTTATAATGATATTTAACCGAACTCTTACGGGGGCAACCAGAACTCCGAAAAAAATTCATGTTTCCGAAAAAAAAAATCGTTTTCACACAAAGTGTTCCATCGAGCCATCAATCTACTGCTGAGTCGACGGAAAAAAATCAGTTGGGGTTGCCTCTCACATAGTTCTGGAGTTCTATATATGTTATATTGATAGTTCGGCTTAGTAACGATTTTTTTGCGTTGGGGGGGGGGGCGTACTACACAAAATTTACTCGAGTGTAATATTTGTCCGATTCGGCAAAGTTATAATGATATTTAAATACATTTTAACTTTCCCTAGTTGCCCCCGCAAGAGTTCTATTAACAGAACTCTTGCGGGGGCAACTAGAAAAATAGCTCCGAAAAAAATTCATGTTTCGGACAAAAAAAAATTGGTTTTACTCAAAGCATTCCATCGCGCCATCAACCTACTGCTGAGTCGACGGAAAAAAAAAGAAAATCAGTTGTGGTTGCCTCTCACATAGTTCTGGAGTTCTATGTCCATTTTATTGATAGTTGGGTTGTTAGAAACGGTTTTTTTAATTGGAACGGGGGGTGGGGGCAATTTCTCAAATTTCATTCGAGTGTAACGTTGTAAATATTTGTCCGATGAGGAAAAGTTCAGAAGATATTTAACAGAACTCGTGCGGGGGCAAACAGAACTCCAAAAAAATATTCATTTTTCCGGGAAAAGAACTTCGTTCCACTCATAGCATTTCATCGCGCCACCGATCTACTGCTTAGTCGATGGAAAAAAATCAGTACTGGTTGCCTCTCACGTGGTTCTGGAGTTCTGTGTACTTTTCATTTATAGTTCTGTTATTAGTAACGATTTTTTTTTGCTAGGGGGGCGGGGGGGCCACCTCCACAAAATTTACTCGAGTGTAATGTTGTCAATATTTGTCTGATGAGGAAAAGTTGTAAACCTATTTAACCTATTTATAATAATAAGTAAATAAGTAAATAAGTAAATAAGTTAAAAATAAATAAGTAAACCTATTTATGCGGGGGTAACCAGACCTCCAAAATAAGTCGTTTTGCGGAGAAAAAAAATTGGTTTCACTCAAAGCATTCCATCGCGCTATCATTCTACTGCTCAGTCGGAGGAAAAAAAAGAAAATCAGTTCTTCTTGCCTCTCACATAGTTCTGGATTTCTATGTACTTTTTATTGATAGTTCAGTTGTTAGTAATGATTTTTTTTCGCTTGAGGCGTATAACTTCACTAAATTTACTCGAGTGTACCGTTGTAAATATTTATTCCGTGAGGAAAAGTTGCAAAGATATTTAACAAAACTCTTGCGGGGGCAACCAGAGGTCCAAAAGAAATTTAATTAAAAAAAATTTGGTTTTACTCCAAACATTCTATCGCGCCATCATTCTACCGCTCAGTCAGAGGAAAAAAAACGAAAATCAATTCTGGTTTATAATATCTTACGCAGAAAGCACTTGAAAGTAACGCCTATCCATCAGCAGAGCATCGTTGTATAGTTGAGATATTAAAAAACATTTTTAACAATTATTAGAAAACAGCTCAAAGCCGGAACTATTCTCAAATACATCAAATAATACCAAAACTGTAATGTCTTATACAACAAGTACCCAGAACTCATGTCTATCTATCAGCATATTTCTATTGAAGGTTTGACAAAAAAAAATTCCGTCCCCTTTTTTGGTAAAATCACTGGAACTATTGCTAAAAACTATGAGGAACTATAGATTTAAGCCGCATGTACAAAGAACTGCTGGTAATTTATGGTTTTTTGCAAAATGATCCGCTCCGGGAAGTTAGCAGATCATTTTTGCAATCACCTTTTTTCACAAAATCACCAGAACCATTTCTAAAAACCATCAGGAACTACAAAACTATATTGCTTGCGAAGAGAACTCTCACTTCATTTTGATGTTCTGGCAAATGCTCTGCTAACTTCACTGACACCAGATTTGGGCCCCGAAAACCACGGAAACATTTTTTAAGATTCTACTTTAGTGATCTATGAATTAAATTTGCAAAATATGGTTTCAGACAATAATAAAAAAAAAAGAATATTGAAGAAAAAAGTATCGTTGCGTTCCAACGATACAAACTTAAGGGGGGATTGTCTTTTTTTTTCGCAAAATTTACCGCTTTTTGGGATTTTTTTTGTGAAGAAAGTATACAACGGAAAACTTGTGAAACTTGGCATATAGTTTTATTGATCTGTTTACTACATACAAAAAATTTTTTAAACAATTTCAACAAAAAATCCGCCTCCCACCCCCCTCGACGAGCGATGGTCCTTTTTTGATGATGTGCACGATTTCTCAAAAACTATTCAACCGATTGCCTTCAAATTTGGACAGAATGCTCAGCTGACATCCTTTTATCGTTTGATGAAGCAAAAAAGCAATACGTTTAATAGTTTTTTATTTATAACAAAAAATCGATCAATTTTTTTTCGAAAAATCGATACTTCAAGTTCAAAACGTCACCAAATCGTCAATTTTTTTTCCCTTCATCGAACGATAGCTATATGTGTCTAAAGTAAAATGCTTTTTGGGTTTTTGTTGCAGGATGAACGTGAAGGCTGTAATCGTACACACCATCAAAAAAGGACCATCGCGCGTCGAGGGGGGTGGGAGGCGGATTTTTTGATGAAATTGTTTAAACATTTTTTTGTATGTAGTAAACAGCTCAATAAAACTATATGCCAAGTTTCACAAGTTTTCCGTTGTATACTTTCTTCACAAAAAAATTCCCAAAAAGCGGTAAATTTTGCGAAAAAAAAGACAATCCCCCCTTAAACGTCATGAAAAATAGAAATTCTTAAGACTCAACGAGCCAACTTAACGAGTTAAATAAAATTGAAATTTTCAAAATATCGATTTTCTTTAATTCTATTTTCGTAATGTACACACACAGAAAATTTCTTGTCAATCCGGCGAATATTCTCGAAGTTACACGCACATTTGTAATGACGTGTCAATCAATTTTTGTTTTGTTTTGAAAAGCCGCCATTTTTACAAAAAATATTATTTTGCTTATTCCTTCAATCAATTACGAGATAATCCATTATATTAACGAAATATTTTGGTTTTTTCATTTTAGATCATCCAGTCCAGAGATATCGTGCTCACCGCAAGACGCCTTTTAGCTGCCTATAGCAGCTTGCAAAATAATTATTTTTAGAAATAAAAAATGTAAAAATACAGTTAAAAGTTACCATATTATGTGTACAAATTTTTACGTTAATAGATTTAAAGGTCTGCTCAAGAAAAATTCTTGAAAAATCGATTTTTTTGGCCCTCCTGACTGTGTATATCCCCTTAAGGCGGTCATCCCATGTGACAGGTGAAAAAAAAAATCGAGCATTTTTTTTGCGCAATTTGCAAAGAGAGTTTGCGTGTTATATGGACCCGGCATAGCTGAGTCATGGTGAGTCAACATTTTCTTCGTGTAAATTGTACTTGAACTTTTAAACGCGTCTTTCTCATAACTATATTTTTCAAATCGGCCTCCATGCTATCTAAAAAACTATGGAACGTGTATTACCCTCAAATTTTTATGGTACAGTCAGCACATCTATAGTTCTCACCCGAACTAGAATATTTTTAATATCTGCCATACTTCTTTAGCTGAAAAAGACGAAAATGAATGACGAAATTTGGAAGTTAACTTTCAAAACCGTGCCAAAAATTCAATTTTCGATATTTTCACTTTACTCTAGTTCCAGCTATAGCCTCATGTCAACAAATTAAAGCGCCGTTTGATTTTTTTATTTCACACGAGCAAAACCTCCGGAAGCATGGCGCCGTCATCCAACTTTTTTATTCATGAGTGTCTTCCGAAAGATGCAAAGTCGACTCAACCGGTTATTTTTGTTTGATAAAATTTTCGGGACTGTTAAGATGTTAATAAATGTGTGGTGAAAATTCAACGATAGTGTGTTTTAATAGTTCATAAAAAAAATTCCACAAAAATAGCTGTCACATGGGATGACCCCGTTAAAATTCCATTGTGAACAACTTTTCTCATGCCCATATTTCGATTTTCGCGGAGAGAATCGACTTTCCGCACTGCTGGGAAAAAACTGCAATGCCTTCGAATGAAAAATGCTAGCCAACGATATTTCATGGTTTCATTGCGATTTTCACTTATTGCGGTCATCGAAGAGATCGAGTTCGCATCGAACCACCGTTTATCTTCGTAAGAAGGTCGAGGTTCCATAGGATTTCACTAGCACTAAGTAGACCGCACTCTCCACCTTTATAGATAGTAATGTCAGAGCGATTACACACACACACGTGTATGCATTTGCGAGACCGAGTCCGTCAACGATCCGGGAGAATGTCTCCAATATTAAATTCCGCGAACAAGTCGTAAAAGCTTTTTTGAAAATGGGGAACATGAATAACGATGACGTTGAAGTTTGCATCGTTGGAATGCAACGATTTTTTCTTTTTATTTCTATCAGCCAAACAAAAAATCAGCCAAAAAATGTGAGCAATTACGAAACAAAAATGATTTTCGTTGCATCCGAACGATGCAAACTTCAACATAATGGAAAATCGTGCCGGAAACGTTACAATTTATTGTGTATTTCGCATGAATAATTTTGTGGTAATTTTACGATTGATGTTACATTTTACAGTTTTTTTTTACGTTTGGTAAAAATTATTATAATCTATTACGAAAGGAAAAAAGAAATAATTTTGATTGCTGTATATAAAATTATATGCCCTAGGGAAAGTAATAATTAATGGAGACCCAACATGTATAGTTGCTTAAAATAAAACCATTCTGACAAAGTTAAATATTGCTGGTACGAATCGAGTGCATATTTTCAAGAATTGAATAAAAGGAAAAATATAAGAAAATAAATAAGGAAGCAATGTAGAGTGGGTCACGTTTGCCGATTTATACATGGACTGCAGTATCACTGCGGTGAGCCAGGTGTCTAGTTCGAATGACCTGAATAGTGTATGATTGTAAAATAAGCCGGAAGTCAATTCCGGTTTCATAATGACGCATATTTATTTCGGCTTCTTAATTCTTAACCTTGCATTTTCTCTGGAAAATTGCACGACCCTGCGATAACGCACCTAACGACAACAGTGGGAAAGACATCGCGAGTAGCAATTGATGTAATGCGAAATGATCGTAAACCGGAAATCAAGGCAACACTTTGTGTTTCGCGATACAAGAGGTTCTCGTATAACTGACCTCTCGAAGGAAACGTCAATGGATTGGAAAAGAGAACAAATGTTTAACATACTTGACCGTTTATGATAATTTATCGGTTCGATTGTACACGAGTGCTCGAACGAACGATCGTGCAGTAGGCTTACATTTGATCGTGCTAGATGAAAAATATATATATATATATATATATATATATATATATCATTGATCTTGAGGTTGCTAATTGCTATCGATAAATTCAACTAATACGAAGAAACAAAAGCGGTAAGATTGCAATGTTGTTAATGCACTTGCGGAACACGTTCGTCGCTTAAGGCAACCCAAATTGAAGAGGAAGGTCCAACGTATGGTGCAGGAATAGCAGATTGCTGGTAAACTTATGATTGCAACGATATCACTGCTACTAAAACTTTCAGGGGCTATACCAGTGTGACACTTTTAAAAAATCGATTTTTTTTGCCTTTTTCGACAGTTTATACTTTCAAGAATATCATTATCACTTATATCATTTATATCAATATGATTTTATCTTGCAAAAATCCATAGTTAAATCTTTAAAAGGATTTTTCTCGACATGAAATTTTTTTAATTCGCTGCCATTGTAACTCAAAGAGCAATGATGCGATTGACTTGAAATTTGAACTCAGTACTCTTGAATATATTTACTCTACAATGACGTAAAACGACCATTTTATAGGCAAGAAAACAGACTTTCTTCATAACTATGCCATTTTGTTACATTTTGATATTTTTCGAAACCCCTACGTCATTGTACAGGAAATACCTTCCAGTTTAACGACATTTTTCTTTTTTTGGTTTCAGCTACTCAATCGGCCGGAATCACGTCAGCAGTGGAGGAACTTTTTTTGCGCCTCCGAAGGCAGCCCTTGGAACTCAATATTTTTCTATGAAAAAATTATGTAATATAGGACAAATTTAGCCAAATATATTCTCAATTTTCCGACACATTTAATCGAGTACTTTTCTTTCAAAGAACTCCCGAAAATCACCCAAATTTTCAGCGTTCACACTGGTATAGCCCCTTAAGCGCGTTTCTCTTGCAGTTTGCAAAACGGTGTACACGATTTCTCGACATCTAATAAACGGATTGACTCGAAATTCTGTATACTTATTCAGTGCAATAGTAGTTTAGTCTTGACCGACGTTTTTCTCTTTAACATTTCTTTTTCATTAGCTATTGACAATAATGATGTCATTTTTTCGTGAAAAATAGAAAAAAAAACGTAAATTTTTTTTTGATGATTGAAATACGATAGCAAAAAAAGCTCGGTCAGGTGTTGGCCAATATTATCTATATGAAGGAAAAACTCGTTTTTTTTGTTTCAGATCAACCGGGTGGCCAATATCAAGTACACCATTGAGCCCCTCACGTTCAAAGGGCCTTCACGAGATTGTTTATAACTTCCTTAATTATTAATATGTATTTATAGAATTCCGTACACAACTTTGTTTATGTACAATCCATAGATACTCGAAACCTTGATACAACGACATAATATTACAGTGAAGCTTCAGTTGTACGTTTTTCAAGAGGTACATCGAATATGACGTATAAGTGAGAATAACGTAGAATTGAAATATAGCATGTATCCAAAACTCTTTAACATTTCAAAATGGCGATTGGTGCATAATTCCCTATGTTTTTCAATAGCAGTACCTGTATTATGTTAATGTTTGGTTTTTCTATTGAAAATTTGATTGGTAATAATTGCGTAATGAGCCAACTCAAGTTTTCGAATTTCCGTTTTGAACTTTCATTTAATGCAAGTTTGTAACACTAAGCTTAGACGTTTTAGACTAGTAAATAACGTTTTAGACGTTTTTTACTAGTCTAAAACGTCTAACGTTTAGACGTTTTAGACTAGTAAACAACAAACAGGTTCGTATTGATAAGAGATATGTAATCACCGTACGTGCATACATAATCGAGGTCCGAAGCATCAAAACATCAAAACGCGCTCACATGAAATTTTCTCCGGCAAGAGAATATCACGTGTGATTAACGTATAACTGAGAAAAAATGAAGCTCGAAGCCAACGCTGGGGAATGAAATTATTAACTTATAAGCGCGATAAACGTATAAGCGAAAAACGTAGAAATGAAACTTCTTACTTTCTTTATGAACGGAGTCTGCCAGGGCTAGAGAAATTTGACGTATAAATGATAAAAACGTATAAGTGCAAAACGTATAAACGAGTATGCTCTAATTGGTAATTGCTCGTAAAAATAGCTCTAATTTAAACCTTTCTTACTTTACAAAATATCCCTCCATTTATAATACTAATGTATGTTTCTTAAAGAACATTTTACGGAACATGACCTCGATATAATGAAACCTCAATATCCCGAAAACTCGATATAACGAACTGCTCTAGAGATTCGTTATATCGAGGTTCGTCTGCATATACAAATAAATGTCCGAACAATTTTTCAATCATCTTACTTACTCCTTCAAATTTTATTTTTATACAACATTCTTAAAATGTTATTCAGAAAAACTATAAAATAAATCGAGATTACAGATATAGGTGTTTATTATAAATATCAGTGACCGTATACAAAATTTTTTTTTAAGCGATTAATTTCAAAATGTCGTCTGTGCAGCGTTTATCTTAAAACGGAATTTTTTAAGTTGGCCGGAAACATAACTCAGATAATTTTCAACCGATTCACTTGAAATGTTGAATATATCTTGATAAATACATTGTCTATAGAAGTACGTAGGATTTTTTTTATATTGCACATTTCATTTGTTATTAACAATTATCTGGCGATTTTTTAGTCAAATTTTCGGAAAGTGAAAAATTTGCCTAAAAAATCGTCAGATAATTGTTAATAACAAATGAACTGTGCAATATAAAAGAAAAATCCTACGTACTTCCATAGACAATGTATGTTTCAAGATATATTCAACATTTCAAGTGAATCGGTTGAAAATTGTCTGAGTTCCGGCCAACTGAAAAAATGCAGTTTTGAGATAAACGCTGCACAGCCGCCATTATGAAATTAATCGCTTCAAAAAATTATTGTATACAGTCACTGATGTGTATTATAAACACCCTTTTTTGTAATCTCGATTTATTTTGTAGTTGTTCTGAAAAAAAAAAAAAATTCCCCAAAAAGCCTATTTTTTCGGCCTCTAGAGTGGCCTAAGGCCTTAACTGCAAAAACAATTCCGTCAACCACATTTATTGTCCAACAACGCTTATTCAAAAAAAGTTCGGAATAAAAGACACCGAATTCATTGTTGAACGCCACGTTCAATTGCCAAGATCGATAAGGCCTATAACTTAATTTTGTACGTACGAATACTCCTCCGAGTGGTCGTCAAGCGACCTTCAAAACTTTACACAATCGCGGTACAGCCCTCAACGTTAAACGGGTCAATAATTGAAACGTGTAAACTTCACCAAGGTACTTTCGACTCTAAGGTACCTCATTAATCTTTGACATCGACTGACTTTTCATTATTTTCTTTCGCTGACTCGAAAAGATGTAAGAGTGGATCCAACTGCTGGATCGATAGTTCATGTTGGGTAACAAAAAATCGATCTCTGGCATTTAATACACAAAAGAAGAAGTGTTAAGTCATTGCCCGTGAAAACGGTAATCCCGTGTTCGACGTTTCGGTTCGTACGAGGATATATGGCAACGGTGACCTTAATGAAGGTGCGATTTCGAGACAACAAAGGCAGGACCATTGGGTACCAAAGTAAATGAGGGCTTGCGGAAAGACAAAGGGATGATGAAAAAAATACAGACAGAGGTTTCGATCAGAGAGAAACCGTCAGAGAAACAGAGTGGGGGGGGGGGGGGTTGCATGTGGGCGCAAACGAGAAAAAGACATGGACAAAGAAACCGTGACGAGAAAAAGAGAGAGAGATTTATTGCGTGCTCCGGAACAAGTTCCCTAAGAGCACCGTGCTTTCATGTTTGTACATTGCGTTCAGTTGCGAAGTATGTAACATTGGAAATCATAACGTATATACATAACATTCAACATTTAAAATAAAATAAATAAAATAAAATAAAGATAAAAATAGAAAATAGAAAAATAAAAAATAAAATCAAAATATGTAGGTATAAATAAATAAATAGAGAGAGAGACAGAGAGAGAGAGAGAGAGAGAGAGAGAGAGAGAGAGAGAGAGAGAGAGAGAGAGAGAGAGAGAGAGAGAGAGAGAGAGGAAGAGAGAGACGAAATCATTTACAGACTTAGCATCATAAACAGGTATTTAAACCTGCATATCTAAGAGATAGGAGAGTTACGATATAAGTGGGTCGAAGCAACGGGACCTGCTTTTCATCTTCACACTGTGTCAAGCTAAAGCCTCAGGCTCCTTTCTTCTCTCTCTCTCTCTCTCTCTCTCTCTCTCTCTCTCTCTCTCTCTCTTTCTCCCTCTCGTCTCTCTGCTTTAAACTGGACTAGGACATGGTGAGTGAAAAAATGCGGCTATCGCTCATTCAGCGTTGAATTTTTTTTTTTTGCTGCACGTTGTCCGTTCACGGCGTGTGCGCCGGGCGCTTCCACGAGAGTATCGACGCGTTGCAGACGGGAGACCGGCGTCCGCGTCTGCCGCATTTAACTTGCAGCATTGAAAGCGACTTTCAATACGGACTGCACGTAAGAACACAGGGCTTGTATGCACTTCGCGAACGAAAACGAGTCGATTCATCGTAAATTCAATGCAGAACAAGTCATCTTCAGTCATGGTAAAGTAACCCAAGTAACTGCAATGACCGGTAATACAAATAATAAAATCATAGTATCAGGACTGTGACAGCTTTGCTATGATGGTGCATGTATTTTTTGACGATTCAAGATGTATAATGAGTTGGAATGCACATTCGATTGTAGAGTAGATCTTGCAATTCTGTAGATTTGTCCGAAGACATTCGAAATTGTGGAATGCTTTCGTAATTGATGGGTTGAAATTCATTGATAGGCACATTTTTTAATTTGTTTAAAATGTTTTTTTTTTTTTTAGAAAAAAATGCGATCTTTTTCGTGCAAGTACTTATTTTTTCAACGCATCTCCCACTTTTGAACGAATGTTTGGGCAGGCAATTTTTGTTTTTCTAAAAAAATAAATTTTCAGCGATAAAATGAGGATCATGAACTACAAAAAAAACGTCTCTACGAAAAAAATTAATATTTACCAAAATACAACGATCTGAAAAACGGCTGGGGTCCGATCGACCCCATATGCAGTCAGAGGTTCTTGGCGGAAGTGTGCAGCCGAAGAGTCGATCATAGCCAATATCCTAACGAAACCGGTTTGATTTTATTATATTAAATAACCTGGTTCAGAAGGGCATTGCTCACCGCAAAAGACGTTTTTGATTCCCGCACATCGGCTGTAAATCGATTACAACTGAACATTTTTACACGGAAAGTAACAGTGTTCTTTAGATGATACTTCTTCAAATACCTAATTTCTGTACAAATATATCGACCCCATTTTCGATTTCAAAATCCAAAAAATTAGCTGTTTTCTACTGTTACAAGTAGGCATAACCCTTTAAGGGGAGGGTAGGAGTTTCAGCGTGAAAAAAAAAACACTTTTGTGCGAATTTTTTTCATCTGTATGGATAAAGTAAATTTATTGTAACCTTTTGTACATTGTTAAGTGTAATTTCAAGAACATTCCGTGAAATTTGTACGCGAAAATATCCACAAACAAGCCGGTGCCGCGTTTTTCTCGAAATCACTTTTTCAAAGTCGGTGTTCACTGCCATTTGAAAACTACATGACCGATTTACTTCATACTTGGTACACACTTTCTACATATAAAATAACTCCCAACGGTTAGTTTGAGATTTTTTTTTACATTGAGGGGGTTTTCCACCCCCAAAATGGCGGCATTTTTCGTGAAAAACAGCAATTTTCACTTTACATGATCACTAAAAGTTTAGAAATTTAAAAAAAATGATCAAAGACCGTTGGGGGGAGGATTTGATGATACTTTGACTAAATTTTACTTGATTTCAGATAATTTCTAGCCGAGATACAGTGAACATCGCAAAACGTGTTTTTCCAAAGGCGTTCTTGGAAAAACTTTGTCACCGGCTTGTTTGTGGATATCTTCGCGCACAAATTTCACGGAATGTTCTTAAAACGACACTTAACAATGTGCAAAAGGTTTCAATAAATTTACTCTATCCATATAGATGAAAAAAAAATCGCAAAAAAGTTTTTTTTTCACGCTGAAACCTACCCTCCCGTTAAGTCACTAATATTGTCTAGAAATTTGAAATAATCGTTTTTCTTATTTTATATTATTATATTACAGACCTTTCTGAATACGCCTGTGAAACCCGTTTAACGATACTCATAAAATTATCCGAGTTATAGGAATGACTAGCTGTGACCGTAACTTCGTACGCGCAGACCATTGATATACGTACCGACGCCGTTTTTTTACATGAACTTTTGAAAACTTTAAGTTCACATATATATTGTTTGATGGAGCCGATTGCGATAAAATAAAAACAATATGGTACTTTAATTCAAGCCTTATATTTTTAGGAAATCTGTATCCAGATTGGGTCAGTATTTTGTAGCGTGATGCGTGCCTAAACAAACAGACAAACGGACGAAAATTCCAAAAATGATCTTAATGCGTTATATCACTTATCCTTCATTCCCGCAGTTGATTTTTTGCAATTATTTTCAATGTTCAGACATGCAAAGTTGCACTTTTATTATATTACTATTAAACGCTTTTTTCTCGAAGTTTTGCATTTACCTTCAGTAGACTGTCTTGCAAAATTGGTAGTTGCAGAATTGAGACGAAATATATATATTTTTTTTTAAATTTATATAACTTGTAGAATTGTCAGAAAAGTAGGAAAAATTGATAATCAGAGTTTAGGCATGCGCCATGTTTACACATTATTTTTTTGCTGGTACCAAAGAGAACTCATACAGATGGTTTGAGTTTGGTTTTTTTTTCTCATTGTTTGGTTTTTTTTTTTCAGATTCATGCAAAACGTCCGTAACACTGATGACCAATTGGGGGCATTTTCCGCGCACCGTTGTAAACAAACGTACTACATGATAATACAGTTTTAAAATTGATTCATACATAGTCTTGGAGGAGCGACAAACATATATAAAAAAATTCAAGAAAAAAAAAACTCGGGAAGGTTAAAAGTTATTCCATTCTGAAAACCACCTCCGAAACAGCGCTTTAGACAACAATACGGCCTCGAATATTAACTTGAAGTTGCTGAATAAAATCGACGCTATTTTTTGCGTCGCAAAATATGTTTACGCGTTGTGTTTTTTAGCTCTGAAATTGTTTTGCGAAAGTTATTCTCCTAGAAGTTGGAGAGTACACCTGTAATTCTATACCCGCTTTGCTCAATTACTTTCGAAATTGCGATTGCCGGTACTTTCTAAAGCGAAAATTATTGCCAGAATTAAAACGATTGGGTGAAGATTTTTTCAACGGGCTTCATCTACCTGAGTGTGGGTCAAAAAATAGCATTTTTCAAAAATATTTTTATTCGATAGTATCACCTTTTAGCTATATTCCCTGAAAATTTAATTGAAATATTCCTAAAAGTTAATGAGCTACAGGTAGCAGCACCGTACTTCAAACTATAAAACGGGATATACATTTACAACGATCGAAAAATCGACTTCTTTTCTTTTTCTTTAAACGACAGAATTATATATGTAGAATATTTTCCCAAAGTTTCAAAGCGAAATTCGAAAAACTCCAAACGTTACAGCCCGTCAACGCTGTGCCTCACCGCTCGGATTCGGAGCGGGCGTGAACTTCAAACGCGTTTTTCTCAAAACTGCATTATCGAAATTGGCGTGCAGAATTACTCGAAAACTATTTAGCCGATTGAGTTGAAACTTGGTAGAAATATTGATAATATTGGTACCTTCTCCTTGACGAAAATTGTTTTTGCAAAATTGGAAACAAAAACTACTTTTTTAATTCACATTTTACAGAAATATTGCGCGAGATGTTGATTTTTTTCGTAAAGGCGTGCCATTTTCTCAAATTTGGATTTTCTTCATTTTAATTACCGTCATATAGAAACTATACATGTTCTAACTGAAAAAATATCTGAACTTTTTTGTAAATCAAAGTCTACGGGAAGCTAGATTGCACGCCGATTCGCAACTCCCGTGACGACCTTGCTGTAACACTCTGCCACAGCTCTGCCATTTTGATGATGAATTAATTTGTAAAAATTGTTATGTCTACTTAAATATACTATTAAAGTATACCTAAAGTTTGATAATCGTAGAATAATTACTTCTTAGTTTTAAAAATTCATCAATATTGCTTTTTTTCTGTCTAAATGTATATCCCGCCTTAAGTAGAAATTTGACATATATCCCATGCAGAAATTTTTTGGGGACTCCCCAGATCTTACCAGATCCCTATGGGGATTTGATAGGGACGCCCCAAGTAAGGAGTCCACACTGGAATCCAAATAGATTTGCTGGGGATTCCCCAGATCCTACCAGATCCTTATGGGGATTTGATAGGGACGGCCCAGGTAGGGAGTCCACATTGGAATCCAAATGTATTTGTTGGGGACTCCCCAGGTTCTACCAGATCCTTATGAGGATTTGATATGGACACCCCAGGTAGGGAGACCACATTGGAATCCAAATGGATCCTGGGCTGTTTCCAGATTAACGTGGTTTGAGAATTTTTTACTAGAAATTATATAAAATGGGATTTCGCGACGCTCTGTAAAAAATTATTCTTTGATGGTCCCGTGCACAGATTTGCTTGGGAGTTTCAAGATGCACCAACGTGTTTCTAGGAATTTGTTAGGATATCGAATACTACAATATATAATTATATTCTTCAGTAACTTCTTTACTTTAGTGTTTACCCATATTGCATATTTATAGTTTGTTATGGGCTAGTATTTTTTATACGAATAAAAAAACTTGTTATAAATTTTAATATGCACACTTTTTGAATTTTTAATACTTGTGCGCATAAAAATTTGTTTTGGACGTGACGGCAATCGGGTTACGATTGCGTCTGCGGTTTATCGCTGTGGGTGTGGACTTTTGTTAGAGCGGCTTAAATGAGGTTTTAAAAGAAAATTAAATGTAAGTATGAAATCATATTTTTATAAACATGATATCTATTACACATTCGCTTAAGTTTATAGCCCGTAACAGCAATTTCTACCCGACCCGGTGGATTTTTCATCGGGATCCAATAGGGATTCCCCATCGGGATCTAACAGGGATTCCTTGTCGGGAGCCAATAGGAATTCCCTATCGGAATCCAATAAGGATTCAGAAAATCGCTTCCGACAAAAGAAAGACGTCGGGCGATAGAACATAAGCGGCGCAGGGTACATATATATTCGTGTCGTCGTTGCAAAGCGCGCGACGATCGAGTTACTGCGCAATCGCGATCGTAAAATTTATTTACTCCAAACACGCATTAATGTTTGTTGCATTCCAATGATGCAAGCATCAACCTTATTAAAGTGTTTAAATTTTATATAGTATGAAAAGTATTCAAAGAATATCCCGCCCATAACTGCACAAGTATTTTTGCTTAATAATAGTATAAAAAGTGTATAAAAACTACGTTACAGCATAAAAAGTATTTAAAGTATTTTTAAAAAGTTCATAAAGTATAAAAAGTACTCGAAGATGGAGATATAAGATACAAGTATTCGAAGAATACTATACAAAGCACTATAAATATTCAGTATGGGTAAACAATTAAAAAAAAAAAAAAAATAAGTATATTGTGGTATTCGATATGTACTCCTTTGTAAACAATAAATTGATCTCTTTAGTGTATCGATGCTTCTATTTTTTGTAGCATTTTGGCCTTACAGAATTACAGAAATACAGATTCCGATGGAAATCCATATTGGATCCTAATAGGGAATCCCTATGGAATCCCTATGGAATCCCGATAGGAATCCCTACTGGATCCCGATGGGAATCCCTTTTGGATCCCGATGGGAATCCCTTTTGGATCCCGATGGGAATCCCTTTTGGATCCCGATGGGGAGTCCCTCTTGGAATCCAATGTACGAGCGTGACGTTTCCTGATAGGGATCCAATGGGGTGTCCCGTTGGATCCCTATCAGGGAGTAGGGAGAAGTAGGGGAATCCTATAGGATTCCAAACACAATTTCTACCTGGGATGTTATTTAATACATTATCCAAACATCTGTGCAATTTGAATAAGTTTGACCACCCCGAACCTGAGATATTTACACTTAAAGTTGGCTTGGTTTACACGTAATAAATGCGTTATGATGTGCAAACAGAGCATCATTAATTCTACCGCCAAAACTAAAATTAAGAAATTGATAAAAAAGGAGGATAAGCTAGAGTAAGATATCACGAATAATGTGAAAAAAATGAGATTCATTCACCATCTAGTTTCCAAGATATAACCATGAGAAGCCCACACAATTTTGGTGCAAAGCCTGGCGAAGCTTGGCAAAGCCTGGACAATCCCGGCAAAAGTTCACTGGCAATAGTAGATCAAAAACACAATATACAATATATTTTACGGCAATAAATTATATCCATCGTATTATCTACTAGTACCGAGTCAATATTGCGTAGTTTTTAATTTTATTTATTACTAATTAAACCAATTATCAATATTTTAAACATAAACATGGTATGTAAACTTTTGGTTGAGATTTTCGCAGAGGAACTACCCTTCAAAGTCGGTGGACATGATATCTCGAGAACCACTCGATGGATTGTTTCCAAATTCACAGGAGATACGACGAGAAACATTTATAGGTCATCGACGATCGCACTTTTGGAAAATCGATCTTCATTTTTTAAGAGTTTCGTAAAAACAACGACTTTTTTCATAGATTTTGTATGCTCGAGTTTCAATCTATCGCCACGGTGTTAAAAAAAAATTATTTAAAAAATCGACGATCGTCAACGATGCGTATTTATTGTTAACTTGAATAACCCGTTTGGTTTTTGGATGTCGGATGCACCGTTTAACCTGGAGAGTGTCCACCGCCAAACGTCGCGAAAAAAATGTCGACATCTGCCGGTTGCCATGTTTTTGTTGTTTTTCTGTTTTTTTTGTGATTTTTTTTTAAGGCTTACAATATATGTCACTTTTGTGTCAAAAAACTGTATTTCTTTCTCGCTTGAAAAACACGCTCGAAAATATCGAGGATGACTTTCGACGCATTTGCGTGGTAGTTGTAAAAGAATGACATCAAAGCAAGTGGAGCCTGTGGATCCAGCGACAACAAAAAAAACTATTATCAGCGTTTAGAGAGTTTATCGTCGAGCGAAGTATACAACAGCGAAAAATGCTACATCGAAAATCATGGGCTTTAGTGGCTAACCCAGAAACGGACAGACGCGTGTCCGTATGCACGATGCGTTTGCTTCTCACATGTCCGTGCGCAATATAACGGCCGATTCGAGTTTCACGCTCATGATTGTGAAATTGTAGGAAGCAAACTCGCGCAAGGAAAGCGTCTCGTGTAGAAGGAAATTCGATATGATGTTTTCGAACAAATCGCAATCATGCTGATTCAGCGTCGCCTCGGGCTCAATTCGATGGAGCGCTGAAATGCACTTGATCGCTAAGCGCTATCGATACTTTTCGATTATTTCATTACAAATTATGGAAAAATCATTCAGACGACAATCGGTCAAGTGCGTAAAGTAATATTCCGTAGCTTTCGAAGTACGCATTTGATTATTCCAAACGTGAATGATATTGAAGTTTGCATTGTTGGGATGCAATGAAAGCGATTTTCACGTACAAAGTTCTCAAATTTCTCTTGACAGATTTGACCTACGAGAGTTGGTCGAACTTTTTTTATAATGTTCATTTAGAGATCTGCAACCGGAATCGGCGAATAAAATATTTTATATAGAAATGCAAATAAAATTTTAACAAGTAAAAAGAATTTCCGTTGCGTGCCAATGATGCAAACTTCGATACCATAAACTTCAATTACTTCTGAAAGTTTGCCAATTAATATGGTTTTTGTGAAACAAGAGTACTTTGTGAAAAAAAATTTCGTACTGTGCATTAAGTATGTCAGGTTGAATTTTGTCAAATTAAGGGGTCAGGCTGCTGTGAAAATGACACCCACTAATTTGTCGCTTGAGATGAAATTGAAGAGGAAGGTCCAGCATATGGTGCAGCAATCGGAGATTGAAACAATATTTCTCAAAAGGGTGTACAAGATTTCTCGACATCTAATGGAGGGATTGACTTGAAATTTGGTACATTTGTTCAGTGTAACGGTAGTTTAGTCTTGACCGACGTTTTTCTGCTCGTCATTTTTTTTCCATTAGTTATTAACAATAATCACATTTTCCGTCGAAAAATCGAGGAAAAAAATTCGACATATTTTCTAATGATTGAAACACGATGACAACAAGAGGCTCGGTCAAGCCTCAGCCAATATTATCTATTTTAAGAAAACTAAACTCGTTTTCTTTGTTTCTTTAACGTTTAAAGGTTCTTTACAAGATTGATTACGACTTATACAATTATTATTTTTTTACAAAATTTAGTACACGTACAAATAAATGCCTAAACGATTTTTCCATCATCTTACTTACGCCTACAATTGTTTTCTTCAATGGACCCTGCTTTTTGGGTGTTGACAGTAGCCTAACGCCTTAAGGGGCGTTAGGATACTGTCCTAACTAACTAACTAACTAATAATACCAGTGTGACACTTTAAAAAAATCGATTTTTTGCCTTTTTCGACAGTTTATACTTTCAAGAATATCCTGTAAAAATTTAAAGGCCGTATCTCTAATATTCCCCGAATGGCAGCCTTCTAAAGAGCAATCGCTCATAGGTATAAAATGCGATAGTTGAATCTTTAAACGTATTTTTCTTGAAATGAGATTTATCAAATTTGCTGACATTGTAACTCAAAGAGTAATTATCCGATTGACTTGAAGTTTGAACTGAGTACTGTTGAATACATTTACTCTACAATGACGTGGGATATTTTTGATAGGATGAAAATTGACGATTTGGCATTGAAAAAAAACGACCATTTTATAGGCAAAAAAACAGACTTTTTTCATAACTACGCCATTTTCTTAAATTTTTATATTTTTCGAAAATCCCACGTCATTGTACAGGAAATACCTTCCAGTTTAACGACATTTTTTCCTTTTTCGGTTTCAGCTATTCAATCGGCCGGAATCATGTCTCAGCAGTGGAGGAACTTTTTTTTGCGCCTCCGAAGGCAGCGCATAAGTCGCTTGAATCTCAATATTTTTCTACGAAAAAATTATGTAATATAGGTCAAATATAGCCAAATATATTCTTAATTTTCCGAAACATTTGATTCAGTACTTTTATTTCAAAAAATTCCCGAAAATCACCCAAGTTTTCAGCGTTCACACTGGTATAGCCCCTTAAGGTAGAACGAGCGCGCAATCTTGATTTCTATAGATTTTGTTCAAATTCCAGATAAAACGACCATGATAAATAAGTTTATGTTAGGTGTGGTTTACCCCGTTAAATTTGCTATGCCGCCAAAACGCAAAAACCCGTCAACTTTAATTTTAATTGCCCTTCAAAATGATATCTGTTTTATTAATTTGCATACAACCCTCTTAAGTGTGGGGTGAAAAAAGGCAAATTGAGGGGTGGTTTACCCCCTAATTAAATTTTTTCTTAACATTTTCATAGTGGATTTTTCATCGCTTTTTATTAGAAGAATTTTCGTTTTTGTTTCATTCAGATCGGTAGATTGCTTCTGGGTGAAACTGCAAAATCACCCCTCGACACGCCTTTCTTTGAGGGCCAGTTTCCCCCCTTAAATCCGTTTTTCCGCCGATAAAAAAAAATACGTGTCTCAAAGTTTTCGATGCTCTATCACATATATGAGTTTCAACAAAATCGGAGGCGGACACCTGAGGGATGTTCCTTGCGAGTGAAATTTTAGAACAGTCGACTACTTAGATTGGGAGATAATGAGTTTCAAAATTGCAACTTTTAACACTGCAGGGTCTGCATTGACCGATAGTCAGGTCGCATAATTCGTCGTACCATTCTATAGTGTTTATAAATTTTGAATACAAATTATGTTTAGATAGCAAACTAGTTAGGGAAAGAGTGAAAAACGTTTGGATTGTCTTTACTATTCAGTTTTGCTAAAAACGTTCAGTAAAGACAGAATAAATATTCGTAAAAACTATTTGTCCCGTACAATAAGAAGACATATGGCAACCCCGCAGAACAGTATTGTTCAATATTTCGAGAAAGAAATAATTATCATGTTCCTAAAGTTAAAAATGTTGTCATAAAAAAACATTTGCATTATAAATATTAATATTTTATATTGTTTATGTTATCTTCATTAACAAATAAAAGTCTTGGTTAATTCATAACTAATTAAAAACTTTGTTCGATTGAAAATTACTTCCAAATAAAAATTTGTGTTGCAGTATTATTTTAAATATGCCGCGCAAACTCACGTCATTGGATAGGTGGAACGATGCGGTGTTGTCATATGTCTTCTTATTATAGGGGACAAATATTTTTAACGGGAAATTATTCCGTCTAAATTTCAATGCAGACCCTGCAGTGTTAAAAGTTGCAATTAAACCCATTATCTCCCAATCTGAATAGTCAACTGTTCTGAAATGTCACTCAAACATGGATAGTGATATAAACAATGTCTGGTCAAAATATGAACAAAATTTATAGAAATCAAGATTGCGTGCTCGTACTACCTCAAAGCCCATTTTTCTCATTCCTTTCGAAAACGAATTATTGTACAGCAACCGCAATGAAGTTTGACTAAAAATACTCACTAAATGATATTTTAAAGAATTATTTCAGCGTTATAAACCAAACCTCACAATAACGCGGGAGCGGAGGGGGGGGGGGGGTGCCTGCCGTGACAAACGGACGTAGCGAAATTTCAAGAGCTTCTAGTCCTTCTGCGGAGTCCCAGAAAAGGCGCAATGCGGTAGCCGACTGTATTTAATAAAAACGTGGTAATTCGATCGAACACTGCAGCAGAAAAATTGTGCCAATACTAGAGGATCAATAGGAAAAAATTGACATGCCGCCAAGCTTTTTCTGGAATACTCCAAACGCAATTTGTTACTTTGGAATTTCGTTACCTTTTCTTACGAAAAATTACGTTTTCCTCGCTCTTCGCCCTCGAGTCTCCCACCCAAAATACAGTTGGTGCTCGGAGACTTTTTCCGAATTCGCTCATTTCTCGGATTCATTAGGAAATGTGGAAAAATGGCGGACCCACAGGAATGCATATTATTTACGTTTATCGATCGGCTCTCTGATCGGATCATTCTTTCGAAATAGGTAAAGTTTTAATACGACGTGGACTGAATATTTTTCATCCATACCGGAGGAATATCGTCGGGTAGATTAACGACGCGAGATCAAATTCTTATCCCGCGCGTGCGGTCGTTATTTCGGAACGGTTGCTGCATAAATTATAAACTCGAACTTCAAGTAATACGTAGTCGGTACGGGCGGTTCTGTAGGAGGAAACTTCGAGTTCTAACTTGATTGTGAAAACCAAAAAAAAAACCACCTACCGCTAGAAAATATGGCTTCGGAAAAACTCAAAAAATTCGCCATACTCCATTTTGCAGTTGTTTTGAGTTAGCAATTTTAATGTTTAAACAAAATTTATTTCAAAACATCACCTTTAAGGGGGGAGATATCTTATCACTAATTTTAGCCGTTACATTTTTTTATTTTCATCTTCAAAACTGCCGTGACGTGTAGCTAAAAAAACTAATCGACTGATGTCGATAAAATTTGGTGTAAATCTTTCTAACCTTATCGTCTAAAACATGACTCTAAATGTTTGTGAAAATTAAAAAAGAAAAGTATTTTTTATTGCAACAAGTAGCCATTTTTTTCGGTAAATTAAATATTTTTGTTTCAAAGCGTAGCATTTCGTCGATTTTCACCATTTCTCACTTTTTCTTGGTTCAGGTTCTGCGTACGAGTATTAATGAAAGAAAAGTCTTTGTTGGTTTTTGTTTCAAATTAATGCCGCCCACGCGACGTGTCACGCCGTCTGACAACATCCGCCGCAACCCGTTCAGAATGCCATGCCACCAGCATTTTTAAAGATTGATCATTTTAAAAAAATACCATGTAAAAGCCAAAAGTAGTAACAAGACATACCCATGACGCTGAAGTCTACATCGTTGGAATTCAACGAATTTTTTGTTCATTTTCATTCCTTCATTTTTATCATTATCCAAAGTCTTTTCTTTGCAAATTAAAGTCGAAAATGTCCAATAAGAATTCGTACAAGAGTTTGAGTGACTTTCAACAGCCCAAGTCAGCCAGAAAAAAATGAAACAATTAAGAAAAATATATTTTTCGTTGCACTGCAACGATGCAAACTTCAACGTCATACGTACCCTAAGTCTCCAAAATGGTGAAGGAATCCTTTCTTTAAGATAAAAATCATGAAAATCAGTCATTTTTTTTCCTCGCCTAAAGGTATCGGGGCTAGGAAAAATCCTTATATCCTTACACCTGTTCAAAATCCTTATATCGCGAAATAAAAATGTCAACCCTTGTTGACGACTTGTTATTTGGATAGCTTACTCTATTGGGAGCTGATTTGGTGACTTCTGCTGCCCGAATCGGCTGGACGGAATTCAGTTTCTCGTTCTCCGTGTTGTTGTTGTTGTTCTGATGTTTTCCATTGTGCGTTTCCTCGGTCTCGGCCTTTTCGCTCACCTCCTCCACACCTGCCAGTAGTTTCATCATCGATAAAAGCGCGTTGATCCGCGCTAATATGCCTGCAAAAACGAGCGAGCCCGTTTCCATTAAAATTCCGCTCGATATCCCTCGCCAATAACATTCTACGAGTGATAAAAACACGAGAATTACAATGAATATCAACATATTATTCCTGCCAATGTTAAATATTTTTTTTAATGTCAAATAACCGTGTCATCATGCGTGTTATTTTCCTAATAGTTGGTGTTTCTTTACGAAATGGCCAGGATAAAAGTGCTGTGATAAAATTTCCTTTATGCAGAAGTCTGTTGAATCGAACCATGCACAGAGGCGAACGGTCACCCATCCAAGTGATAGACCCCACTTTTATTGCCTCAAACGTGTAGCATATTTTGCTCTAGTGTTGTATTATTACCATTATTATTATTATTTATATTGGCATTCACTATTACTATTAATATCGCTTTATTGTTATTATTATTATATTAATAATAATTATATTATACATTCCTTTATTTAATAATTATAATATAATTTAATGTAAACTTATATTATATTTAAATAATTATTATTGTATTTGTTGTTGTTGACATTGTTACTCAATAAAATATCGTAATATCATTCGTATATTATTATTTATTATTATATAAAATGTAATTATATTATAATATATTAAATAAAATAATTTTAATATAATTAAATATTAATTAATATTATATTTAAAGTATTATTATTATGACTATTATTACTATTATTGTCGTCGTTGTTGACATTGTTAATCAATAAAATATAAATATTAACCGCATTGCCGAAAAGACTACAAAATTTGCACAATACGAGTTTTTGTGCATGCTCATCACCAACATAGCACAGCATCGGAATTCTTCTCAATTTGCAGGGATGGCAAGAGAAAAACGAAACTTTCGCGACTCATTCCCGGTAGATTAAAACTTTCTCTTGTCGAATAACGACAGTGGTCGTACCCATTCTTTCCAGATACCCAAAGAGCACGAGCCGAAGACACTCGACCGTGGATGAGAGAAAAAAATGTAGTCTTCATTTGTGCAATGACCGAAATTTGCCGAAACACCTGACACACAAAAGAACGTAGAGGAATGGGCGTCAAAAAAAAGTTTATCCCGACGTAGCGTTTTTCATAAGCGCAGGTACGAAACGATTGGCCCCGTAGCCCCGTCTCGCAGTGTCGAGGTGCCCGTTCACTCTCTCGCATCTGAACGCGGAAATTGACCACGTCATTTTCTGAGGGTCTGTTCTACGTGAAAGTTGGGACGAAACGAGTCGCGCGGACTCTGTGTCGAGATCCGGAAAGGGCGTGCAAAGGACCATTGGAGCTTTTTGAAAATAATGGAAGAAGTAATCGAAGATCGAAAAGTAGGTTCATTGAGGGGTTAGGCTACTGTGAAAATGACGAACGCTAGTATTAAAGGGTGTCTCAAAATTATCTGACATTTTAATTTATTAATAAAACATATTATTTATTTGAAAAGTACAAATATTTTAATTTTATTAAAGGGTGTCTCAAAATGATCTGCCATTTTGAATTGCTTGCCATTTGTTTTTTGGCGAACATAGGGTGCCGGGTTGAAATTCCGAATTTTGATTGCTCCGACGGTTTAAAGTTCCGAATTTTAATGTTCCGAAATTCAAGATGGGGCCGGCTTGAAAATTCGAATTTTGAATGGTCAGAACGCACAAAAATCCGAAAGATTTTTACACGAAAAACCAAAACTCCGAAAATCTTAACACCGTTAAAATAATTCGGCTATGGAAGTTTTAAAGTTTCAAAATTTTCAATAAATCGACGAATTATTTCAAGATTTTTTTTTTCATTCAGAAGTGATTTTGCGTCAATTTTGAAATTTGTCTAGAAAATGTTATACGTTCTACATCATTCACAGCCAACTGTGTAGACTTTCGCTGGCATGATCTTGACATGAGGACCGCGTTTAAATTCCGAACTTCGAATGCGCCGACGGTTTAAAATTCCTAATTTTAATGCTCCGAAATTAAAAGGTTCGTCAAGATTATGCCGGCGAAAATCTATAAATCAATTCTTAATAAAAAAAAATAAAAAAAATCTTGAAATAATTCGTCGGTTTATTGATAATTTTGAAACTTTTAAAACTTCCATAGCCGAATTATTTTGACGGTGTTCAGATTTTCGGAGTTTTGGTCTTTCGTGTAAAATTCTTTCGGAATTTTGATCTTTCGGGGTAGTATATTTACGGAGTTTTGAGCGTTGTGACCAGTCAAAGTTCGGAACTTCAACCCGGCCCCGAACAAAGAGTACTAATCTTTGACAACTGGCATCAGGAAGTATTGAGATTTAGTCATGGAAAATTACGCGATCGAGCAACGCATAGAAGTTGTTATTTGCTGCATTGTTACTGCATAGTTATTGCAGACGAAGTTTCATGTGATGTGAATTGGCCACCAAGATCGTGCGATTTGATGCCATTGAACGTCTTTTTTTGGGCTTTTCTGAAAGGAAAAGTGTATGCCAATGATCCACAGACCATTCCGAAGCTCAAGGAAGCAATTGGAATGAGATTAAAGTTTGCATCGTTGGAAAGCAATGAAAATTATTATTTTTCCCATTGCTCGACCTACTTTTGCCCAATCGTCGTTACGAAAATTCATCGATCATGTCTTGAGTCGCTTATCTAGAGCTGTACAATTTGAATGTGCGAAAAAATATTTTGTAAATTAATAAAAATAACGAAATAAGAATGTAAAAAAGATCTTCCGTTGCATTCCAACGATGCAAACTTCAAGGCCATGCAATTGAACGCACCATTAATGAAATCAGTCCGCAATTACGTCAAAATGTTATTGAAAATTTCGTCAAAAGAGTGAACGTTTGCAAACAGGGACGAGGCGACCATTGATCGGATATTGCGTTCCACACATAACCTCCATCGTCCGTACCTTATGTTACAATAGAGATATTCTTATTTTTCAAATAAATAAACAAGTTTCATTAATAAATTTAAATGTCAGTTCATTTTAAGACACCCTATACTTTAAACGCGCTTTTCTCGAAACCATGCTTTTCAAAACGGTGTACACGATTTCTCGACATCTACTGAACGGATTGACTTGAAATTCGGTACATTTATTCAGTGTAATAGTAGTTTAGTCTTGACCGACGTTTTTCTTCTCAACATTTTTTGTCATTAGTTATTAACAATACAGATGTCATTTTTCCTCGAAAAGTCGAGAAAAAAAAGTTCGAAAATGTTTTTTTGGTGATTGAAACACGATAACAAAAAAAATCTCGGTCAAGTCTTAGCCAATATTATCTAGGGTGGGAGTCGAAATATCGATGGATCAATATTCGGATGGGCTGACATATCGAATTAAAAAATGTCGAATATTTGAATATAGATAGATCAATGTACGGAGGGTTTATGAAGTCGTAAATAAAAATTCCGAATACGAATATCTCGAAGTTGAAATATAGCGGAAAACAAAAACCAATTTAAAAAATATTGAGAGCCATAATATCGAATTGCACGGAAAAAAAGAAACAGCGAAAATCACAGCATAAACCGCATGAAAAACAGGGTGCCATACTTCATTTTACAGTAAAACAGAGTAATGTAAATCCTGTCCTGCAAAAATGACGAATTTTCCTGTCCGCACTGAGATTTTTACAGTTACACTGGCTTATTTACAGTTCGGTATTGTGAATACATCAGTGTCTTCAGTAAAAATATTCAACTGTAAAATTTACATGAGATCACTGATTTTTATACTGTACGAAAACTGCAAGGGTTACAGTGTAAACTGTATTGAGTACAGAGTGATTCATTAAATTGTACAGTGTGGCACCGTAGTTTCACTCTTCTTTCGACAGTTCGTGATGTAATCTGTGCACTCTGAGATTTTTACAGTTGCACTGGTTTATTTGCAGTTTGATATTGTGAATACATCAGTGATTTCAGTAAAAAAAATTCAACTGTAAAATTTAAATGCGATCACTGTTTTTTATACTGTCTGCACATGAGGCACGAGGCCAGGACACAAAGGATTGCCAGTTAGTAGTGCGTGGTTGATGGGACGCGGACATCGAAATTTGTGCGACAGAATTCAAGAAATTATAAAGAAAGAGAGAATTTTTAAAAAAAGGCACGTTCTTGTCTAATTAGGACTTGTCTCGCGCGTGGGGTGAGGCACGTGGTCAGGACACAAAGGATTGCCAGTGAGTAGTGCGTTGTCGATAGGATGCGAACGTTGAAATTTGTGCAACATAATTCAAGAAATTATTAAAAAGAGAGAATTATTTACAAGAAGGTACGTTCCTGTGTATGTGACTGATAGTGTAATATTTTCTACACATTTTTCTCAAACTTCTTTTATGGATAAACTTGTTTTGTGTGCTCATTCACTTTATTATATTCTTGATATATATATATATATATATTGCATTGCTTACAATATACATTGTAAGCAAAGGTTTCGTCGAATTTGTTTACTTCATTTTTATAATCAAATTTACAGTGTGACGTTGTGAACGGTATTCAGTGGTTAGGACTTGTCTCGAGCGTGGCGCGACCAGGACACAAAGGACTGGCAGTTCTTTCAATGCTTCAATTCTTCTTTCAGCGCTATCTAATGTTATTTTTACCCCTCATTTTGTATAATATACGAGTTGTGGCACTATTAAATTACGGGGTTCATCAAGTTTGAATTACAGGATTAAAACAAGAACGTTTCCTGTGTTCACATTGTAAAAAGCAACGGTTCAAAACTGAAACTATATCTGTTGCTAACCAGTTTCTAGAACAGAGGACTTCACTGTTAAAACACCTACATAAACTCTGTCGATATACTGGCGCATTCAGTGTACATAATACAGATTAACCAACTATTAAATTACAAGTTTTGTTAAATTTATATTACAGTGTTGAACTGTCAAAATTTACTTTTGACTACACTGTATTTTGGACTGTGTGTTCCAGTAAAAGATACAGTAGAGCGGTTCGAGTCCAAAGAGGACAGTATAGGAGCTGTAATAATTTACTTTGAGCACACTGTATTTTGAGCACTGTGTTTCAGGCAATATCGCTGTGCAATCGCTCGAGTCCAATGCGAACTGTGAAGCCCCTGTATTTTGTACTATTTCTTTTTTTCCGTGTGCTTATATAAATAACACCAAATAATTCGAGAAGACGAATCTTCGAATTGTAAATATAGCTACGGTTCAAAAAACAGAAAGCATCAAATCGAGACGGCCAAAAAGTCGAGTGGTCAAAAAAGCGAAGGGTCAAAATGTCGAACGGCCCGGATGGCGAAAACATGTGATCTCGAGGCAGATAGCGTTAGCGGTCGGCCAGGACGGCATCCATACCATGTTCGCTATTTTGGCATTCGCCATTGCGGACCATCGATATTTTGCGTCTCGATATATTGCTTTTCGCTATAGGCGGTATTACGAATATTAGATACTCGCTTTTTTCTGTTTCGGAGATATGGATGTTATAGATTGTTCCAATCTATATTTGTATGTCTCAAATTGCAGACGATCTGAATATGCGTTTTCAGATAAATGAGCTCTCGAATAAATGATGCTTTGCTTTATAGTCATTCGATTTTTTCTTCGATCGAAACATAACATTTCGAATAATTAAACCTTCGTTATTTTGAGAGTTCATAATTCTGTCGTTTCGATATATTTGTCGATCTATATTTGGTCCTTCGATATTTGGATCCCCACCCATTATCTATTTTGAGCAAAAATGCGTTTTCTTTGTTTCGGATCAACCGGGTGGCCAGAATCAAGTACACCGTTGAGTCTCTCACCTTCGAAGGTCCTTCACGACATTGTTCATAACTTCTTTAATTATTCATATTTTTTACTGAAATTTCGTACGCAACTTTATTAACGTACATACAAAAAAAATGTCCAAACGATTTTTCGCTAATCTTTCTTGTTTCCTAAAAATTAATTGTTTCAAATACCCTTATTTTCCGGTCGTCAGAGTAGCCTAACCCCTTAAGCTTTCACGAGATTCGACTCGCGCAGCGTTAGACGACAGTTTTTTTTTAAAGAACTTCATGACACGCCGCGAATGCTCGTTTAGCACCGATAATTGTCTTCATTTGAAAGTCATATTTAAACGTCTTACGAACACGGCTATCTCTACGCCTCCCACGACGCGCGCCGTGTCCTCTCTTCTCTCCGTTATTTGTTCGCTCTTCAGGCGTCGACAACGCGTCTAAGTTTCGTTAATGCTCGTCTAGCTATAAGTACGCGCGTTTGTTTGCCCATAATAAACACCTTCAACGCATATCCAAGCATGTGCATACATGCGAGATGGACAATCAAAAATCGATACACCTCTCTACTCGTGTGCGAAGAACGTAATCGAAATAATTTATCCTTCAAATACACGAATGGACGCAAATTTGGCATCGTGCAACTAGAAATAAAACTAGACAGTCGAGAGTGAAACTTGCTGTTCGTTACTATACGTTTCGAATTCGAGATTCAAAAATCTGGAAATAACAACGATCGAATGGAAAAAAAAACAACAAAGGCGATTCCCACGTACTTATCTCAAACGGTGACCCGCTTAAGACCCCCGAACTACTTTTATTTCTCTTCGGGACACCGAGTAGAAATCTTCGGTACAAATTTTACACAATCGTCACGTACGAACTTGGTACCATCGTGAGGTTCTTTTTATTTTTCTCTTCTTCACGCTCTACACGCCTATAACACGACAATTCTGTTTTTCGTTTTCTTTCTTAAGGGGCTATACCAGTGTGATATTTAAAAAAAAATCGACTTTCTTTTTCTGCCCTCTTTGACAGTTTATACTTTCAAGAAAATGAGATGAGATTTTTATACTTTCAAGAATGTGAAATGACGTTTTTCAAATTTGCTGACATTGTAACTCAAAGAGCAATTATCCGGGTGACTTGAAATTTCAACTGAGTGCTCTTGAATATATTTACTCTACAATGACGTAGGATATTTTTGATTCGATGAAAATTGACGATTTGGCATTGAAAGAAACGACCATTTTATAGGCAAGAAAACATACTTTTTTTCATAATTACGCCATTTTTTTAGATTTTGATATTTTTCGAAAAACCTACGTCATTGTACAGAAAATAGCTTCCAGTTTAACGACATTTTTTCCTTTTGCGGCTTCAGCAACTCGATTGGCCGGAATCATGTCAGCAGTGGAGGAACTTTTTTTCTCGCGCCTCCGAAGGCAGTGCATAAATCGCTTAGATGTCAATATTTTTCTATTTTTATTGGCACTTTTTTTCCAAAAAAATCCCGAAAATCACCCAAATTTTCAGCGTTCACACTGGTATAGCCCCTTAAGCTTCGAAAACCGTTTGACGCTCGTGCGCGAAGAAAAACTTTGGGTAATTCTTTAGATAAGTGATTTTTTTTTCGAAAAATGAGCCTAAATGGTTTTTTGTTATGGGGTTTTGAAGTTATGGGGTTTTGAAGTCCGCGGAAACACGTAATAAAATAGGGCATTTTTCAACATTCCGACGCCTTTATTGCATTTGTTCGGGTTTTTAAAAATCCGAAATGATTTTGAACGATTTTTTTGCTCGTAAAAAAATTGTTAATGAAAAATTGAAGTTCCAAATAATAAACAAACTCAATATAGGCGTCGAAAATTAAAAAAATTCCCTATTTTATCACGTGTCTCCGCGAACTTAAAAATCCCATAACTTTCTATGGGGGCGAATTTCAGCTTCCCCCTAATAAATATAATCATGTACAACCCAACAAATGAGAAAATAGCAAAAAAATTAATTTAGGCTCATTTTTCGGTAAAGTGACTTATCTAAAGAATTACCAAACTTTTTTTCCGTCCGTCTGAGAGATCGGCTGGAGAGATATGTAGTAGCTTCGGCGTGTGAAAAATAAAGATTTAATTTAAACGCTTAACACTTTTCGCGTTTTCTCCTTTATTTAACGACAAACACGTACGCGCGATTGGGGTATAATATCCATAAGTCGAATTCCCATAACCGAACATCTATAAGTGCCAATATCCATAAGTGAATATCTATAAGTCGAATATTCATAAGTATTAATATCAATGCGTGTATAAACCTTATACATTTGGCTATCAAATGTATAAGAAAGCCAAGCCCCATCACTGCCCACAATTTTATACCTTTTTTTTAATGTCAATGTAACCTCAAGTGTGGGGTTTCTTTGACAAGGCATTGAAATGCAACTTGTGTCAAAGATTAAGGGTTACTTTGACATAAATTTGATAAAAAAATTTAATATTTCACGCACTATACATGGCATTAAATGAAAAACAACGATTTTTTACAATCAAATTGTCATCTTTATCAAGGAAACATTTTACATAAAAATATCAAGTACCAAGAGTACTATTATAGGAACTTAATCAGTCTTATAATGATCGTTGAGAACAAAATTAACTTGAGCAACATTATAATAAACTTGAACAACAAATTTGAGCAACAATGGAAAAAAGTTGAAAAAAATAAGTCTGTGTCCTTGCACGTCACCTGTTAAAGTAGCCCTGAAAACTGTCAAAGTTACCCTTAATGTCAATCTAACCCTTAATGTCAATTTAATTTAAAAAATATATAACTATTATCGTAAATTGACAAGCAATACAATTTGTTCGGTTGAAAAGTGAAGAAAGAATAAAATATTGTCGTACGAAACGAACTTAAGTTAAAAAGGAAAGGAAAATACGAATTGACGAGCAATGCAGTTAATTCAAAATACACATGGACGCAAATGTGGGATCAACTGGAAACTAGACATTAGAAAGTCGAATTTTGCCGTTCAAAGATTAAACTCAATTTTGGAATTCAACGATCTAGAAACAAAAAAACCATCGGTGCAAACTGGGAACTTACGAACTCCTTTAAGGGGTTCGGCTACTGTGAAAACAAAAAAATCGATGGCTCGAGGCAACTCAAATTGAAGCGGAATTTCCAACATATGGTGCAGGAATCGCAAATTCAAGGTATACTTATGATTACAACGATAGAACCGCTAGTTAAACTTTAAGGTGGTCATCCCATGGGACAGGTCCAAAACATCGAAAGAAAAAAAATTCGCACCAATTGCAAAAAATGCTTGCGAGTTATATGAACCCGGCACAGGAAACTAATGGTGAGGCAAGGTTTCCTTTGTGTAAATCGTACTTGAAGTTTTAACCCTTTGAAGCATAGTGACATACTGGTATGTCGCCTACTTCCACTCTGTTTTTCTTGAATAAAATTTTTTTTAGCGCATAACGACGAATGTAAATGTATATTTGGGATGTTAGGAGATCAATTGTTACTACAATATTACTATTAAGGGCTTATTTTGCACTTAGTGGATGTTGATCATCACTACAGTACAAAAAAAAACACGTTTTTTCACGTTTTCAAAAATTTCAAAAAGAATTCGTGTGTTTTCAACATACGAATTCGAGCTCAAAATCCAGAAATTCAAAATGGCGAATCCAATATGGCGGACCAAAACCGGAGATTTTACTGGAATTACTAAACGTCGGAGTTGCTCAATATGTTGATTCCGTTATACTGAATTTCTAATAGAATTACGATTTTAGCATTACTCGGAGCTAACGGCGAGGACGTAACGAATTTCTAGCTCCATATTTTTCTTACTTTTTTTTTTTTTTTTTTTTTATATTACATATTATTATAATATATTATAAAAATATATTTATATATTAATTATAATATATAAATAATTTTATATATTATTATAACCCAAACAAACAATTTTTGCATTTGTGGTCCGCCATATTGGATCCGCCATCTTGAATTGTCAAATTTTGAGTGCAGATTCGTAATCAGCGACCCCGAAAACCCCCGAATACCAGTTTTCGCTTTCGTCAAACAATTTTTGCATTTATAGTCCGCCATATTGGATCCGCCATCTTGAATTTCCAAATGTTGAGTGCAGATTTGTAATCAGCGAGCCCGAAAACTCTCAAGTACAAAGTTTTGAGCTGATTGCACGTAAGGAAAAATGTAAGCTTCAAAGGGTTAAACGCGTTTTTTCTCAAAATTGTGTGTTTTCAAATTGGCTTCCATGATATCTCAAAAACTATTAAACGGATTTCGTTCTAATTTTTATGGTATAGTCAGCATATCTATAGTTCTCACCCGGACTAGAATATTTCTTATATCTCCCATATTTTTTTTAAGCTGAAAAAATGACGAAACTTGGAACTTAACTTTTAAAACCGTGCTAAAAATTCAATTTTCGATATTTCTACTTTACTTCAGTTCCGGTGATAGTCTCAGGTCTACAAATTTAAATGCCGTCTGATTTTTTTTCTTCAGATAAGCAGAACCTCCGGAATAATGGCAGCCGTCAACCAACTTTTTTCACACATAATTGTCTTCCGAACAGTGTAAATTCGATTCACGTCGTTATTTTTGTTTGATAAAATTCTGAGGACTGTCAAATGTTCATAAATGTGTGGTAAAAATTCAAACATAGTGTGTTTTAATGGTTCATCAAAAAAAAAAATCTAAAAAAAGCGAAAAAAATTGCGATCATATGGGATGACCCTGTTAAATGCGTTTTTCTCGAAACTATGTTTTCCAAAACGGTGTAGACGATTTCTCGACATTTAATGAATGGATTGACTCGAAATTTCGTATACTTGCTCAGCGTAATAATAGTTTAAGTCTTGACCGACGTTTTTCTGCTTAAAAATTGTTTCATTAGTTATTAACGATAATTATGTCATATTCCCTTGAAAAATCGAAGAAAAAAATGCAACCATTTTTTTTACGATTCTAACGCGATAACAAAAAAAAAGGCTCGGTCAAGTCTTAGCCAATATTTTTTATTTTAAGGGGTTAGGCCACAGTAACGGGTATAAAAACATGTGGAAATTTAACAATTTTTTTCGTATGAAAAAGTGATTCACTCATAAAATTAATTACACATCTATTTAGTATGAATATCAAGCTGTTGGAAATGTTTAATTTTTTTTTCGATGTACAAAATGGCAGAGTACTCGAAACTTCTCGAAACAGCTTTTTTCCAATTGGCGTGACAAATAACTTCAACAATTTTCACTCGATTTACTTTAAATTTAAAAGTTATGTTCCTCATTGCATTTCGCAGAGATGTACGTAAAGAATTTCTGATTAATCGAAAACTTTTCATTTTATGAGCAGTTTCTGAGCAGTTATAACGAAATTTTTCACTGAAAATTCATTTCTTAAGTTCAAAAATCTACAACTTTTGAACAAAACAATATTTTTTAAATTCCGTACGTACTTCTCTAGGTATTCTAATGTAGATTGACGAGAATTTTTGTTTTTTCTTCTAGGGCAAAATTGTGGATGCTAAATGTCACGCCGCGGAGCGCTTAAAAAAAGATAACAAAAGAAAATATTAGTCGGCCCTTTTTTACACCGAAAAAAAAAATATTTTTTTTAACAGCTTGATATTCATACTAAATAGATGTGTAATTAATTTTATGAGTGAATCACATTTTCATACAAAGAAAATGTTAAATTCGCACATGATTTTATACCCGTTACTGTGGCCTCACCCCTTAAGCAAAAACTGGTTTTCTTTGGTTCGGATAAACCGGGTGGCCAAAGTCAAGCACACCGGTGAGCCCCTCACGTTCAAAGGTCTTTCACGGAATTGTTTATAACCAATTATTAATATTTTTTTATGAAATTTTGTACACAACTTTGTTAATGAACATACAATCAAATGTTAAAACGATTTTTCAATCATCTTACTTACTTACAAAATTAATTTCCTTAACGGGCTACATCTACCTAAGTGCGTTAAAAAATTGCATTTTCCACAAAATATATTTATTCGATAGCATCACTTTTTAGCTATGTTCCCTGAAAAATTCATTCAAATATTCCTAAAATTGAATGAGCTACCGTGCGAGCGGTAGCAGCACCATACTTCAAACTTTAAACGCGTTTTTCTCGAAACACTGTTTTCAAAGTCAGTGGACATGATATCTCGAGAACCACGTGATGGATTGTTTCCAAATTTGCAGGAGATACGATGAAAAACATTGGAAGGTCGTTGACGATCTCACTTTTTCAAAATCGATCTTAATTTTTTAACAGTTACGTGAAAATGGCGCCTTTTTCATAGATTTTGTATGCTCGAGTTAAAATTCGTCGCTACGTTGTTTAAAAAAATGTTTAAAAAATCGACGATCGTCAACGACTCGTGTTTATTGTTAACTTGAACAACCAGTTTGGTTTCTAGATTTCGGATGAACCGTTCAAGCTGGAGAGTGTCCACCGCCGAACAGCGCGAAAAAAATTAATCTGCCAGCGGCCATGTTCTTGTTGTTTTTCTGTATTTTTGGTGATTTTTTAAGGCTCTCAATACTTAAATATAATACTCAATAATGAAAAATTGGAATTTAGCGATTTTTTCGGGCCTCTAGGTTGATATAGCCCCTTAAATAACGCTGATTTTCGATTCGTCACAGTAACCTAACCCCTTAGAATCCATGTTTGCCCGTTTCAAGTCAGTTATCATTCGAACGAGGGATCACTTAAAAATGCAAAGTCAAATGCGAAAAAAATAATTCCAATTGCGAAGGACTTCCTTATCGGAAGAAAACGTTGAAAAGTGTATTCACAAATTCACAGAACTCACAAAACGATCGACAGTTTCTATCGAACTAATAATTTCGGTAAAATCGTCACTCACCTCGTGGGGTTGAAGGAGATTTTTATCGTAGAAATTCGCAGTTCAACACGGACAACATCAGATTATTAAGTGACAAAAGTATCACCGAGTATTTGTAAATACGTAGGAAAGAATTTGAAAGTGGCGTGGTACAGTGGAGAAGAGCGCGGGACAAATGCGTTGGAGGGAGAGAGACAACGACGCTCGACGGGAACGGCAGAATCAATCCGACGAGTCCGATGGTCGGACGAGACGTCGTTGCACTGACCACTAGCGCGGCGAAAGACCCGACACTCGTGTGTCTACGCCAGCGGTAACAACGCGAACCCTCCCCCCCCCCCTTCCTATCAACCAACTCCTCGGATTCGCTTGCCACGTTCGTGAATTTACGTGTGTCGCCGATCTGCGAGTGAACGCGAACTCGGGATAATCCGTGCGCGGCATATTCGTAACTCGCGATGTATGCGGGAATATACGCTCGGCTGTTCTGCTCGTTTGTCTTGCGTCACTAGGCACTCTCTCCTCTCGTCGAATAACGCGCACGAGAACACGTTACGTGTAGCCCTCGCTCGCGACCTTTCACAATCTGACACTTTTCTCTAAGGGCTCAAGGGACGTACACTTCTCATTTGCAGACCTACTGAGAGATTTTTTTAGTTCGACGCTTAATACCATACCAGTGTCATACTTTCAAATAAACGATTTTTCTTTTGCCTTTTTCGACAGTTTATACTTCAAGAATATCATTATCATTTATGTGATTTCATCTTGCACAAATCGACAGTTGAATCTTTAATTAAACGCGTTTTTCTCGAAATGAGATTTTTCAAATTTGCTGACATTGTAACTCAAAGAGCAATTATCCTATTGCCTTGAAACTTGAACTGAGTACTCTTGAGTATATTTACTTTACAATGACGTAGGATATTTTTGATTGGATGAAAATTGACGATTTGGCATTGAAAAAAACGACCATTTTATAGGCAAGAAAACAGACTTTTTTTCATAACTACGCCATTTTGTTAAATTTTGATATTTTTCGAAAATCCTACGTACAGGAAATACCTTGCAGTTTAACGACATTTTTTTCCTTTTTGAGTTTTAGCTACTCAATCGGCCGGAATCATGTCAGCAGTGGAGGAACATTTTTTTAGCGCCTCCGAAGGCAGCGCATAAATAACTTGGATCTCAATATTTTTCTAGAAAAAAAAATATGTAATATAGGTCAAATATAGCCAAATATATTCTTATTTTTCCGAAACATTTCATTGAGTACTTTTCTTCCAAAAAATTCCCGAAAATCACCGAAATTTTCAACGTTCACACTGGTATAGCCCCTTAATGGGTGAAATAAGGGGGTTGGAATTTTTGACTTTATGGAAATGGTAGAATCGGGGAGCATGGAATTTGCCAAAAATACTTCGTGTCGCTCATTATCCGCATGGACGACGAAATTCGAGTCACCTTTTGGAGCCTTGCGGCATTAAGGGGAGAGATACCTTTAGGCGAGGAAAAAATATGCTGATTTTCATGATTTTTTTTAAAGGAAAGATTTCTTCACCTTTTTTGAGACTCATGTTATGTTTTATTACCACTTTCAGCTGTTACATGGTTTTTTTTATGAAGCTTGAAAAATCGCGGAAGTATAGCACGGTCTTCTAAACTGCAGTTTCAAAACTGGCGTGACGTATAGCTGAAAAACTAATCGACCGATTCTGATGGAATTTGGTATAAATCTTTTTAACCTTATCGTGTAAAACATGACTAAATGTTTGTGAAAATTTAAAAAAAAACGTATTTTTTTATTGCGAAATGTAGCCATCTTTTCCGGAAAGTTCGATCTTTTTGTTTTAAAGCGTGCCATTTCATCGATTTTCAACATTTCTCACTTTTTCTTGGTTCATATTCTGCGTATGAATGTTAATGAAAGAAAAATCTTCGTTCGTTTTTTTTCAGGTTAATCCCGCCGTCGCTACGTGTCACGCTGTCTGACAACATCCGCCGCAACCCGTTTAGAAGACCGTGCCATACCTCCGCCTTTTTAAAAGATTAATGCAAATTTCAAAAAACCATGTACGAACCAAAATTAGTAATAAAACATACCCTCAGTTTCAAAAATAGTCAAGAAACCTTTCCTTTAAAAAAAAAAATCGGCAATTGTTTCCTTGCCTGAAGATTTCTTCCCCCTTAACGGGTAACTCCTAGCATGTGACCGAAAAAAGAGGAATTTGGGTAATTTTTTTCGGGGGCCACGTGTACAGGTTCTCAAATAATTTTTTTTTACCTTGCAGAGTATGGTTTTAAGCACCGTGTGCAATTTTTGTATTTAAAAATGTTTATCAATGTAAAGGGTGTCTCAAAATGACCTGACCTTTTAAATTACGCGCCATTTTTTTTTGTGGCGAGCATAGAGTCCTACTCATCTGTGACAACTGGAATCAGGAAGTGGTGAGGTTTAGTCATGGAGAATTACACGATCGAGCAGAGCATAGAAATTGCATTATTGCACTTATTGCACAATGCAGTTATTGCAGACGAAGTTTCATGGTCGTGTGATCTCGCGCCGTGGCGATGTGAATTGACCACATAACCTCGATCTTTGTACCATATATTAAAATAAAAGTATTCACATTTTTCAAATAAATAATACGTTTTATGAATAAATTGAAATGTCAGGCCATTTTGAGAGACCCTATAGTAGATAGAATCGATTGTGCAGAGAGTTGTGTGAAAAACGTCGCAGGATTTAGCAAAAAATTGATTTTCGAAAAAATGGTCGCATTCCGAAGTGTAAGTATCGATTTTGGGTGAAAAAAATGCTCTATTTTCGTTGATAAAAGAAAAACATGCATCAAAAAGAAAATTCCTTCGTTCGAGCAGTGCTTTTTGGAATGTAAAAATAGCTTGTAAAGTTTGAAATTGACCGGTGCAGTGATTTTTAAGGTATCGCGGTCACCGACTTTGAAAAAGTCATTTTGAGAAAAACGCGTTCAAAGTTCGTCATTTCGCGGAATCTACTTATAAATGCTCGAAAATTCCTCAATTTTGAACAGGTAGACTTGAGATTTTCAAAGAATATTTTTGAAACTTTATATTTCGAGAATCCATCAAAGTCTGCATCAATGGAATATCATTACATTTTTTAGGACTCTTATCTAGAATTCTACAACTTCAATTAGCAATAAAAGTTATGTATACAATTAAACACGAGGGAATAAAAATATGAAAAAGATTTTTCGTCTTCTTCGTCAATGCAAACTTCCCCACCATAAAGTTACTCTGAGCACTCGCGTAAAGCACGATGACTGGCTGATACCCAAATAAAAGGCTTCGATGAAAATTTAGAAAGCTATTGTAAAAGGGAATACAGAGGTGCGTGTAAAAAGGGATATGATCCCGTACACGATAATGAAAAAATAACGGCATCCCATCAGCAGAATTTTTCTACCTAATGGAGAGTCGGCTTTACTGGAAAATTATGAAAACTATTATTTTGTATATATTCGTCGACTTCACGGGTCATGCTTAATTGTTACAGCCGAAAACAGCTAATTTTTGGGATTTTTGAAATATAAAATCGTGATGATAAATTTCTACAACAATTAGGTATTTAACAAAGTATTATCTGAAGAACACTATGTAATTTTTTTTGTAAAAATATCTAATTATAATCGATTTAAAGCCGATGTCCTGTGAGCACCTCTCGAGAACAACTTTTGCTGTGATCAATGGGCTTCTGAACCACATTATCTAATATCAAAAAATCAAACAGATTTCGTTAGTATATTAGTTTAACCTAGGATTAATCGGAGGAATTTCCGAAATATCAAATTGAAATAAAATGGCGCGTGTTCAAAGTGAATCTCAATGTTTGCGAAAAGAAATAGGCCTTTTTGCGCTCGTCAAATAAAAAATGTATATCGGAAAAAAAACCTTCGATCAAATACTATCGGGAGTATAAATAAGTCTCCGCCGTTTGACAAAAGATGGCCCCACCAGGAAGTTATGGTTGAAATTGTCAGATGTAAAACGTCATATAGGACAAATCTACAGTGTTGCAACATCTTTATACAATGGAATGTGCATTTTAACTCAATGTACGTCTTAAATCTCCAAAAAAAAGTGCACTTTCCTGATCAAGCTACCAAAGCCCTGATACTATGATTTTTAAGATAAAAATTTATAAGATGATATAATGTAAAATTATATTGGTTTTGAAAAAGTGAATTTTTCGACATTTGCAACTAGGCATAATCCCTTAAGGGGTTAGGCCACTCTAGAAGCCATAAAAATAGGCTTTTTGGGGATTTTGTTTTCAGAAAAACTACAAAATAAATCGAGATTACAAAAAAGGTTGTTTATCATACATATCAGTGACTGTATACAATAATTTTTTGGAAGCGATTAATTTCAAAATGGCGGCTGTGCAGCGTTTGTTGAATATAACTTGGGAAAAATACATTGACTATGGAAGTACGTAGGATTTTTTTATATTGCATAGTTCATTTGTTATTAACAATTATCTGACGACTTTTTAGGCAAATGTTTCACTTCTTTTAAATTTGCATAAAAAATCGTCAGATAATCCCCAAAAAGCCTATTTTTCGGCTTCTAGAGTGACCTAAGGCCTTAATCAAACGCTTTTACCTGGAGGGAAAAAAGTATCATAACATCCATAATAATGTCCGCCACAAATGTTGCATTTTCGTCGATATCTTTGCACTATAAGTATAAAAAATACAGTCAATAGGTAACCAGCCAAAAACCCAAACAAGGGCCACAAAAATAATGAATATTCCCTTGACCTGTCAAATTCTGGACATTTCTTTCAGCAAATTGTGCATAAGCTACAAGACGAGGCTCGACCGCCACCCAAACACATTAGCATTTATTCACTGGACAGAAGAAACATCTCCAGAAGGCCGAAATAAATTCAAACCGCCGGACTTACGAAAACGTTCCAACGTCAATTATCGTTTCAATAAAAAATAAAAAATTAGAAACCCACCACACGTCACTCAATACGTCACCATTAACGGGAGGTTACCGTCGAGAGGCATGGAAAATGCATGAACGTCGGGAATTTTTTTTAAATATAAAATATATACTTTACGAAATGATGTCAAGATGGTCAAAAATCTGTCTGAGGAAATAAGAGCAATTACAAACGGAATACCGTCAAAGTGGGGAAAAGAGAGAAAGTTGTAAGGGATATAGGAATATAAGCGATAATAGCAATGATAAGGGAAAGAAAAGAAGTGGAAAGAATAAACGAAAGTATAGAAAAAGGATTAGAAAACTTAAAAAAGGAAATTTGAAGGAAGACATTGGGAAAAATAAGAAAATCAACGTATAATAAAAAATACAAATATATTGCGGAAAACGAGAAAAGACCATGGAAATACTGGTCGGAAGGAGGAGTAAAGGGAAGGGATAAGGAAATGTGGGCGAGATCGAGATGCGGAATCATAGGAAGGGCATGAAAGAGGGGGGAAAGGACTGGAGGTGCAGGATTTGTAAAGAAGAGAATGAGACGCTGGAGGACTTGTTAGTATGTAAAAAAAATCTGAGAGTTAGTAACGAAGAAAGCAAGAAAGAAACCAGAGGAGTGGGTGCAAGGAATGGATAATTTGGCGACAAAGGGAGAAATGATAAACATGTTGGGAGGGAAGATACAATAAGGGATATGCGAGTATTTAGGGAAATAGAGGAAGTGTGCGGAATATGTGCAAGGAGGAAGGGGGAGGAGAACGAGATGGCGGGAGAATTAAGGGGCTGTACCAGTGTGACACTTTTAAAAAATCGATTCTTTTAGGTTGCCTTTTTCGACAGTTTATACTTTCAAGAATATCATTACCATTTATATCATTTATATCTTGCAAAAATCGATAGTTAAGGCAGGATTCTACTTTGAAACCATGAAAAAAACGCTATTTTCGTGAATTTTTTCTGAGAATACTATTAAAGATATCGATATGGGGTTTAAACTGTTCAATAAATACACTCTTTAAGTACATAAAAAAAAATTTTTAATGTATTTTATTCATTTTTTGTACACGTAAAATATGTTTAAAGCCAACGCCTCGAAAAGCAGGTACCGTTGCCGTGGTCGTGAAATCTTCCCGACGGATGGTCTGAAACAAAAAAATCAAATAGTTTCATGTTCAGTATGTCTTCAGGAACCGACCTAACTAGAGTATTTTATATACGTGCAAAATTAACAAAATGGCGGCTAAAATACGAAAAAAATGCGTTTTTTTGGGTCTTTTTTTGCAATAAAAAAATAGTTCTAATCAAAATTTTAAGTTGATTGTAGTTAGGTCGGTTGGTACACACATATAGAATATGTGTTCCAAATTTCATAAGGATCGGTTCAGTACTTTTTGAGTTATCACGACCACGGTACTTAAAAATGTCGTTTCGAGAAAAACGCGTTTAAAGTTTTGGTGAGTGATAAATCGTAGAAAAAATTATCTTACCCTCAATCAGCGATGCCTGGGCCATATAATATGCCTTCGACGTGTTCCAGGTGGGTGTTTTCATCCAATTGCAAAGTTTCAAAGTTTCAACGTAGAATCCTGCCTTAAATCCTTGAACGCGTTTTTCTCGAATAAGATTTTTCAAATTTGCTGACATTGTAACTGAAAGAGCAATTATCCGATTGACTTTAAATTTGAACTAAGTACTCTTGAATACATTTACTCTACAATGACGTAGGATATTTTTGATTGGATGAAAATTGATGATTTGGCATTGAAAAAAACGACCATTTTATAGGCAAGAAAACATACTTTTTTTCATAACTACGCCATTTTGGTAGATTTTTATATTTTTCGAAAATCCTACGTCATTGTACAGGAAATACCTTCCAGATTAACGACATTTTTTCCTTTTTCGGTTTCAGCTACTCAATCGGCCGGAATCATGTCAGCAGTGGAGGAATTTTTTTTGCGCCCTCGAAGGCAGCGCATAAGTCGCTTGGATCTCGATATTTTTCTGTGAAAAAAAGATGTAATGTAGGTCAAATATAGCCAAATATATTCTTAATTTTCCGAAACATTTAATTCAGTACTTTTGTTCCAAAAAATTCCCGAAAATCACCCAAATTTTCAGCGTTCACACTGGTATAGCCATTTAAATTGAGAAAAAGAAAGAAATGTTAGATAGTGACAAGGGAAAAAGTATGCAGAGTGGAAAATAAGTTAAGGTAGCTGTAAGAGAACAAAAAGAATTTTGTAAAAAAACTTGTTAAAAAAGTTGTGCAAATAAAACTCGATTTGATTGATCCTTTTGGAAATGGGTTTCAAAGTGTTTTATTCTTCTATCAATGGAGAGTAATTTCCAATTTCATTTATTTAAAAAATCCAAAATTAGTGCTCCAGCTTCCGTCAAATAAAGCCATGCACGGCGTGTTTTGGTCTGCGCGGGACGCTCCACAGCCTTGCCAGTTCATTTCAAATAAAAACGAGTTGAACATTATTGTACAAGACTAAATTTGGGGGTCCTTATCGTTTTTTGTTTTCTGAAAAACCCCTGGATAACAAAATGGCAGCCGTTTGAAAAACAAAACCGCAATTTTTTGTCCCGGTTTTTTTTGCTTCAACGGACGAAAAAAATATTTCTACATAAATTTTTGGCAAAAATCGCTTTCTGATGGCCCCCGCAAATTGAATTTCCTTTCAATTGCGTAGAAATCCATGTGAATCTCTGCTATTTCTATTAAACACTTTAAGGTTGCAAATTATGTTAAGAAAATGGACTCTTTTCGTCGTCAAAAAACGCTAACCTGTCCTTAAGGGGGGGGGGGGGGGGGTATAAAAAATTTTATTTTTTGCATAAAATTTTGTTTTTTTATGAATGCATAATATCTCAACAATATTGTGTCAAAATTTTCAAGTCGTTCGGAGCAAAATTGACGAAGTTATGAGTATTTGGCGTCCGGGCGTGACAAGTTGACGAGTTGCGAATTAGTAGAGCAGAGGAGCAAGCGGCGCACGACAGTAAAGAAGAGTTTTGCGTAGACAAACGCAAAAAGATGCTCTAGAACATGTCGATGGAAGCTTTTTGCTCTACGGACCTGGCATTGACGACTCTATGTGAGTACAAGAAAATTATCGAGTTTTATTTTGAATTTTTCAGTGTGCAAAACTTTATAACGTTTTTCTGAAACTTGTCATGTTTGAAGTCCGTGTACGCCATAACTGAAAATCTACTGAACCAATCATTTAAAAATTTTGCCCACTACTTCTTCACATAATTCACCAGGTATTCTCGGGAGCTTTTTTGTTTTTTAAAAATAATTATTAATTTTACAACAACAAATTAGCCGATTTTTTTAGCGAAAATCGGTTTTTTGGCTCCCAAGTGCTACGAAACATTGAAAAATCGAAAGAAAAAAATCCTCCCGTGCTTACCTCGAGAAACATTTCCTTTAACTAATGCATTTTGATTTTTTTTGTTTCAGATGATTCTGTTGCGAGTTATGATGTACACCGCAAAACAACGTTTTTGCGAGGCGCCTCCGGAGATTCACTGTCACTCGCTCAATTTTCAATATTTTGCAATGAAAATTTAGGAAAGTATTGTTCAAATGTTGCATTATTATATGGAAATTGACTGAATAAACTAACACTATCTGTATCGCCAAAAAAAAATCTTAAAAACATGCCTTTTTCACCGAGTTAACCTTACCCCGCCCTTAACAGAAAAATAATTCATTATTATCTATACTTATAATAAAGTATTAGGAGTACAACTTTGCAGTGACTGTTTTTTTCAAAAGTTTAAGGCTTTATTATAAAAAAGTGGCTACATATTTTTTAATCAAAGTACTGCCCGCCGCTAGCTACGCCCTCGGCCCATATTTCAGGTAGCATTCGAATCCCGCGTCGATAAAAGTCTTGGTCCTTGGAGGCAATCCAGGAATCGACCCAATTTTTGACTTCTTCGTAAGTACCAAAGTGCTGGTCAGCCAAATCGTGTGCCATTGACCGGAACAAGTGATAGTCGGAAGGGGCAATGTCTGGAGAGTACGGCGGGTGGGATAAAACCTCCCATTTCAGCGTTTCCAAGTACTTTTTCACGACATTTGCAACATGGGGTCGGGCATTGTCATGCTGCAGTATCACCTTGTCATGTCTTTCGTTGAATTGTGGCCGTTTCTCTTTGAGTGCCTTACTCAAGAGCATCAACTGACGTCGGTAGAGTTCCCCTGTGATGGTTTCGGATGGTTTGAGCAGCTCATAGTTCACAACGCCCAGCTGGTCCCACCAGATACACAGCATCACTTTGGATCCGTGAATATTCGGTTTGGGCGTCGATGAACCACCGCCGACACGTTTTCTCACTAATAGAATCCTCCCCGTAAGCATCTACAAGCAAAGGGTGGGCCTCAGCCGCAGATTTCTTGATGTTGAAGAAGTAAATCATAACCTTCCGCAAATGCTGAGAATTCGGCTCGTAGGTTGCCATGTTTGAGTGCCTATAACTTTATAATGCATACACGTATCCGTTAGCTTTTTTAAATTGTTTACATTGGCAGAGCCTCTAGTTTAAAATGCCACTTTTTTATTGAGCTAGGGCCACTACTTCGGCCGCAGTGGCTCTCTAAGTAAAACGGTCACTGCGAAGTTGTACTCCTAATACGTACGTAATTTCTGATTAATCGAAAACTTTTTATTTTATCAGTAGTTTATGAGCAGTTGTATCGAAATTTTTCACTAAAAATTCATTATTTCTTAAGTTCAAATACCTACATCTTTTGAATAAAACAATATTTTTTAAATTCCGTACGTACTTCTCTAGGTATTCTAATGTAGATTGACGAGAATTTTTGTTTTTTGTTCTAGGTAAAAAATTGTGGTTGCTAAATGTCATGAAAATATTAGTAGTCGGCCATTTTGTACATCGAAAAAAAAAATATATATATTTTCTAACAGCTTGATATTTATACTAAATAGATGTGTAATTAATTTTATGAATGAATCACTTTTTCATACGAAAAAAAAATTTGTTAAATTGGCACATGATTTTATACCCGTTACCGTGGCCTAACCCCTTAATAATAATTTTTTTTTTTTGAAATAATCCGTCGATTTATTGAACATTTTCAAACTTCCATAGCCGAATTATTTTGACGGTATTCAGATTTTCGGAGTTTTGGTCTTTCGTGTAAAATTCTTTCGGAGTTTTGAGCGTTTTGATCATTCAAAGTTCGGAATTTCAAGCCGTTCCCATCTTGAATTTCGGAATATTAAAATTCGGAATTTCAATCCGGCCCCATATTTTCCATCCCTCTTGCTGTTGATCTTACTCCATCAGCCCGATAGAAAAACAAAAAAAAAAAACAATTCGTGTGTGCTCAATTGTGCAACAGGAAATCAATTTACCAGTCAAAGTTACGTGTAATCGCAAACCGCAAAAATAAATTAACGAACAAAATGACAGCGATAATAGCGGAAACTTGGGCAAACAAGCTCTCTCACTCGTTACCCAACACGCACGCAGCGTCTCGTTCCCAAACAACGCACAACGGTTCTTTCCGGTACGTCGAGCATTCCCAGCCACGCGAAACGGCCAATGGAGTTCGACTGATTTTTTCCTTGTTCTTGTTTTTCCTTCAACGCTTCATCGTTACGTGGACTTTATTATATAAAGGGCTAAACGCTAAAATGTACACATTGCATGACAAGTTATTAAAAACGTTCGTCACTGCGTCGCTAAAAAAGAACGTTCACACACGAATCCATATCGTATCTTCGTGTTGTTGCCGATTTTTTTCAACTCTTTCTTTTTTTTTTTTCGTTGTTTCTCGGTTCTTTCAGCAGTCACACAGATCCGAACGCTGATTAATCGAAGAAACTTTGTTCTTAAATACCTAAGCGTGCCGCGCGAGTTTTCTCAAACTGTTCGAATAGAAAGAAAAAGGAAAAGCGGAGCCGTTCTCTGCGCGTTTTTATCCCATCGCGACGTGCGGGAGGCCCGAACTACTTTTTTTTTTCTTCTTCTTTGGGCCACCGACTACGAAAGTTCCGAACAAATTTTACACAATAATCAACGTACAAACTTGGTATCATCGTGAGGTTCGTTTTTTTTTCTTTTCTTCACTCTTACACGCTAAGGGGGCGAACAATTTGATCACGTTTCGTCGTGATAATTCTGTTTTTTGTTTCGTTTCCCAAGGCCTCAGGCCACAGTAACGGGTACAAAGTCATGTGCGAATTTAACAAATTTTTTTTCGTGTGAAAAAGTGATTCACTCGTGAAATTAATTACGCATCTATTTAGTACGAATATCAAGCTGCTAGAAAAATATATATATATTTTTTTTCGATGTAAAAAATGGAGGACTACTCGAAAATTCTCGGAACACCTTTTTTCCAATTTGCGTGACGAATAACATCAACAATTTTCACTCGATTTACTGCAAATTTAAAAGTTATGTTCCTCATTGCATCTCGCAGAGAAGTACGTACGGAATTTCTGATTAAGGGGGGATTGTCTTTTTTTTTTCGCAAAATTTACCGCTTTTTGGGAATTTTTTTGTGAAGAAAGTATAAAACGGAAAACTTGTGAAACTTGGCATATAGTTTTATTGATCTGTTTACTACATACAAACATTTTTTTAAACAATTTCATGAAAAAATCCGCCTCCCACCCCCCTCGACGCGCGATGGTCCATTTTTGACGGTGTGCACGATTTCTCAAAAACTATTCAACCGATTGCCTTCAAATTTGGACAGAATGCTCAGCTGACATCCTTTTATCGTTTGATGAAGCAAAAAAGCAATACGTTTAATAGTTTTTTATTTATAACAAAAAATCGATCAATTTTTTTACGAAAAATCGATACTTCAAGTTCAAAACGTCACCGAATCGTCAATTTTTTTTCTTTCCTTCATCGAACGATAGCTATATGTGTCTAAAGTAAAATGCTTTTTGGGTTTTTGTTGCAGGATGAACGTGAAGGCTGTAATCGTGCACACCATCAAAAAAGGACCATCGCGCGTCGAAGGGGGTGGGAGGCGGATTTTTTGATGAAATTGTTTAAAAATTTTTCTGTATTTAGTAAACAGATCAATATAACTATATGCCAAGTTTCACAAGTTTTCCGTTGTATACTTTCTTCACAAAAAAATTCCCAAAAAGCGGCAAATTTTGCGAAAAAAAAAAGACAATCCCCCCTTAATCGAAAACTTTTCATTTTATGAGCAGTTATAACGAAATTTTTCACCGAAAATTCATTTCGTAAGTTCAAATACCTACAACTTTTGAATAAAACAATATTTTTTTAATTCCGTACGTACTTCCAGAGTTGGGCGTAATTCTATTTATAAATATGAAATACGAATTTATTCACATCGTGATTTTCATGTGAGTATAAATGCAAATTTATTCATACTTCACTTGTATTCACATGCATGCATGCAAATACAATTGTATTCGCAAATATTCTGAACATACAAATAAATTCACAGAAAAATTGTGAGTATTTGCAAAAAATACTGTGAATTTAAAAAAAATCACATCAAAATCTGTGAATGCAAATGTATTCACAAAAAATTGTAAATACAAAAAAATTCACAAAATAAGTTTTGATTTTTTTCGTATTTAAGACAAATTAAAATCAAATTCACAATGATTAGTTTAATATTTACTCCAAAAGCGAGTTCTTACGTATTTTGAGAGAAAAAATTGCGTCGAGGCAAAGAAATTTTTGCAAAAAAAAGTTGTGAGTTTCAAGTATTACATTATAAATATGAAAAGCTTCGCGAAATGAGTTGTGAAATTCCTCAAGTTGAAGAAAATTAAAATCGAATTCACGACAATTATATTAAAATTTACACCACAAGTGAGTTCTTGCGTATTTTGAGAGAAAACATTGTGTTGAACTCAATAAGAACTCACTTTTGGTGTAAATTTTGATCTAATCATTGTGAATTTGATTTTAATTTGTCTTAAATACGACAAAATTCACAACTTATTTTGTGAATTTCTTTGTAATTACAATTTTTTTGTGAATACATTTGCATTCACAGATTTTTATGTGAATTTTTTGTTAATTCACAGCATTTTTCGTAAATATTCACAATTTTATCTGTGAATTTATTTGTACCCGAGTAAAAATGAATATATATAATCATATATAATTGTATACAATTGTAGAATTGATAGAATTGTATACAATTGTATATGATCAATTAATATACAATTATATATGATTATATATATATACATATACATACATACATATATATATATATATATATATATATATATATATATATATATATATATATATATAATCATATATAATTGTATATTAATTGATCATATACAATTATATACAATTCTATCGGGCCAATTTTTGTATATAATTATATATGATTATATAGATCCATTTTTACTCGGGTATGTTCATAATATTTGTGAATACAATTGTATTTGTATTCGTATTTACAATAAGTGAAGTATGAATAAATTTGTATTTATATTCACAACAAAATCACGATGTAAATAAATTCGTATTTGTATTTATAAATAGAATGACGCCCAACACTGCGTACTTCTCTAGGTATTCTAATATAAATTGACGAGAATTTTTGTTTTTTGTTCTAGGTAAAAAATTGTGGATGCTAAACGTCACGCCGCGGAGCGCCTAAAAAAAACAAAAGAAAATATTAGTAGTCGGCCATTTTGTACATCGAAAAAAAAGGTATATTCTTTCTAACAGCTTGATATTCATACTAAATGTGTAATTAATTTGACGAGTGACTTTTTCATACGAAAAAAAAATTGTTAAATTCGCACATGATTTTCTGCCCGTCACTGTGGCCTAAGGCCTTAAGGGGGTCGTCTAGTGTGTCAGATCAAAAGAGAAAACGGCCTTGCATGACTCCTTTGAAGAAGAGGAAGATCCTCTATGATCCAGGCATAGCAAATTGATGGTGAGAGCATTTTTTTTATTATCAATTATGTACAACACTTTCAAACGCGTTTTTGTCTCAAAACACGATGTTTTCAAACTGCTGCCATATCTCAAAAACCATTTGATTGATTCTGCTCAAATTTATACACCATCCTTAGTACATATATAACTACAAGTTGAGCTAAAATTATTAAGATTGCTTCGTTAGTTTTCTTTTTATCAGCTATACAGACCCCCCCAAAAAAACGAAAAATTGTTTTTTTTCTAAAGCGTAAAAAAACTGTTTTTTTTTTAATTCTAACTTTATTCTTAGTTCCATGTAGAAGCCTCGAGTCTCACGATGAAAATTGCGTTTGGTTTTTTGATTTCAGATAAGCAGAACGGCCGTAATCATGGCAGCAGTGGAGCACCTCTTGGGCGGTGTATCTCCGACCATAATCTATGACTTAAAAAAATTCACAAAGTTTGTTCAAATGTTAATAAAAATGATACACAATTTATAAATTATTTTATTTTAATGGTTTGTCAAAAAAAGCTCCCCAAAAAAGCATTAAAAAACGGCCTTCACACTGGACGACCCCCTTAAGCTTCGAAAACCATTCGACGCTCGCGCGCGCGTAAAAGCTTCCGTTTTCTCCTCCCTTCGGGTTCGACTACCGGAAGTTCGCCGCGCGCCACTCGAGATAATCTACTAGCTTCGGCGTGTGAGAAAAAAAAAAGAAGATTTTTATTCAAACGCTTAACAATTTTCGCTCTTTTTTTTTCTTCTTCTTTTCTCCTTCTTTTCAACGACAAACACGTACGCACAGTTCCTTCGGGGGCAAACACAAGTTGAGCTCGTTCATGATCCTTCGCAACCACATCATCCCATTTTAGAGTAATTAATAATTACACGTACGTATATAATTATTATCGTGAATTGGCGAGCAATGCAGTTCGTTCGGTTGGAAAAAATACGAAAAAAAACATAAAATAAAATACTGTCATTCGAAACGAGGTGTAAAAAAAGGAAAGGAAGCTCATTCACGAGCAATATCTCACGGGTGCTGGAGGCGAAAAGTTGCAGACTTGAGACTCGGAGACTGAACGATAAAACGTCGCCGAAGTAAAAAAGAAAAAACGAACGGAAGATAAAATAAACACTGAATACATTTAGGAAAGTAATTCGATTACGATTAACGCGTTTTGAAAACAAAAGGAAAATTAGAAGCGCAGCTTTTAAAGCACTCCCTCCTCCCCTCAAACCGTGAAATTCCAGGCCACTGAGAATTCTCGCATAACCTAATGACTTTGAGAAAAAATATAGCGAGCTAGAGACAAACGGTACGTAAGACTCGCGAGATTAACGCGAGGTGAGGTTCTTTTCTGTTTTTTTTTCTTTTTTTTTAATAATCAAACAAAACGTCACGATTATAGTTTCAGTAGTTATTTATATAGAGCCCAGTCTTACAAAAAAGTGACCGCATTGTTCCAAGGGACGGGCAAAAATCGCTCAGTTGCGTTTTTCTTTTTCCTGCTTTTTTTTCCAACCAACATTCGGTGTGCTGTCAGTTCCGAGGGATCCATCTTTTTGTTCTTCCTTTTTTTTCGTTTCTTCGTGTTTTTCTTTTGTTTCGTTTTTTCACTGAGAAAGTAGGTATACGATATTACAGTATTATAAGCACAATCATTAAAAATTAAACTATCAAGTTCAAATACAAATCCTACTTTCACTCTCCTATGTTTTTTCCTTCTTCTTCCTTAAATTGATCGTGTGTGTGTGTGTGTGTGGCGTGTGTCCGCGTGTGTGTCGGGGGATACTTTTTTTCCTTTCGTATCGGTTTTTATTCATGAAAATTCAAAGCTGACAATGGTTTCTTTTTCGTTAAATATTTTTCTTGTTTTGTTTTCTCGACTCGGATATATCATTATTTCGGCCGCCATTACAATTGCCTCGGTAGCCATCGCGTGGCTGCCTTGCGAAGAGAAAAAGAACAAAATATTCAGAATAAAACAACCTCGCAGGGCTACCCAGGACGGAGGAAATTCACGTGAAGAAAAAAAAAAAAAAAAGTTCGCTGCTCGCCTGGAGAACGCGCTGCTGCGGCCGGGGAGAAGTGTCGAGGGCCTGAATTGCGGCTTAAATTTAATGTTTTTTTTTCTTCTTCTTTCTTTCTTTGTTTAACGTTTTTGCAAAACGCACCTAGCCGTGGCTAGTTTTCGGATGTTTGTATTTTGATGTTTGTTTTTTTTTTAAAAGAAATCAGTGCTGAACGATAAGTGGCTTGTTTTAGGCGGGGGGAGGGGGGCTTCTCTCTTTTCTGTGGCTCTCTGGTGGCTTTCGGATGTTTGACGTAAGCGAAGATTGGCTCATCACATGGCATATTTGCGCGTCCATTCGCGCGCCAATTCGTTGTACTTCTCCCTGTCGGTTTTGTATATCCTTGCTATCTCCGGTACGAGCGGATCGTCGGGGTTTGGATCGCACAACAGAGAGCATATTGAGAGTAACACTGGAAGAAACAAAACAGAAGAAATTAGTACCAATTCTCGTTGGATTTTTTTCTCTCGATCTCAGGTTGGATCGCATGGGTGGGGATCCAAATATCGAAGGACCAAATGTAGATCGACAAATATTTCGAAACGACAGAATTATGAACTCACAAAATAACGAAGGTTTAATTATTCGAAATGTTATGTTTCGATCGAAGAAAAAATCGAATGACTATAAAGCAAAGCATCATTTATTCGAGAGCTCATTTATCTGAAAACGTATATTCAGATCGTCTGCAATTTGAGACATACAAATATAGATTGGAACAATCTGTAACATCCATATCTCCGAAACAGAAAAAAGCGAGTATCTAATATTCGTAATACCGCCTATAGCGAAAAGCAATATATCGAGACGGAAAATATCGATGGTCCGAAATGGCGAATGCCAAAATGGCGAACATGGTTTGGATGCCGTCCCGGCCGACCGCTAACGCTATCTGCCTCGAGATCACAAGTTTTCGCCATCCGGGCCGTTCGACATTTTGACCCTTCGCTTTTTTGACCACTCGACTTTTTGGCCGTTCGATTTGATGCTTTCTGTTTTTTGAACCGTCGCTATATTTACAACTCGAAGATTCGTCTTCTCGAATTATTTGGTGTTATTTATATAAGCAATTCGATATTATGTCTCTCAATATTTTTTAAATCGGTTTTTGTTTTTCGCTATATTTCAACTTCGAGATATTCGTATTCGAAATTTTTATTTACGACTATATAAACCCTCCGAACATTGATCTATCTATATTCAAACAATCGACATTTTTTAATTCGATATTTCAGCCCATCCGAATATTGATCCATCGATATTTCGACTCCCACCCGGATCGCACAACGGAGAACGCATTGGAAACGATGTAAAAAAAAAACGAAGATTTGTGCGGGTGTGAGGTTTCTTCATCGTGGTAGTTACGGGCATTATTGACTTGGAAATTCCCTGACTTTTCCAAGTTTTCCACACAGGCGTTGAAAATATTAGGGATTTTCGGGTCGGGTCGGGCACCCGACGGGGTACGTTTTTGCATTACACGCCACTATCGGGTACCCGAATTTGGGAATCGGGTACTCGTAAACGTCGAGTACTATTAAACTTCGAATATTCGTAAACGACTCGGAGATCCGTATCTATTATTTATTTTTATTTTTTATTTAGGTGTATCGACTAAATAATGTGAGAAAACGAAAAGTCGAAAAAGGCGATAAAACAAATAAATGATAATACTGTAAAAAATCTTTTTTCGTCTCACTTTTTTATCCTGTGTGTGTGTGTACGTACGTGCGAGTGTGTGTGTGTTAGGATGGAGTGAAAAACGGTCACTTTTGGCGGATTGTATCGTAATAGCGCGGGAAAGTTGCGTTTTGGCATCACTAAAAAAGTGTGCGAAAGGAAAAAAATGTACAATAAATATCTTCTGTTCCGGCGAACGCCTTAAAGTTTTGAATTTTTTAACGTGGATTTTAAATGGAGAAAAAAACCCAAAAAGACCAAGATTCAACGCCTTGCGTTTATTCGAAGCGAGAAGAATGTAGCTTCCATTTTACATTTCAAAATTGAAAATATCTTGATTGGTTTCAAAGATATAAGCGTTTGAAGGAATGTTGCTGAAGTTTGCATCGTTTCAATGCAACGAAAATTCTTTCTCATCTTCTATTTTCTCCATTTTCATTGTTATCCAAAATCACTTTCGACGGATTTCGGTTGTAGTTCTCTAATAAGGATGTTAGAAAAGTTCACAGTACCTTCGATTTGCCAGAAAAAAAATTGGAAATTGGAAACAAAATTATTTTCGTTGCGTTTCAACGATGCAAACTTCAACATCATTTGAATAACAAGTTTCATCTGGAAAAAAATGTTTAAATGACAAAAAAATTAAATTAAGAAGAATGAATCGCCGAAATTATCGGTTAGCACTAGACATAATTAATGAAAATTCGACGAAGAATCTTGCTTCTATTCAGTTTTTCGACATTCAAATATCTCGATATTTCCTGAAATGCGAGTGTCTTAAAAGAAGTTTGCCGGAAAAAAATTGTAAATATATACATAACAAAAATACTAAAATTATTAAATAAATTATTTGTATTTCTTATGAACCCCAATCTATCGGCGAGGCAGAGAACATAAAGCTGGAGTCTATTTCGTCCGTTTTGGTACGTTCCGTGGCGCTGTCTATACTATGAAACGAAATTTCGTTACGGCAACACGACTTATCGAGTAACCTATGTGAGACGAGTACTCGAAAAACTCGGGTACTCCAGGTGGAAAATATTCCAGGACGATTGGGGTCAAGTAAAGAACATTATTTTTTTTAAGCGGTAAGGCCACAGTGGAATTTTCATAAAATCGATTTTTATCGCTAAAACGGTGCTTTATCAGCATAAGAATAAGTTACTATTCGATTTATAGCAAGAAACATTTTTTTTTCACCGACTTGGAGCGTATAACGTAAGCCCGCCCTGGCACGGCCGTAGAGTAACTAAAACTTTAAACGCGTTTTTCTCGAAACACCTTTTTTGCAATTGGCGTAACAAATAACTTCAACAATTTTCACTCGACTTACTTCACATTTAAGGGGTTACCCCCACTTGCGATTTTGAAAAAATCGATTTCTTTTTTATTGCATTTTTTTGAAGTATAAGTATCTGAGAATATGTCCTGAAAATTTCAAGTCGATCCAAACAAAATTGACTGAGATATGAGCGTTGAAAGAGAAGAATCCGTTCTTCGTGCAAACTGAAATTGAAACTTTAAACGCGTTTTTCTCAAAATGGCATTTCTGAAGTCGGTGACCAAGATTACTCGAACACTAATGAACCGATCTTCTTGAAATTTTGCAGGCTTATTTAATACATAAAAATGTAGTCTTTAATCGTTCGATTTTTTTTTTCGAAAAAAAAAAAAAAAAAAAATCAAAAAAAAACAAATTGCCGTTTTATAGCCAAAAAACGGCCTTTTTTCGTTAAAATCGAACCATTAACTTTGACTGTCCGCCATTTTGTGAGAAATGAATATTTTTTAAAATCCTTCGATTAAAGACTAGTTTATACTTATATTTGACTAAATCCATCCGCATTTTTTTTTTTTTTTTCAAATGATCCACTTCGCCGCAATGTTGGTCACCGCAAACCGTGTATATAAAAACATTATTTCATTGACGGCCATTTGCCACTAAACAATGTAATATTTTTCAATAAAAAAATTACTGAAAGTTCTTCAAGATGTGTTCTTTAAGATGGTATGTTGATCGATTAAAAAAGTTTTGTAGTTTTCTTTAAAAAAAATTCATGAAAAAGGCCTTTTTTGCGCTACAAATGGGGGTAAGGCCTTAAAAGTTATGTTCCTAATTGCATTTCGCGTCGTACGTACGGAATTTCTGATTAATCGAAAACTTTTCATTTTATGAGCAGTTTGTGTGAAATTTTTCACAGAAATTTCATTCGAATACCTACAACTCAATTCAAATGCCTACAACTTTTGAATAACCTATATTTGTTAAACTCCGTACGTACTTCTCTAAGTATTCTACTGCAGATTGACGAGAATTTTTGTTTTCTGTTCTAGGTAAAAAAATTGTGGATGCTAAATGTAACGCCGCGGAGCGCCTAAAAAAAAAATAAAAAAAGAAAATCTTAGTAGTCGGCCATTTTGTACATCGAAAAAAAAAAGATATATTTTCTAACAGCTTGATATTCATACTAAATAGATGTGTAATTAATTTTATGAGTGAATCACTTTTTCATACGACAAAAAATTGTTAAATTCACACATGAATTTATACCCGTTACTGTGGCCTAACCCCTTAAGTTCAAATATGTGAAAATGTGTATTAAGGGGTTACGTGGGTCTGAAGATATAAAAAAAAATCCTTTTTTTTTTTAATTTTATTATCTAATAGTACAATATGTCTAGACTATTCTCCCAAACTTTTAAGGCCTTATATACACTTGTGATGGTCGGAATCATGGAAAAGAAATTTGATTGCATATTCTCTAAGTACAATGTCTCAAGAATATTCGCACCAAATTTCATAAAGATCGGAGCATTACATTCGCGGTTATAGGTATTTCAACCGCAAGACCGCGCAAAACGCGTGTTACGCTTGCCGAGCAGCAAGCGCAAGCAGCCACAAGAGAAGGCAGAATGGCTCGTAGGCAGTATCAAATCAATGTTTTAAAGGCTGCAGAGGATGCAGAAGGATTACTGTATGGCCCTGGAATCGACGACTCCATGTTAGTATGAATAAATTAACTTTAAATGTAAAAGAAACATACTTGAATCTTAAACGCGATTATCTCAGAATCGTCTTTTTTGAGAGACATCTTTGCAGTGGACACGATTGCTAAAAAACTATTAATCCGACCCATACCAAATTTATACCACTTATTTATTATGATAAGAGCTAGGGCCGAGACGAAGGATTTGAATTTTGTTGAAACAAAAAAAAATGTTGTAACAAAAAACCGAAAATTTGACACTTCAAAAAATTATTTTTTTTTGTTAAAATTATCGTAATTTTTTTTAATCAAAATTTTTACCAATCCTTCTTTCAGGCCCATGCCAATGCAATATACTAATGGAATCTTTTTCAAATTCTGATTTCAGATTAACCCTTCTCGAGTTATCATGTCCACCGCAACTGATGCTCAAAAGAAGACGCTCCTGGAAGACACCTGGAGTTCCCCGTTTTGTAAATATGTTTGAATAAAAAAAATTGTACAAGTACATGAAAATATGTACTAATCGATGTTGTTCACAGTTTTTCAATAAATATTTATTGTCCCGACAAGAAAAAATCAAGAAAATCACGTCCCTTTGCCCGCTACAAGTGTATACAAGGCCTTAAGTCGATCGGAATAAAAGTCTAGGAGGGAGAGCCTTTGGGAATTACCCTCGTTGGGAAAGACCGGCCGGGAGCGACGCAGGTATATCGATGACGTTGACGTTTGCATTACACAGTAGTCTGTTTGAAAGCGTTTGGGTTTGTATTCTGCAAACAGTAGCGTGTTTGCAATTCTCTTGGGCATCCCCTCCCTATAATAAGTAGCCGGCCTTTTTTAAGGCGAAATATACATTCACAACGACCAAAAAATCGATTTCTGTTTTTTTTTCTCTTTAAACGATAGAACTATATACGTAGAATATTTTCCCAAAGTTTCAAAGCGAAATTCGAAAAACTTGAAACGTTAAGGAGTAAGGCCACTGTAAATTTTTTGAAAAATCGATTTTTTTTTATTGGCTTAAAAAATAGTTTAAACCCTCTAGTTTAAAAATAGTTTAAATCCTTTTAACTTCTTTTTTTAATTTTTTCCAATAAAAAACTATTCGCAAAACTTTAAACGCGTTTTTTTCGAAACATGGTTTTTCAAAATGGCACGCAGCATAACTCGAACAATTTTCATTTTTTTTACTTGAAATTTTAACCAGATGTGAACATTTACATTATCTTGAGAATGTTGATCGGAATTTTCAAGAACTTTATTTATTGATTTTTTATTAGCAAAAAACTTGCCGTTTTTTTCGTCAAAAATCAATTTTTTTTTTCAAACGCACGCCAAATCCACAAAAATTGATACTTTTTAAAATCCGATCGACATTCTCTAGCTATAGCCCTCTAGATTAATGGTTTTTTTTTTGTTCTAGATTCAAAAGTGCACCAGTGGTGCTGCGTGCCGCGGAGCCCTGGAAGCAAAACATGTCCCGGGAAGATAGCTGTGGAACCGCCATTTTGTTTTTTTTTACTGTAAACAAATTTTATAATAAAGTTTAATGTATGCCCGATAACACCATTAAAAGTTTTTTTTCAAATACCTTCAATTTCGGGAGCAAAAAATTAGTGAAAAAACCTTTTTTTTTGGGCCGTTACAGTGGCCTTACCCCTTAAAGCCCGTCAACGCTGTGCCTGGCCGCTCGGATTCGGAGCGGGCGTGAACTTCAAACGCGTTTTTCTCAAAACTGCACTACCGAAATTGGCGTGCAGGATTGCTCAAAAACTATTAAGCCGATTAAGTTGAAACTTGGTAGAAATGTCGATAATATTGGTACCTTCTACTTGACGAAAATAGTTTTTGAAAAATTGGAAAAGAAAACTACTTTTTTAATCCACATTTTACAGAAATGTTGCGTGAAATGTTAATTTTTTTTTGTAAATGCGTGCCATTTTCTCAAATTTGCATTTTCTTTATTTTAATCACCGTCACATAGAAACTATACATGTTCTGATTGAAAAAATGTTTGAACTTTTTTGCAAATCGAAGTCTACGGGAAGCTACACTCTGCCACAACTCCGCCATTTTGAAGATGAATTAATTTTTAAAAATTGTTTCGTATACTCAAATATACTATTAAAGTATACCTAAAGCTTAATAATTCTAGAATAATTATTTCTTGGTTTAAAAAATCCCTCAATATTGCTTGTTTTTTCCCTGTCTAAATGTATATCCCTTATCGGGTTATACGCAGTTAGAAATTTCAAAAAATCGATTTTTTTAAATTGCATTTTCGGAATGTACGAATATGTGAGTATATTCCCTGAAAATTTCAAATCGATCCAGCGAATATTCTCGGAAATACACACATATTTGTAAGGACGCTCGGAGCGCGTGTCCGAGCGTCGGAGAAACTTCAAACGCGTTTTTCTCAAAACGGTGTTTTCAAAGTCGGTGAGCACGATTCCTCAAAAAACGGCTCAACCGATCGGTCTGCAATTTTAACACAACCTTGTCAGATATATTCTTCAGGTATCGATCGAAGGAATAAGATTTCCGATAATTATTTCTATTTTTTTTTCAACGATTTAACGAAAAAAATTTGGTCGAAAATCGAAATTGTTTCTATCCGGAGCCACCATTTTGTCAAAAATTAAAATTTCGACTATTCCTTCGATCAATACCTGGATTCGTCTGTCCCCTAAAAGAATCTTTTTGGTTTTTTTCATTTTAGATAATCCAAACCGGAGATACTTTGCTCACCGCCGGACACTTTTTTTTCGGGGACCTCCAGGATACTTCCTACAGGAGCAATGTTGATGAATATTTTTGAAAATAAAAAATGCCAATCTAAAGCTAAAAGATGCCACTGCACTGCCCAATACTTTTCGTTTTGCCCAAATGAAATCCTTTTCCAGAAAAAAAATCGTGAAAAAACGACTTTTTTGGTCTTGCAACTGCGTGTAACACCTTAAGGGATAAGAGTCGTTGAAGAATAATTCCGACGGAATTCGGAGCGGAGCCGTGGCTTGAATTATTTACTACTTTTTGAATATCAAACGCCTGAAATGCGTGTCTCTCAATTTAGCTACGGACATTTCTATCCCCATTCTTTATTTGCAGATAAAAAAATCGCCCGGTATACTTTTCCGACATTGTCTTGTGCCTCTCTCAGCTCATCCTTCCTACGGACATCGAAATGTGAATAAAAAAAATTAAAAATGCATTTTCCAAAATAGACAATATTGACACAGCGCCCTACAGCTTCGTTCGTTTCGTCGTGAAGTGAAAAATCCACCGTCGGAATTTCAAAAACCGAATACAAAAACTGTGCCAACAACTGTAACTCAATACTTCATTGGGAATTGTACGAAAGTGATAGAACAGTTTCTCCACATGGTCACCATGCACGCTTGAAGAGAAATCTATCGGCTTTTATTTTTAGAATGATTTTTCAGCGACCCTGACGAGGCTCGCAAGATATTTCCAGCATTTTCACTCGGTATCTCATCCTCGAGCAATTTATCAGATTTTATTTTATTTTTAAGATTTTCCTACTACCGCGAATAAGGCTCAAAAGATATTTCTGGCATTTTTACTCGAAGAATTCACCCGACTTCGAGTCTCCCTCAAGACCGTTCGATATAAATTTCGAACTTGGCGAATTCTCCATGCAAGCGAATATAACGTGGGCAAGTTTTTTTCTGGACAGCCCAATGCGTTCTCACAAATAATTAAGCACATAACAGCAGACAATTATTTTCACAGTAATCTTAAATAAAACGTAACTAGATGCACATACCCTTCGAAATAGTAAGTGCAGGGGACCATTGCGATCTCAATATGTCCAAGCAAATACTTCCATTACTGTTTATGTTAGGATGATAAATTCTGGTTGTGAAAGCAACCTGTGGAAGAGAAATTTCGAGAAACGTTAAATCACAATAGGGCGCGAAGTGGAATCGTCACGCAAAGTCTAAATATATATATATATGTGTGTGTGCGTGGGCGTGTATACATATACGTATAATCATTATGCAACGTACCTTAGGAGGTTTAAAGGGATAATCTGTGGGAAAGTGAATTGTGAGGAAAAATACCCCTCCCTGATACGGGCTGTCAGGCTGTAAAAAAAAAGATGTTTGTTAAATTTCATTAACCTTCCACGTTCAAGCACACTCGTTTCAATGCTCTCCCGCGATCTCTTTTATTCTCGATTCTTTTCTGTCCTGGCCATAGTGTGTGCCAGAGCGTTTTAGCTGCATAAGTTGAATAATTCTACTCACTGGTCCCATAATAGTAGCCTGCCAGTGGAATACTGAAATAAGATAGGTACGCGTTAAAAATTAAAACGTTTACATCTCGACTGCGGCTGTCGTTTTATCGACAGAGTCGCGGAACGTTTACATGGAAATTCGTATGCATAGGTGCCAATGTCATTGTCGTATATGAATTGTGTATTGGAAAAAGCTTCTTTGAGCAATCGCAAAATTTCAACAACTTGTTTCTTGGGATACGATGTTGAAGTTTCCATCAGAGTGCATCATTCGAGTGCAACGAACGTCAATTCTTTTCAATTGTTTCATTTTTTGCCAATTTACGCTGTGAATGTCAAACGTTTTTACGTATTCTTATGAGAGATTTACGACTGAAATTTGCAAGGAAAAAACGTTGGATAATGATAAAAATAAAGAAACGAAAAATGAAGGAAAGTTTCGTTGAGTTCCAACGATGCAAACTTCAGCCTCTTGGGATACGATCAGTCGGAATTGGATAAGTATTTCGAAAATCCGTGTAGAGACTTTTTTGAATCGTCTTTCGAATAAGATCGGCTAACTTGCAAAGAATTTACACGGGAATCGACGAGTCTGGTACAAGGCGATCGAGTCACGTATACGCAATTGGAACTGTCCTTGACAATTTGTGTCTGCGGCTCGAGGATAAATTTTATTATTTATAGCGATATAATGAAATGTAATCTTTTGAGTATTTTGAAAATTTTTAAACGTTTATTCGCCACAAATGTGTTGAGATAGAAAATTGGAATAGAGTGAAACGAAACGCGTTAACACGTAAGATGGAGTAAGAGTACGAAACAATTTTATATAAATGCTTTTTAATAAATATCAAACACTATGAGAGGCCGGTCCACTTTGAAAATTTCAAAAAAATCGAAAGCCAGCAAGACTTGAAGATATCGACGATGATGAGCAATCAGAAGGGATTTTGTACGGTGCAGGAATTGCCGATTGAGTTTAGGCAAGAGTTTTTCATAGTATAAACTTCAAACGCGTTTTTCTCGAAACGTTTTCAAAATCTAGCTCCATCGTACCTCTAAAACTAATAAACCGATTCTCTTGAAGTTTTAATATTTTGATTTTTTACTCTTTTTTTGCGAAAAACTGCGAAAAAACACGTTTTTGTAAACTTTTTTCGTTTTCATTTGTCATTTTTTATTTTTTGATAAAACTTTATATCCAGGGTCATTTTGTAGCTGGTGTCATACTGAATCTAATGGACTTTGATTTTTTTTGTTTCAGACAAGCCGTTGCCGAGTTGTGATGGAGCTACCTGGCCCACCTATTTTTGAGGCGTTACGTTAAACTATAGTTTTTGTACTTAAAAATGAATACAACTGAGTTCAAATTTTTTTTCATTTCAAGACTATTCATCAAGCCCAAAAACTTTTATATTAATATTTTTTATAAAATCCTCAAAAAAAAATCGCGGAAATACCCTTTTTTCGTGACTCCAAAGTGGACTGGCCCCTTAACGGGCTTGAAGTTAACATCGTTGAGATACAGCGACAATTCTTTCCATTTTTTTTTACTCCAATCCAAAATGACGTTGAAGTTTGCATCGTTGGAATGCAACGAAAATTCCTCTTAATATTCATATTTTCATTATTACGAGGTTAAAGTTCGCATCGTTGGAATGCAACGATTTTTCTTTATTTCTCATTCTTCTGTCTATTAAAAGTCTGAAAATCGCCCAAACGTTTCTACGTATTCCTATTAGAAATTAACGATCTCAATTTGCAAAGAAAGGACATTGGATAATGATAAAAATAAAGAAATACAAAATGAAGATGAAAAAATATCGTTGCATTCCAATGAAGCAAATTTCAACGTCATACATTATTACCCAAAATGATATTTTGCAGATTCAGTTCGCAGATCGTTAAATAAGAACCCTAAAAATCCTTTGCGTCATTTTCGCAGCTCCAATCTGCCTGCGGAAATTCGGGAAATTATCAAAAAAGTTTGTCGTTGCGTTCCAACCCTGCAAACTTCAACATCATTCATTTGTATACTCATCCGCAGCTTTCTTTTTTTGCAAATGGGGGTCGCAATTTTTTTTTACAGCACGCGAAAACGTCTAGACGATTTTCACAGTGAAAAATGATTTGAACAATTAAAAAGCATTGATTTTCATTGCATCCCAACGACGCAAACTTCAACATCGTAATCCAAAATCGCGTTCTGCAGATTGAAGTCGTAGATCTGCAAATGAGGACCCTAAAACCATTAGAGTGATTTCCACGGCTTCATTCGGCCGGAAGAAATTCACAAAGATTCAATTTCATCTCATTCCAGCTCTCAAACTTCAACCTCGCGAAAGAACGCGATCGTAACTCGTTATTTCCCACTCCGTATGTTCTTTCTTCACAAAACGCTCGCGCGCATTTCTACCCGTTCGTCTCTACATGATCCGCTCCGTAACGGAGTATCCCAAATAATTGCATATTCCCCGACTTCTAGTTTACTGTCCTCTGAAACTCAACGGCCATTTTTGGCATTCCGACACAACCGTGCGAGTCTCGCCCCGGAGAAACGACAAAAGACGAAACTGGAAGATCCGAGACTGGCAAACGTGGCGGGAAAACGCGTCAAACTCACAATCGTCTCCTACGGGTCCAGCCGAGCATTGTGCAGGTGGATCTCTTCCAAGGTCCTGAAGTTCCTGCAAAAACAAACCAACACGCGTGAGTAACGCAACTCGGACAATCAGCCGAGCTCGTCCCCCGAATTCCCACAAATCTTGCTAACGCCCGAGCTCCGTCAACTCCTCCGACGCTCGTCAACTCGCCCCCAACGACGATACGCCCCCTACGCGATCTTCTCGATAATTCTGAGTGTTTTCCTTTGCCACGTATCGCCGAGATCGAATCTCTGAGTACGGGTGCCTGGAATACATACGGACACCGGGCAAGTTCCGAACGCCGGGCCGAGCAAAATGCCGGTTTGCCGCAACCGTGGCGGAAACTGTCGCATCCGAAGTTCCGACCGAAGTCTCTTGGAAATTCTGAATTCAAAATGACTACACGGAAGAGCCGGTCACGGTCGGAGGGACGAAACTTTTATTTCTGATGGGAAAACGAACCTTGCCGGTTAAAGAAAAGTGCGGAGCAATTTTTTTCGAGTTATCTATAGAACGGTATGCTCACTTTGGACATATATGTGTATATATATGTATATTAAGACGTGAATATATGTGTGCGTGTATATACACGTTGAATCACGATTTTACGTTACTTCCGGCAATTTCTCGGCCAGGCTCTTGAATAATTATTCATTTTTTATCTTACTCCACTGTCACCTCGGGCCGAGGGGAAAAAATCGTGTAACGACGAGCTCGCGATCGCGATCCGTGGGTGAAAAAAAAACGCGAATAACCCCGAAAAAAAAGCCTAATCGCGATGTGGGAACGGGCAGAGAAAAAAAGATGGAAAAAGGAGTCTACGGAGAGCAAGAGAGAGGGAGAGAGCGCGCGCGAGAGACAGAGAGCGAGAGATATGTGGCGAGACGAAGTAGCAAAGGCGAATATAATTTTTTCCCGAATGCTACGAGCACATCACACATTGCCAGTTTGCCTGAATAGCGAGGAAAAAAAAATCGTTAAGGGCGTTCGGGGACACACGTTTGGCGATGCACACGACGAGAAAAAGCACAAATATGACGAGATTCCAATCGATAAAACGCTCAAACGACCGGTCCTCGTCGCACGTACCTTGTTAATTCGTTTTAAAGCCATTTTGTTTAAAATGAAGAACTGTGTGTGTTGATATTATAACTGGCCGAAGAACCCAGGGACAACGAAACCCGCTAGCCACAAGATCTTTGATTAGGGATTGCAAGATGGCTGCCCTCGGTCAAAACGTCGTTCGACTACGCGAATCAAGCTCGAGCTCGCATTCTGTTTCTTTCTTTTTTTTATCTTCTTCTCTTTCGATGTCTCGTCGTCGTCGTCGCAGTCGTAGTCTCCTTTTCAACGATACAATTTTTTCGCCGCAACACGAACGAATTAGCGTGTCGCCCTGTTATACTCGTTAATTTTCATTCGCACTCGACTGTACGTCGCGTTGTATGCCCAAACTTTGGATTCTTTTGTCGAAACTTTGATCTCGGATATATCTCGCGCTGGTGACTTCACGGATTTCCTTTTATCGGCAACCCAGTTGGATTTTTAACGTCGTGCGCGAGCTCCCCACCAGATGGCGAGAGTATCGCCACTGCCGTACAACGGCGGGACATTCGAAAAGGATTTTTGAGAAAATCGCCGGCATTATTCACGCTTCGAATTACTCGAGGAACAATCGGAAGTAAAGTATTCCGTTCGATTTTACGAAATTTCGGGCTCATTATTTTACGTATTGGAAGGATTCGTACGAACGAATTTTCGGATATTCGCGAAAGTTCCGAGAGAACGCCGGGGAACGAGAACCAGCGTCATATTACCGAGCAAATAGTGTCACGTCATCGTTCGATGACTCGGTCCGAATAGGCGCAGTTGATGAACCTTACAATGTCACCGGAAATCTCACGTCGAAACAGGCTCGTTTCGCACGAGCCGAAATTTCCTCTTTCGTCGGAAATACACAATATTAAATGTACAGTCTATCTATCGATATAAATGAATTGACAAAAAAAAAAACATTTTTTCTCCTTCCTCTAACATCAGAAACGAAATGCGTCATCGTAGTCGGTATTGCCTGTTATCATTTATTCGTCACTTCTCTGGCTTCTCGACAGTCTACAGCGACGTTTGCTCGCGAGGTATAAAACTGACGCGCGTATGTGTCAACACGTCCAGATGAGTTTGGAGGTTAGGAAATTCTGATGCCAGTCGAGCAAGTTTCAACGAAAATAATGTATTACGCGTTTATGGCGATGAAGCGAAATTTTCCCCTCTGTACGTACGGTACTTAGACCATGCGGGCAATTCAATTTTTGGAGATGGAAACGACAAAAAGCTCGAAAGGGACGAATTGTCACATCGAGTGTCCGGCTCGCCTGAGGAAATTGCGCAACGGGGACAAGAAGTCGAGGAAAAAAAGTCGTCTCAAGAGCCAAAAGTATTGGAAGAAACGTCAGTATCTCGTTTACAAACCGGAAGAGGAAGTATGGCACGAGCCCTACATGGAACCTTTGAAAAATGAATTTCCAACGATATCCGCGCGGTGTGACTCGAATATCGAATTACCGTGGCAAGATATCGCGGTTAACGCGAAGGATGCGGGAACGGGTGACGTTGCCAAGTGTGACGATGCCGAGGCGCCGCGGAGCGACCAATTTTCGCAACTCGAGCGAGCAGAATCGTCGGATCGCATGGAATTACCATGGAGAGATTTGGTTATCGAGGAAATTCTTTCGAAAGTGGAAGAACGTAAATTTGATGGAATCGTCGCTTGTGATTCGTCGCTGGAAATTCCCTGGAGTGATTTAGTCCTCGAAGGAAATTTGAGAATCGAAGCATCACCGGAAGTCGAAACATGCCCGCACGAGGATATCGAAGTACCGTGGGACGCCATTTTGGTACCTAAGAATATCGTCATCGAGCCACGGACGCAGATAAAACATCCGTCCTCCAACGTACCCGCGCGGAAATACAAAAGAAGAATTAAAAATCAAAGCTGCCTTGCCGAATGTTCGAATAAAAAATAGTAAAAAATACTCTGCAACCGAATACTGCAACGGACGAGTTTTTGAACGAACAGAATGTCGAAAAAGCCATCTCGTTTTTCAGTATTGCGCGTACTCTCTCGAAGTTTTTGAATTGAAGGTCGAACTATTTTTTGAAAAATTCTCTGTAGCTGCTGACAAAAATCATAATAACATTTTTTCGGAGATGTCTTGAGTTTTATTTCAGTTTCTTTGGGTCTAATGTCCATTAATTTTACGTTTTGTGGAATTTCCTGAATTCCAACGAATTTGGGCTTTCTCAGAGACATTTTGATCTTTAGGGTTATGTCTAGTTGTAACAGTCAAAGGCAGCTCATTCTTTGGGATGTTTTTTTTTAGCAAAGCGTTATGTTCAATGTCTACAAAAATTAGGTATTTAAAAAACGTATCCTACGAAGAACACTCCGCAATTGTTTTGTGTACAGATATAGTTAATAATAATCGATTCACAGGCGATGTCCGGGAAGCACCTCACGAAAACGTCTTTTGCGGTGAGCAATGCCCTTCTGAACCAGGTTATCTAATATAAGAAAAAATCAAACGATTTCGTTAGTATGTTAGTTTATTCTATAATTAATCGAAGGAATATCTAAAATATCACACTGAAAAAAAGTAGCGCGTGTTGAAATTGAGAGTCTTGATTTTTACGAAAAATTGACATTTTTCGTTCGTCAAATCGAAAGTGTACATAGGAAAAAAGAATCCTTCTATCAAATACCATATTTTTTAATAAAAAAAAGGTCTAAAATTTGAGAAAGATTAATGCAGTAGTTTTTTTTCATATATTTTGCTCACCCACTTCGAAACCGTACTTTCGCGAAAAAAGCATTTAAATTTTCGAACGACGCTCCGAGCGTACCGACGGGCGTCACCATAACAGCCTATAAATCTGTCAATACTGATCCGATCACCTTAAAATTTTCGGGCAACATTTATAAGATGATATTTATAAGATGATACTGTCGTAATATATTGGTTTTGAAAAAATTCATTCTTTTACTTTTACAAATAGGCATAACCTCTTAAGGGGAGGTACCTGAGTAAACGCCAAGAAAAACAGGTAAACTTCGGGATTTTTTATCTCAAAAACTAATGTTTCGATTGGATCTGGGGTTTTTTTTTTTATTGGAAAATATGTACATTGAGGTATGTTTAGGAATTTTTAAAAATAAATACGTCGACTGGCAGCGATTCAAACGCGATTATCTCGAAACATAGTTTTCAAAGTCGGTGCCAGATGTGTTTCTAAAACCGCTTGTCCGATTTTGTCAAAATTTGGATACAATATTCTTCGATAGTTTTTATGCAATCCAAAATCGTAGATTGTAGATTGATAGTATGCAATCCAAAATCGTCGGAAATTGCGAACGAAAAACGAATGTTAAATTAAAACGGTCGCAATTCCGTAAAAACGGAAAATCTCAAAAAAAATCCTACGTGGCGAACGAGAAAAACTATCGAATAATATTGTATGCAAATTTGGACAAAATCGGGGAAGCCGTTTTCGAGATACATCTGGCACCGACTTCGAAACCTATCTATCAAGATAATCGCGTTTGAATCGCTCCGAGTCAACGAATTTATTTTAAAAAATTCCTAAACATACCTCAATGTACATATTTCCCAATAAAAAAATCCGGATCCAATCGAAACATTGGTTTCCATATTTCATATGAGTGCCATATTTCAGGTGTTTACATTTTATTTTCTTTTAAAGGAAACGAGTAAAGCTTTTTGAGTGCGGTTTTTTTCTTGCTTTTATTCATGATATACAGAACGTTAAAATTAAAAAAAATTAAAAAAAAAAATGGCGGCCGTTGCAGCTCCGCGAAAACAGGTCCTCAAATCGCGGGAGGTAAACGGCTGACATCACAGCCCCCTCTTTGTTGATCTGAAACACAAATTCAAAGCATATTATCCATCTGTGACCCTTTGGTCATGGAATGACGGATGGGTTTTTCGTTTAGTACAAATTTCGGAAAATGGCGTCAATTTAAAAAAAATCGAATTTTCGCGGTTTTTTTTTTCGCGTAAAAGATAAGTAATAAATGCAAAAATGCGTATCTATGGACAAAACGATCCGTCATTCCGTGAAGACATATTTTTTGAGTATGCTCTTCAAATTTCAGGTCGATATGTTAATTACAGCGGCCAGGAGAATGTCAGCCATTTAAAAAAACGTGTTTTCGAGAAAAACGCGTTTAAAGTTTTGTAATGTGTTTACACAAATGTGTTTATAATTACCGCTAACAAACGCTTCGACAGATTGATTTCTACTTACATGTAGATTAAGAATACGTGATTAAAAAAAAATTGATTTTTTGAAAATTTCAAGGACAAAGTCTCCCTTAACGACAGAACGTAATACTCAGCAATTTCTTTTATTTTCACTCACATCCTTCCTCATGGAACACATTAAAATTCTTCAAAACTCTATCCCACAAAATCGAACGTACAAGGTCCTAAATTTGTGACGTTGAAGTTTGCATAGTTGTAAAGCAACGATTTCTTACACTATTCTTCTCTCTATTATTTTGTTACTATCCAACATTTTTTTCTAACAAATTAAGCGTTTCATGGTCGAAATCGGCAAAAGAAAAATGTATGCAATTAAAAAGAATTAATTTCCATTGCATTTCAACGATGCAAACTTCAACATCATCTAAATTTGATGTTAAAGTTTGCATCGTTAGAATGCAACGAAAAATCTTTTTGATTTCTTATTTGCATTGTTTTCCAAAACCATGTTCGTAGATTTGTTGTAGATCGCTAAATAAGAATCCTACAAAATGTTTGCTTGATGTTCGCAGCTTAAATTTGCCCGAGAAAATTTTCGAAGTAAAAAAATACCAAAATTCGTTGTGTTCGAACAATGCAAACTTCAACGTCATTAAATTTGTCATTTTTTAACCGTAGATTCCTTGTACGGGATCTTCCCCCTTAATACATTCTCCACTATATTCCACTTCCCCATCGCCAATTGGTCATTTTTGTTCCTAGTTGAATTGCGATCTCTCAACGACTATAAATGATTTATTATTAAATACGCGCAAGATTTCAGCTCGTGTAATTTGTACTGCTCGGGCTAATATCGAGCCATCGGATATTGCATGCATGGCAAATCTTCGGACGTGCAGTGTTTGTGCATTGTTGGGTATAGACATACACCAGTTCATGGAACACAAATCTATATACAGGGTGTCCCTCTTATCTCTGCCACCCGAAATAACTCGGCAATTATCGACGTCACAAAAAAATGTTCCAAACAAAAGTTGTACGGTGTGAAGGGGGCCATGAAATGCGAACAATTTTTTTATACCGGTCGAGGCCCTCGCGCACAGTGAAGGTCACCTCTACTTTTTTAAATGGAACTTTTCTTAAATGGAATGGTACAGTTTTTTCAAAGTTTTCAAAAATTTTCATTTTTTTGTCAAAGTCGTTCAAGGTCATTCAAGGTCAGTATCGATGATACAAATCTAAATATCTCGGATCACTAGCAAATATTTGCTAGTGATCCGAGATATTTAGATTTCTATTTCATTTTAATAGGTGACCTTGAATGACCTTGAACGACTTTGACCCTCCAATGTTTTTTATGCAACTTGAGGTGCCCCATAAAATGGTTGAAAAAATGTACCATTCCATTTGAAAAAGTGGAGGTGACCTTTACTATGCGTCAGCGCCTTCACAGAAAGAAAAAAAAAATTGGTCGCATTTGATGGCCCCTTTCACACCGTACAACTTTTGTCTGGAACATTTTTTTGTGACGTCGATAATTGACGAGTTATTTCGGGTGGCAGAGATAAGAGGGGCACCTTGTATATCCTGAAAGCGGGATCGCTCGTCAGTTTTGTCACAACGTACGGAACGGAAAGAATAGACCAGCAGATTGCAGAATATTCCCCATTACGTACACATATGGGGCCTTTCCCGTCAAACGATACGGTTTTGACAAAACGGAGCAACAAAACTTGCTGCTCGTTTGGGTTTGGCGTTTGCAAAAATATGAAGTCATTTGTATTTTAAAAAACAGCACAAAGTGAGTATTTTTGGTAAAATTATTGCTGCTAACGTGAAATAACTGATTTCGAGAAAAAAAAAATAGAAAATCATTTTTTGATTTGATAAGATTTTATTCCCCATATTTGGAGCACTATACGACAAATTTTGAATGTCAGACAATGATTCGTATCAGTTTTTCAAAAAATCAGTTTATCAAAAAATAATTATAATGTATTATGAAAGGAATAATAAATCATTTTAAAGGCTGGAGTCTGAATTAGAAGGTCCGAAAAAGCGTTTTTATTTATTGCTTAAATCAATAGATTAACTATCCAAGAATATATTTACAAAGTTACAGAGGCCAATTGTTAATATTTTCGAATATACAAGGCCAAAAGCAGAGAAGCGATTGATATTTGGTATTCATATTTCCTCCTATTGAAAACTTTGAACCGCGTTTTCTCCAGTTTTCATTCTCACGATTTTTCCAAATTGGCGCGCGTGATAGCAAAAAAAAACTAAACGACCTATCGAATTAAACCAAAGTTTATTTTCTTCACTATAAAAATCTCTTCTAAGTGAATTAAAAAAGTCATTGAAAAAGTCTTTTCAAATAATTTTTATAGCACGTTGAAGTGTTTTTTTTCAAACCTGAGAAAAGTTATAACTTTACGATTTTTTCAGCTTCTTCTTACTTAGCCAGAAGGAAAATATATGACAATTGACAATTTTAGTGGTTTCTTTGTTTCCGTCAAGAATTACGAGCTGCATCTTTCCCGCCGATCGGGGACTGCAGTCGCAAGACGCACGTGGAGTAGGCTGTTGAATCTGCAGTCATTGTTCATGTTGAACTTTCTTTTTTTATACATTTCAAATATACATGAAAAGATACCTTAATGTTTACTGGGCTCACTTGTTTTTTTCCCTTCTAAAAAAATTCCCGAAAGAACACTTTTTGGACTTTCTCAGGCCTTAAGGGGAGATATACGCCTAGGAACCGGAAAAAAGGTCATTTTTGTGAATTTTTTCACAGAAAACTATTTGAAATTTCGGAATGGGGTTTTAATTATCCAAAAGTATATACATTCAAAAATACGTTTAATTTTCGTTATTTAAAAATATCAAAAAAATACCAGGATATTGCAAGATCCTTGGAGCGTCGTAAAAAAATCGGCGTATACGGTACCCACTGGCGTTTCTTGAAAAAGCATCTGAAAAAAAAACCAAAAAGATTATTAAATTAGATACTATAATCTAGTACTTGTCATAGCCGATTTTGAAAATATCGATTCATGACAAAATGGCGAACGTTTGAACATCAATGGTGATTTTTGAGCCAAAAATTGGTTATTATTTTGCCTATAAAACAAAAACTAGGTAACGGAAAAAAAATCCTATGACAAGTACTAGATAATGGTGTATAGAATAACCACAAAAAAACCTCAAGGCAATCGGTTCATTGGTTTTCGAGAAATTTTGGGTACCGATTTGAAAAACGTGGTTTTGAGAAAAACGCGTTTGAAAATTTGGGAATGAATAAATCATGAAATTTGTCAACTTACATGGAATCATCGATACCAGGCTCATAGTGTAGGTCTTCTACGGTCGACGGAATGTTCATAGCTTCTAAATCCTCGACCTCGACCATCTACGTGTCTATCTCTCCTTAATTGACAAAGAAAAATGTTCCGTTGGTGTACTTTAGCTGCCAAGTATTTCTTCCTAAATAAACGGGATTGAGATTTTTTGTGTCATTCGGACCGCCTAACTTATGCACATACCCTTAAGGGGTTAGGCCACTCTAGAGGCCGAAAAAATTGGCTTTTTGGGGATTTTGTTTTCAGAAAAACTACAAAATAAATCGAGATTACAAAAAGGGTGTTTATCACACATATCAGTGACTGTTTACAATAATTTTTTCAAAGCGATTAATTTCAAAATGTCGGCTGTGCAGCGTTTATCTCAAAACTGCTTTTTTTAAGTTGGTTGGAAACATAACTCAGACAATTTTCAACCGATTAACTTGAAATGTTGAATGTATCTTGACAAATACATTGTCTATGGAAGTACGTAGGATTTTTATTTTACATTCCATAGTTCATTTGTTATTAACAATTGTCTGACGATTTTTAGGTTAATTTTTCACTTTCCAAAAATTTGCCTAACAAATCGTCAGATAATTGTTAATAAAAAATGAACTCTGCAATGTAAATTTAAAAAAATCCTACGTACTTCCATAGACAATGTATTTTTCAAGATATATTCAACATTTCAAGTAAATCGGTTGAAAATTGTCTGAGTTATGTTTCCGACCAACTTAAAAAAGGCTGTTTTGAGATAAACGCTGCACAGCCGCCATTTTGAAATTAATCACTTCAAAAAAATTATTGTATACAGTCACTGATATGTATGATAAACACTCTTTTTTGTAATCTCGATTTACTAGGTAGTTTTTCTGAAAAAAAAATCCAAACAGCCTATTTTTTCAGCCTCTAGAGTGGCCCAAGGCCTCAACACATGGCGAGGGGCCATTTAAAAATATAATTTTCTTTTATTTTCAAAGAGTTAATAATGAATCGTCGTATGATAAAATTGTAAAAATGTTCGATTACAATGCTGTTTTTTTTTCCATTCTGCCTATACCGAGTCAGTTTTTAGAGTGAAATTTAATGATATCGAATGCGAATAAAAATAATTGAAATCGCGGTCAGTTTGCTTGACCTTCCGTATCAAGCAGCTTTGACCTAGGCCATTACTTGGATGGGTGACCTGCCGGCTACCGGGGAACGCTCACCAACGGTGAGAAATTAAGCGACACGTGTTGGACGAGAGTGTAAAAGATGAGATCATAAAAAACCGCGAGGGCATGCGAAGAAACCTTGGGAAAAAAAAATAATAAAATTTTTGAGAAACTTTATGGATATTTGAATAGTGATTGTGAGGTTTGACAATGGCTGCGCTTGGGATGGAATATCCCGCATGCACCAGGGCTTTATTACGAGCGTATCGCATTCCCGTCGCGTTGGCATCAAATTTCGATAAGTTCCGAGCTCACTGGATCAATGACAGATGTTCTGTATTTGCAATTTAATCGGATCTGCAGGAGAACGCGTCATACATACTTAAGCTTCGACTCTCTTCGAACTATATGCAATGAACTTGGTATATAAATATATCTTTGCAACCTTCAGAGAATATTTTCCCCGGCACTCCGAATCAGCGCGGCAGCGAATATAATCCGTAAAAAAAGAAATCAACTTTTCGCCTGGTTGATCCAAATATTCGCAAAATTGTTTTAAAGGTCTTTGATAAAGAAAAATCCCCCCCCCTCTCCTAATGATGATGTTGAAGTTTGCATCGTTGAGATGCAACGATTTTTTCGTTTCTTATTTTTATGCTTATCCAAAGCCTTCTTTTTTTTTTGTAAATTGGGTCGCAAATTTTTTTATATTAATACGTAAAATAGTTTGGGTTATTTTCGCAGCCAAAAATGATCCAAACAATTAATAGGAATTGATTTTCGTTGCATACCAACGATGCAAACTTCAACATCATCCCTAATGTGATAAACTGTTTATCTTTTTACAGTACGTACAGGACCGAAACTAGTGGTCAGGGTTTGGCTCGGCGGTACTTCGAGTTAAGGGGGAAAATACCTTTGGGCGAGGAAAAAATTGGCTGGTTTTTATGATTTTTTTTTTTTTGGAAATATTTTTTCTCCATTTTTGAGACTAACTACTTTTGGCTGTTGCACGGTATTTTTTTTAGTAATCATCAAAAATGGCGGAGGTATGAAACGGTCTTCTAAATCGCATTTTTAAAACTGGCGTGATAGCTAACAAACTAATCGTTGAATTGAATTGAATTGAATTAAATTTCTAGAATTTAATTGAATTGATCGAAATTGAAATCAATTGAATAAAATTTCGAAAATTTCATTGTTTAAAATGAATTGAATTTAAAATGAATTGAATTGAAATGAAATGAATTGAATTAAAATACTGAATTTTTTTTGAAAATTAGAAAAAAGTATTTTTTATTGCAAAATGTAGCATTTTCTTCATAAAGTTCAAACTTTTTGTTTTAAAGCGTACCATTTCAAAGGTTTTCAACATTCCTTACTTTTGATTGGTTCATATTCTGCGTATGAGTGTTAATGAAAGAAAAACCTTGGTTAGTTTTCTTCCTGATTAATCGTGCCTTTAGAAGACCGTGCCAAGCTCCGGCATTTTTAAAGATTCATTTTTAAAATGCCCCGTAACAGCCGAAAGTAATCATAAAATATACCCTAAGTCTCAAAAATGGCGATGAAATCTTTCTTTTAAAAAAATCACGAAAATCAGCAATTTTCGCTCGCCTAAAGGTATCTCCCCCCTTAAGATGGTTGTAAACGCAACAGAACGTTAGGTTGGCTTAGCAAAGTACGGGCTGGAAAAAAAGCAATGGCTTCAATTGGAAAGGAGAATACGTAAAAACCCGCAAGAGTGTACGTTGGAACTTAGGAAATAAAAAATAGAAATGAGAAAGAAACAATAATTTGTACAGTTGGTACATAACGTGTGTGTATGTATGTATATATATATATATATATATATATACATATACACACATACACAATGAAAATAATAATAATAAATAATCTAAAACATAATAAACATAATATATAAAAAATCGAACGTTTTTCGGAAATCTCAGAAAATCACTATTTTTGAAGTCTTTCAGTAAGGAGAAATTCCCTATGATGAAAATTCTTCCTCTCCATCAGAATATGGATATATTAAACGTTTTTAAACGTTTCACCCAAGAATTTTAAAAAAGTTCGATTTTTTCCGACCTCTTCTGCAAAAAAAAATAAGTTTCATCACTGTGAGCACATTTTACCTCCGTCCGAACCCACATTAAAAAGATGGTTATCGATTATTTACCTCATTGAAGCAGGATACGCCGTCGTTGTTTAAAAGACAAAGCATTCGAAACGTTCAACTACCAAAATACCGTCTATTTTACCCGATGTGCGTCCAAAAGCACGTACTTGAAAACACAGTTCCTTGTTTTCGTGCCAAGTGCCCATACCGAGATATCTATTTCTGACCACTCATTAATTTCCCCATCCCTTAACGATCGACAACCAAACCCAAAATATAGCTGTAATCTACATGTGAACACTCGATATTATAATTCAAGTGCATTAAAAATAGACGTATCACGGATATAAAAACGATTTCACGATGTATAGCTGTTCCATAAATGGAAACCGGCCCGGAAGTGAAAACATTGAAACAAAAAAGCAACATTTCAGGCGCCTCAAGGGTGAAAGACGCGAAGAGCTCGTAAAAAAATCCCACGCGTGACATACGGACATTTTGGTCGATGTGTCTCGTGTCTCTCCAAGGCTTTTCTGCATCTCGGTCAGCAATACGCTGAACTCTAATATTTTTACTCGGATCTATTTTTGGTTGTGTGAAAGAAAAATCCAATACGAAGAGACCGTGTCTAGCAAGTGCGTAGACGTGGTCTACATCTATATGTGTGTCTATATATATATATATATATATATATATATATATATATATATATATATATAACTTCGTATACAGAACTTTTATATAGAACCAATGTGTTAAAAATCACCTGTACCATTGATCTTTTAAAAAAATGTTTGCAAGGTGTGTGGATATTTTTTAGATATAACAGGTTCAAAATATCCTCTCACTATATATCCCTTCATAACATACAATCAGCAACGCAAAAAATAAAAAATCGTTAACTTTATGATACGTTTAAATAAATAAAATTAAAAAAATATTAATTAGTTTTTGAAAAATTTAATCGGCCGATTAGTTCTAAAGTATTAAAGGGATTCTGACAGACATGTTACATGGCGTTGTAGCATTCCTTTACGATGTATGAAATTCTCTAAAGCAGTTGTGTTATGCCGTTGCAGTTTGCATCGTTGAAATGCAACGGAATATCTTTTTTATTTTTATGCAAAATATTTTTCGATGGAGTTAGGGGGTAGGTCTGTAATGAAGATCTGCAAGAAACTTTATTGTAGCTTTGATTCAGCGGAAAAATTACATTTAGAAACAGAAAAAGATCGTTGGATTTATGAATTGTAAAATTCATTATCGTGCTGTTTAGCTCGTGTAGCACAGAGCCACGCTACATTTTTCACACGCACATCGTTTTGATATTTTTTTAAACTTTTTTAAACCCTAGGCACACTTGAATCTGGAAATCTCACGATAAGTGAACTCGGAAGCAATTTTGATTCAACTAACGCCATCTAGTTTGCGTGAATTGCACTTAAAATTATATTACGATTTTTAGCAGTCGTGTGGCATTGGTTTAAAAACGGATTGAACGTCAATATGCGGTTTTGTGAGGACTTAGATGGTTTGTTACAGAACTGTCGTACGAGATATAATATATAAAGAGATATATATGCACACACACACACACACACACACACACACACACACACTTACGTATACGTTAGGTTATACCGATATCTGTGAAGAACGAAATTTTCAAAAGAGAATTCATTTTTGCATTTTTCCAGGACATTTTGAAAAACCCTATATATACGAGACACTGCACACGAAGATGACAATTTTGCACTCCTGCGTGCAATTTTATTCATATTCTATGAAGATTCAAGCAAGTTGTGCCATTTTATTAACGGGCTTCATCTACCTAGGTAGGTCAAGAAAATTGATTTTCCAAAAATATTTTTATTCGATAGTATCACCTTTTGGCTATATTCCCTAAAATTGTCATTAAAATATTCCTCAAATTGAATGGGCTACAACTTCTAACAGTCGACCGGGCGAGCGGTAGCAGCACAATACTTCAAACCTTAAGGGGTAAGGCCACTCTAGCGGGGAAAAAATAAGTATATTTTGGGATTTTTTTTAGCGGGATAATGGAACGAATCTAAATTCTGAAAAAGGTCCTTTATTGTACATATCATAAACTGTATAAACTATTTTTTTCAAAGTAATATAAAACAAAATAGCGGCTGCACTGCTTTTTTCATAGGAGCGCGGCCGGACCAACGGCACCTGCAATTTTTAATTTACAGTGAATGAATTTTTTTTTTCGATTGTACATGTGAGTAGCTACAGAAGTACGGAGGATTTTTTTTATATATCGGTCTTTGCAAAAATAGCGCGCTTTTTAAATAAAAGTTCAAAATTCTCAAAAAAAAATCATCCGATAATTGTTTATAAAAAAAACGATGTAATATATCGAGAAAATTCTACGTACTTCTATGCAGAATATAATTGTGAATAGACAGTTAAAATTTCAAGTCAATCGGTCAAGATTTGTTCGAGTTATGAGTCCGGCCGATTTGAAAAATGTAGTTTCGAGAAAAACGCGTTTAAAGTTTTTGGTACGGATTGCATCGGACTGAGAGGGGCTGCGCCAAAAATTTTAAATAGAAGTATTTAGACATTTTTCCCACCTTAATCCTTTGAGTATGTCATTTTTAAGGTATTAAGGCATCTTTTAAGAAAACAAAAAAAATCGGTTTTTTGAAATTTCTACAGTGGCAGTCTCCCCTTTGAGGCGGGATATACATTTAGACAGGAAAAAAATAAGCAATATTGCATAAGCAATAAAAAAGTTCAAACATTTTTTCAGTTAGAACATGTATAGTTCCTATGTGACGGTAACTAAAATAAAGAAAATGCAAATTGAAGAAAATGTCATGCATTTACAAAACAAATCAACATTTCACGCAACATTTCTGTAAAATGTGGATTAAAAAAGTAGTTTTTGTTTCCAATTTTTCAAAAACAATTCTCGTCAAGTAGACGATACCAACATTGTCAATATTTCTACCAAGTTTCAACTAAATCGGCTTAATAGTTTTTGAGTAATCCTGCACGCAAATTTCGTTTTGAGAAAAACGCATTTGAAGTCGACGCCCGCTCCGAATCCGAGCGGTGGGGCACAGCGTTGACGGGCTGTAGCGTTTGAAGTTTTTCGAATTTCGCTTTGAAACTTTGGGAAAATATTCTACACATATAGTTCTATCGTTTAAATAAAAATCAATCGATTTTTTTATCGTTGTAAATCAATAAACTAAATTGTAAACGTGTAATAAGAATAATTGTAAACGCGTTATTCTCGAAATACTGTTTTCAAAGTCGGTGGACATGATATTTCGAGAACCACTTAATAGATTATTCCCAAATTTACAGGAAATACGATGAGAAACATTTAGAGGTCGTTCACGATCTCACTTTTTTTAAATCGATCTTCATTTTTCAATAGTCACTTGAAAATGACGACTTTGTTCATAGATTTTTTATGTTCGAGGTTCAATTCGTCGCCACGTCGTTAAATAAAATAATTATAAAAATCGACAATCGTCAACGACTCGTATTTATTGTTAACTTGAAAAACCCGTTTGGTTTTTAGATTTTGGATGGACCGTTCAAGCTGGAGAGTGTCCACGGCGAAACGTGGCGAAAAAAATTTCATCATCTGCCTGCGGTCATGTTTTTATTGTTTTCTGTATTTATTGGTGATTTTTTTAAAGGCTCTCAATGTACATATACCTTTGTGTTAAAAAAATGCGTTTCTTTTCCACCAGCCGTTTCCCAAAACAAAAATTCCCTCGAGGTAGATGTAGCCCCATAACTTTATAAGCTCGCCGAGAGAACTTTATGATAATTTTTATCGATGGAAAGTTGAAGTGTCTTGTGAAATTGCACCAGCACGAAAAATTACGATCGAATAGCGATCGCGCAATTACCGAATTCGCTTGGAATGCCGCCAGTGCACATCTCAACTAATTATTGTGTTACGGAATGCAGACGAAATAATGCAACTATCTTTCCACTAAACAATTATTGAGGAATTCTATGGCTAACGGTGTTGCATATACGCTTCGATGGACGCTATTCTGCTCTTTTGCGTGTTGAGTCATAGCACCGTAAATGCGTATACATGTGCATAGAAAAATTATGATGAGGTATGGCTGCTCGGACGTTCCGCACTTTCGAATTGGTGGATATTGAGCCTAAATGCTTGTTCCAATTTTCCGTCGTATTCCAGCCTACGGTTGAGCGTCTCAACGAATTCAAGCGCAAATTGAATTTGAGCCTGATCGGGACGTACATTTTAAGGGGGGAACCTCCTCCAGATATAATTTTTTTTTATTGCTTTAAAAATTCATTTAGTATCTGAAGAATATATTCCCAAAGTTTGAAGCACAACAGAAAGTCCTGAAGGTCCCTAGGAAGTCACCAAAGTGGATGCCCTTCAAAATTATCGAGAATAGGTAAACGAGCGGGTGGCTTCTATCTTTTAATTTCTTAGCCAAACAAGTTTGCTAGTTTACTTTTCCGACGATTTTAAAGAAAAATTCCCCCTGTGTAGCCGTCGTTTTTGAACACTAACAGTTCACACAAAAAGACAAAAATGCAGTCCAGATTAGTGATTTCCTAGAAGAAGGCTTGCTTTATGGCATCGCAGATTAAGCTTGTCATTATAAATCACTCTAAACTCTAATTTTTAAGGGGAGGGTGGGGGTTCCAGCGTGAAAAAAACAACACTTTTTTGCGAATTTTTTTCATCTATATGGATAGAGTAAATTTAATGAAACCTTTTGTACATTGTTAAGTGTCATTTCAAGAACATTCCGTGAAATTTGTACGCGAAAATATCGACAAATAAGCCGGTGCGGCGTTTTTCTCGAAACCACTTTTTCAAAGTTCGTGTTCACTGCCATTTGAAAACTACAGGGTGCGCCAGAGAAACTTACTTATTTGAAAAAATTCCCGCGCGGTGAGTTGGGTGGGTAGAGGGGCGAGAGGGGGCGCATTTGGAGGGGGAAGTTCCCAAGTTTGTTTCTCCCTCCAGTCAGTTGCCATCATGCTCTGGTCTAGAGAACAGCGGGCCTTCGCAGTCGAGAGCTTCTTTTCTAACGGTCGCTCACTTGTTGCTACGCAACGTGCCTTCCGCGCTCGCTTTGAAATTCCTCCTCACAGACTCGTTCCTGGCCGTAATTCGATTCTGTCGTGGGTTAACTCATTTCGGGAGTGTGGAAGTGTCGCTAAACCCAGAAATGGACTTCAACGGACCATCAGAACTCCGGAAAATGTCGAAAGAGTGAGGCAGTCAGTTGTGCGTTCTCCCCGGCGTTCGGCTCGCAAACACGCAGCTGCTATGGGAATTTCTGACACCACTGTTCGACGAATTCTCCATGAAGACCTTCAATTTCATCCCTATAAATTGGCTGTTGTGCAAGAATTAACTGAACGTGATTTTGTTGCCCGTCAAAATGCATGTGAAATGCTGGTTGACAACCTGCCTGAAGACGCGGTCGTTTTTTTCAGTGACGAGGCTCACTTCCACATTTCCGGCTGCGTCAACAAGCAAAACATGCGTTATTGGTGTGGTGTAAATCCACGTGAGCTTCACCAGAAGCCACTTAATTGTGAGCGAGTTACTGTCTGGTGTGCGATGTCGGTAATGGGAATAATTGGTCCTTATTTTTTTGAAGAAAACGAACGCGCAGTTACCGTGAATGGAGCTCGTTACAGGAACATGATCGAGGAATTTTTTCTTCCAAGACTCGAAGAAATGAACGTTAGGAACGTGTGGTTTCAGCAAGATGGAGCCACAGCACACACAGCACGAGACTCAATGAATTTGTTGCGACAACATTTCCCCGACCGCCTCATCTCTCTCAGAGGCGATCTCCAATGGCCGGCACGCTCTCCAGATTTGACTCCATGCGATTTCTTTTTATGGGGTTATTTGAAATCTCTGGTTTATGTCGATCGACCACGGACCATAGCACACCTCAAGAACAACATTCGCGACGCCATTGCCAACATACCGATTGATATGCTGCAAAGAGTGGATACGAATTTCAAAAATCGACTTCATCAGTGTATGCGTAATGGGGGTCGCCATTTATCCGATGTCATTTTCAAGACTGCATGAAAAAAAAATTGGGATATTGTATTCTCAAATAAAAAAAAATTTAAAACAATAATTGAAGTACTTTTGTTTTTATTGACCTTTCAAATAAGTAAGTTTCTCTGGCGCACCCTGTACATGACCGATTTATTTCAAGCTTGGTACACACTTTCTACATATAAAATACCTCTCCCCAACGGTTAGTTTGAGATTTTTTTTTACATTGAGGGGGTGTTCCGCCCCTAAAATGGCGGAATTTTTCGTGAAAATAGCACTTTTCACTTTACATGACCACCACAAATTTAGAAATGAAAATAAAAATTATCAAAGACCGTTGGGGGGAGGATTTGATGATAGTTTGATTAAATTTTGATGGTACTTGATTTCAGATAATTTCTAGCTGAGATACAGTGAACACCGCCAATCGTGTTTTTCCAAAGGCGTTCTTGGAAAAACTTTGTCACCGGCTTGTTTGTGGATTTTTTCGCGTACAAATTTCACGGAATGTTCTTGAAATGACACTTAACAATGTACAAAAGGTTTCAATAAATTTACTCTATCCATATAGATGAAAAAAAATCGCAAAAAGTGTTTTTTTTTCACGCTGAAACCCCTATGCTCCCCTTAAGAACGAAAACTTCAATCGAGTTTTTTTCGAAACGTGTTTTTTTTCCGCGCCGTGGAATGTAACTCAAAAAGTAATGAACCAATCAACTTGAAATTTTTTACAAATATTCTTTAACTTATCGGCATCTGCACAAACCTAAAATTTCGTATAAAGTGTTTTAATAAATATAGTTATTAAATATTTGTTTTTTAAGTTTTTTTTTTCGTTTTGTCCTCAAATTTTTAATTCTTAATTTTTTGCTAAATTTAGGTTCATGCAAAGCGGAATTATTTATTTTAAGGCCAGAAATCCCTTTAGGAGCGTGAAAAATAGGTATTTTTCTGGAATTTTTTAAGAGGGGATAAAATAATCTGATAATTTTCAAATTTAGACATGAGTTTATCATGGGTGTCAAGTAAAAAAAAAAATTGGGATGACCAACAAAATGGCGGCGTTATTAAGGTTCTTCGGACGTCTGTTTTCCGCGACATAGAAAATCGCAGCAGTTGTCAGTCTTTTTCTGTTGATCTGAAAAAGATTTAATAAGTGACGTTCGTTTACTGACATATTAAGGGGAAGGGTATACCTAAGAAATGATGAAAAAGGGCAACATTGAAAATTTGGGAGCCTTTTTACTCCGAAGTTTGAATTTTTGACCATTTTTTCGATATATTTAACGCCAAAAAAATTATTTATTTACACGCTGCCTTTCAAACTTTAGGTATATCCTTCCGATAACATTACTGAGAGTAGCCTCCCAAAATTTCATCCAAATCGGTCGATAACTTTTTGAGCTACAACACGAGCAGTTTTTGAAAAAGTAGTTTCGAAATAATCGCGTTTAAGGGCGGGGTAAAGTTAATTCGGCGAAAAAAGGCATGTTTTTAAGATTTTTTTGGCGTAACGAATGGTGTTCGTTTATTGAAAAATTTACATATAATAAAGTAACATTTGAACAACGGTCTCCTAAATTTGCATTGCAAAATATTCAAAATTGAGCGAGTGAAAATTAAACCCCGGAGGCGCCTCGAAAAAAAGTTGGTTTGCGGTGTGCACCATAACTCGCAACAGAATCATCTGAAACAAAAAAATCAAAATGCATTTGTTAAAGGAGATGTTTCTCGAGGTAATAACGGGAGGATTTTTTTTCTTTCGATTTTTCGATTTTTCGTAGCACTTAGGAGCCAAAAACCCGATTTTCGCTAAAAAAAATCGGCTAATTTGTTGTTGAAAAATTAGTAATTATTAAAAAAAAAAAAAAACAAAAAAGCTCTCGACAATACCTGGTGAATTATGTGAAGAAGTACTGTGCAAAATTTCAAAGCGATTGGTCCAGTAGATTTTGAGTTATCGTGCACACGGACTTCAAATATGACAAGTCTCAGAAAAACGGTTTGAAAAACGCAGAAGAGTTTGGTCGCTTAGCGCTCATTGCACATAAGTTTGAGAACACTTCTCGATTGCATACAAATTTTAACACAATATTCTTGATATATTATGCATTCATTTAAAAAATTATACAAAAATGAAAAAAAAATAATAATTTAAATACTTTACCCCGCCCTTAACGTTTCAACATGTGACTCGCTACCTGAACGCATGCTGTCCCCGCGCTCTAAACTATATGCGATAACTCCGCAAATATTCAATATTTCGAGTTTTCCTTTGGTATATTCTTTGGATATCATACTTTCGATGTATGTAAAAAAAATCGATCTTTCGAAAATTCTAAAGGGATTTCTCGCCTTAATGAAAGAAAAAAAAAACGGTTTCGTTGATTTTAGTTAACTACAAGGACCGGGGCGTTCCACGGCGCAAACTCTAGGAGCCAAGTTCGAGCACTTCTAACGCCGCCATTTTGTTTTTTTTTTCACTCCTGACAATTTTTTTTGTATTTATTTGAATGTCAATATTATTATATAATTTGATTTATTGCGATAAATGCTCTTATTTTTTTAGAAGAATTATTGAAAAACCTGTTGCCTGGAGGAGGTTCCCCCCTTAAGCGATTTTGATAAGATGCGCTGTGTCGGACTTTGTACATCCCTTGAGAGTGTTACATTAACCCTTTCGCAGTGAGGTGAAAATGAGATTTTCGTGCCATTTTTCTGTTGGAAAAAAAATTTCATAGATTTGCTTTAAAGTCTCAGTATAAATGTTTTTGGGGTCGCTGACTTCGAATTTTATATCAGATTTCCAAAATTCAAAATGGCGGATCCAATATGGCGGACGCAAATTTGAAAAATGGTTTCATTTCGACGAAAGTGAGTACCTTATGGTTTTTGGGGTCGCTGAATCCGAACCTGAAATCTCGGAAATTGTATCTCGAAACATCTCGAGATACAATTTTTTGTCAAAATCCAACTACTTTTCGAATTTGCGTCCACCATATTGGATCCGCCATTTTGAATTTTGACAATCTGATTTCAAATTCGAATTCAGCAACGCCGAAAACCGTGAGGTACTCACTTTCGTCGAAATGAAACCATTTTTCGAATTTGCGTCCGCCATATTGGATCCGCCATTTTGAATTTGGGAAATCTGATTTGAAATTCGAATTCAGCGACTCCGAAAACCATGAGGTACTCACTTTCGTTGAAATCAAACCATTTTTCGAATTTGCGTCCGCCATATTGGTTCCGCCATTTTGAATTTTGGAAATCTGATGTCAAATTCAAATTTAGCGACCCCAAAAACCATGATGTACCAAGTTACAATCGAATCGACGCAGTAGAAATAGGTTATTTTTCAAATGCCCCTATACGCGTCATGACACAAAAATGGCACGACTTTTTTTTGCCCCTATGCGAGTCACTCACAGTCAAGGGGTTAATCACGGATGCTCGCTCAAACTTCTGAAAATGTTTTCTATCGTATTGGGGATCGATTGATAGGTGATAAAGACAGGGCTTCCATTTTTAAGAAATTTCGCGAATAAAATATAAATCTACGGATTCGATTGAAATTAATATATCACCGAGAGAGTAATTTATGGTGCATTAAGGGGTTTGGCTACTGTGAAAGTGACAAATATTCGTTGGTCGCTTGAAGCAACAAATTCCACAGAAAGGTCCAACATGTGGTGCAGGAATCAGGGATTGTAGGTAAACTTATCGTTGTAACGATAGAACTGCTAGTAACAGTTTAACAGGGTATCCCTCTCTGGAAGCACAATTGTTAAGATTGTCAGAATGATATATTTTTTTCTAATAACACATTGGTTGGAGTAAATTATTTTTTTCCCAGCATTTTGTATACACGGTTGTGGTCGCAATGTCATTTTTTGGAAGGAAATCTCACTAAATCATGAATATTTCGACGCATCCTCACGAATGTTATTTTTATCCCCCGCAAAAACAGCTCAAAACTACACTCGACAACTCTCGCGTCACTCCAGCTTGTTACCGAATTAAGGGGAGATATACACCTAAGAGGCGGAAACAAGGTCATTTTTGTGAATTTTTTCAAGGGAAACTATTTGAAATTTCGGATTGGGCTTTTAATTATCTAAAAGTATATACATTCAAAAATATGTTTAATTATCTTTATTTAAAAATATCAAAAATATACAAGGATATTGTATGATCCTTGGAGCGTCGTAAAAAAAACTGCGTATACGGTACTCACTGGCGTTTCTTCAAAAATCATCTGAAAAAAAAACCAAAAAGATTATTAAATTAGATACTATAATCTAGTACTTGTCATAGCCGATTTTGAAGATATCGATTTATGACAAAATGGCGGACGTTTGAACATAAATCGTGATTTTTGGGCCAAAAATTAGTTATTATTTTGCCTATGAAACAAAAACTAAGTAGCGGAAAAAAATCCTATGACAAGTACTAGATAATGGTGTATAGAATAACCACAAAAAACTTCAAGGCAATCGGTTCATTGGTTTTCGAGAAATTTTGGGTACCGATTTGAAAAACGTGGTTTCGAGAAAAACGCGTTTGAATGTGTGGGCATGAATAAATCATGAAATTTGTCAACTTACATGGAATCATCGATACCAGGCCCATAGTGTAGGTGTCTTGTACGGTAGACGGAATGTTCATAGCTTCTCAATCCTCGGGCTCGACCATAGGTGTATATCTCCCCTTAACGAGGATTCCCGGTTTTATCGACGGTGGAAATTCATAAAACCCACTGGTCGAATCGGGGCGTAGCGCCGCGTTCGTCAGCGGTGGCGCGTCGCACTAACCCATCAGCTCGTTGACGCGCTCCCAGGCACACGGATTTGCGGCAGTCGGCATCAGTCGGCGCTTGCCATTGAACGGAGACGGTCTATTGTCTCGAACGTCGAGAGAGCGTGTGCGCGCGCGCACGCGATGTCTGTGTATGTGAGCCAACACAGGAGCAGTAGCGCTTGACATATACGTATACACTCACGCATACACGTGTATCCGAGCGTACACAAAAAAAAACCACATACCTACAGTCACGCGCGCTGGAGTTTCACAGTGAAAATGGCGTAGCCTTTCAGAGACAGCCAACGTCGCGACAAACGCGATCGAATTTCGCAAAGAAATAATAACGCGCCGAGAGTGTCGTGTCTTTAGAAATCCCGAAACACTGCGGGAAATCTCGTGATATTCGTTTCGCAAAGTTGACACGACAATTGTCAAACAAAAGCGAGTGATTATAGCGCAAAGTTTTCCCCGGTCAAAGTGTGCGTGTCCTTTCTCATCGGGTATAAGCAATGTGTAGTGTTTCGCGATTGGAAAGGCCTGGAAAAAATTTCGGCTCGAAAGTGGGCTGCTTTTCGCGGTGGCTCGTTCCATTCGAATAACTTCGCGATACAATTCGCGGCGAAAAAGCATCAATGCGCTCGATCGTTCACGCACTGACTGTCGGGCATCGCGTGGCAATTGTTCCCAAAGGAAACTACTGGTGACCCCCCCTGCCCCTCCGCGCTTCTTTCCCCAATCGCCCATCGAGTGTCGAGTCTTCGTGTCAGTGCGAAGAGCGCATTGTCCGCTCCGATAAAAATACAAAAGCGAGACGAGAAAATTAAATGCGACGATGGTGCGTTTATCGTCGGAACTCCGAAAAGTCGTCCTCGTGACAGCTTGAGAACGATCGGCTGCCGATCGCGAGATGGCGCCACTGGAGTTTTGACACAAAGTTGCACCCACCCCCCTCCTTTTTCCCCGCGCAACTCCCCGCAGCCACGCTATCAGCTGGAATATTTCACGGGCGTTATCGTCGTTTAATAACTTCGGTCGGTGAAACGTTAGCTTTTTTAATACCCCTTGGCCTTTCTTTTTCAATTTTCTTTCCTTGTCGCACGTGCACGTCGTATTATGAGCAGAGAATTCTACGTACCCTGCGCTCAATACGCATATCCGGTGAGTAATTTTTTTTTTATATAGATATAGAACGCGTACGCTCGTGTTTGCCTTTATATATTGATTATGGTAGTCGTGTTAGTCGACCGATTTCGTGGATGTCGCACGCACGTTATACGTGAAATAAAACAATTGGGGGGGGGGGGGGGATCTACCTAGAGGCCGGAAAAAATTGATAAATTCCGAATTTTCTTTTCTGCGAAACGGTCGGTGAAAAAAAAACACATTTCTCACACAGAGGGACTAATTTTTTTACATATTGAGAGACTGAAAAAATCACAAAAAAAACGGAAAAACAACAAAAACATGGTCGCCGGTAGACGATGAATTTTTTTTCGCGACTCGTGGCGGTGGATCCTCTCCAGGTTAAACGCTTCATCCGAAATTAAAAAACCAAACGGGTTATTCAAGTTAACAATAAATAAGAGTCGTTGACGATCGTCGATTTTTTTAATAATTTTTTTTAACAACGCGGTAACGAATTGAAACTCGAGCATGCGAAATCTGTGAAAAAAGTAGTCATTTTTACGTAACTATAAAAAAGTGAAGACGGGTTTTGAAAAAGTGAGATCGTCAACGACCTTTAAATGTTTATCTTCGTATCTCCTGTAAATTTGGAAAGAATCCTTCAAGTGGTTCTCGAGATATCATGTCCACCGACCAAGGCTTGCATTATCCGTTAATTTTTCGTGTTCGGATAATATGGATAGTGACGAGTGAACCTTACTATCCGGATATCCGGATTTTTCGGATAATTATGAAAGAAAACAAGGGAAATCCATTAAGGGGCTATACCAGTGTGAACGCTGAAAATTTCGGTGATTTTCGGGGATTTATTTTTGGAAGAAAAGCACTCACTAAAATGTTTCGAAAAATTAAGAATATATTTGGCTATATTTGACCTATATTGCATTATTTTTTCATAAAAAAATATTCAGAACCAAGCGACTTATGCGCTGCCTTCGGAGGCGCCAAAAAAAAAGTTCCTCCACTGCTGACATGCTTCCGGCCGATTGAGTAACTGAAACCGAAAAAGGAAGAATTGTCGTTAAACTCAAAGGTATTTCCTGTACAATGACGTAGGATTTTCGAAAAATATCAAAATCTAACAAAATGGCGTAGTTATGAAAAAAGTCTGTTTTCTTGCCTATAAAATGGTCGTTTTTTTCAATGCCAAATCGTCAATTTTCATCCAATCAAAAATATCCTACGTCATTGTAGAGTAAATATATTCAAGAGTACGCAGTTCGAATTTCAAGTCAATCGGATAATTGCTTTCTGAGTTACAATGTCAGCAAATCTGAAAAATCTCATTTCGCGAAAAACGCGTTTAAACATTTAACTATCGATTTTTGCAAGATAAAATGATATTTACCATAAAAATTGCTAATCAGCTATAACGGGCCCATACCCTCTTCTTCCTCGAATAATACCCTCTTCTTCCTTGAATAATGCCTGCTGAGAGGCTTGAAAGTGTTGCCATATCCCCTTAAAAAGTAGTTTTATTCATATCTATTAAAATTAAACCAAAATTTGTCTCTTTTTACTTTAGCTAGTGGACGACATTAACATTTCTAATATCACAACATGATCGAGCATAATAGAGTGCTACTATTTACCAAACAATATTAAAATAAAATATGAATCATTGAAAACAGTTGGGTATCTCTTTATTCTTAAACTTAAACTAATTGTCATAGTAATAATGGGGTCATAAAATATCAAAAAAATTGAAAAAAAAAAAACAACCATTTACAAATGAAAAACACAAAACTTTTTTCTACTAAGATTGAAAAGTTAACTATTTTCTCCCCTGAGATAAGAACTAAAAACAATCATATACTCGAGCGTTATAGTGAGATCTCAAATCAACTTGAAGGCACAATTAAAATGGGTTTTTCAAACTCGCGCACGCAACTTGCAATTCGGACGACATATAACATAATAAACAGCAAGCAACTCGTCAGTCGCGCGACTCGCGCGGGATTTTCGGAATGAATTACTATGAATGCGTCGTACAATATTAAAAACAAAGAAAAACGTGTTTGAAATTAAGATTACTTGTTAGCTACGTGTACCGACTGCACACAATGCCGAAATGATTGTTTCATTATAGTTATTTCCATGTTGGGATCGTAATTTTTCGTGAGGTTGAAGTTTGCATCGTTGGAACACAACGACAATTAATATTTCTGAATTCCTTGAATTTATTTTGGTGAATCGGACCTACAGAAATCTTTTAACCACTTTTTGAGATATTTGTTTAACGATCGACAATCTGAATCAATCAAAAAGATTTTCTGTGTCAATAAAAATATAGAAAATAAAATGTGAAAAAGTACTTTCGTTGCGTTCCAACGATGCAAACTTCAACATCACAATCTTTCGATGAATGTTCCTATCCGTATTATCCGAATTATCCACAATCACACTGAACAAAAAAAAAATCAGCAAGATGATTTTGCACGGACCAGGGTGCCGGCAATTCGATTGGATCGCATGGTGTTGAAGTTTGCATCGTTGGAATGCAACGACGAACATTTTTTTCTTCTCATTTCCCAAACTTCCTCAGGTAGATTGGAGCCGTGAAATTCACGCAAAGATTTTTTACGTATTTATACGAACTGCGTCTGCAAAATATGATTTTGGGTAATATTGAAAATAAGAATATGAAAAAGAAATTTCGTTGCATACCAACGATGCAAACTTCGACATCGTTTGGACCGCTAGATTCGAATTGGTCCTAGTCGGTGCGACACAAGACATAAAAATGTGGCATATTACATTTCTCGCTAAAATCAATTGAGCAGGATCTTGTTCGATGCAAAATCGTTTGGTGGTCAAGAATTTCCTGGTCCCATATCCTCGTACAGGCCTTATTTGGCCCAGGAGATCGACTTGTGTAGCTTCCCAAAAAGGGACCGAACAAATTCCAATAATTCGAAACACATAACTAATTGTAAGTGACTTGAATTGGCTTGAAAATTAAGGGGTTACCCCCACTTGTAGCGCAAAAAAGGCCTTTTTCATGAATCTTTTAAAAGAAAACTACAAAACTTTTTTAATCGATCAATATAACATCTTAAAGAACACATCTTGAAGAACTTTCAGTAATTTTTTTATTGAAAAATATTACATTGTTGAGTGGCAAATGGCCGTCAATGAAATAATGTTTTTATATACGCGGTTTGCGGTGACCAACATTGCGGCGAAGTGGATCACCTGAAAAAAAAATGCGGATGGATTTAGTCAAATATAAGTATAAACTAGTCTTTAATCGAAGGATTTTAAAAAATATTCATTTTTCACAAAATGGCGGACAGTCAAAGTTAATGGTTCGATTTTAACGAAAAAAATCGGCCGTTTTTTGGCTATAAAACGGCCATTTTTTTCGAAAAAAAAAAAAAAATCGAACGATTAAAGACTACATTTTTATGTATTAAATAAGCCTGCAAAATTTCAAAAACATCGCTTCATTAGTGTTCGAGTAATCTTGGTCACCGACTTCAGAAATCCCATTTTGAGAAAAACGCGTTTAAAGTTTCAATTTCCGGTCGTTTACACAACGGATTCTTCTCTTTCAACGCTCATATCTCAGTCAATTTTGTTCGGATCGACTTGAAATTTTCAGGACATATTCTCAGATACTTATACTTCAAAAAAATGCAATAAAAGAAAATCGATTTTTTTCAAAATCGCCAGTGGGGGTAACCCCTTAAAAACGTACTTGAAACGCAATAAAAGTTGACTTGAAATTTAAAAACGTTCGAATTGCGAATTGTTTTGAGCATTAAGGATGTTCAACTCAAGGATTGAACTCAAGGGTTCATTAAGGGGAGGTGCCTGAGTAAACGGCGAGAAAAACAAGCCAACTTCGGGAATTTTTATCTCAAAAACTAATGTTTCGATTGGATCCGGGTTTTTTTTATTGGAAAATATGTACATTTAGGTATGTTTAGGAATTTTTAAAAATACATTCGCTGACTGGAAGCGATTTAAACGCGATTATCTCGAAACATAGTTTTCAAAATCTGTGCCAGATGTATCTCGAAAACGGCTTGTCCGATTTTGTCCAAATTTGGATACAATATTCTTCTACAGTTTTTCTCGTTCGCCACGTAAGATTTTTTTTGAAATTTTCATTTTTGACGGAATTGCGACCGTTTTAATTTAACATTCGTTTTTCGTTTGAAATTTCCGACGATTTTGAATTGCATACACATTGCATAAAAAAAGCAATGGTTCAATCAAATGAAAAAACCCCTACGTGGCGAACGAGAAAAAACTATCGAAGAATATTGTATCCAAATTTGGACAAAATCGGACAAGCCGTTTTCGAGATACATCTGGCACCGACTTTGAAAACTATGAGATAATCGCGTTTGAATCGCTTCCAGTCAACGAATTTATTTTTAAAAATTCCTCAACATACCTCAATGTACATATTTTGCGATAAAAAAAAACGCGGATCCAATCGAAACATTAGTTTTTGAGATAAAAATTTCCGAAGTTTACCTGCTTTTCTCGCCGTTTACTCAGGTACCTCCCCTTAAGGGTTCAATGAACTCTGATGTTCCTTGATGGAGGCTCACGGTTGAAAAGCGTCTTGCGAATTTTTGGTGAATTGTTGAATATAATGTGTGCCACGAAAAGTCTCACGAGGACGTCTTTCGTTCTCAAGACCTCGAGAATACACCGGGCTCCGGAGAGACAAGAGAGAGGATAACGAGGAAGGGAGTTCTCCCAAAGTCTCGAGTGTCGGTTGAGCCGATGATGTAGAGGGAACATCAGATCTCCCTCGGCTCCATATGGCGTTTTGTGAAGAGTGCGGTGTGAGAAAATTAACGGATAGACTGAGACCAATGAAGAGAAAAATTACAAATTTTCTCTTTTGATTCTCCGGTGTACAGATGTTTTAAAGGGTCTTCTCACTTTAGACGCTAAAAAAGGCTATTTTCATGCATTTTTGGATTGGTTTATTTTATAGATATTTATATAAAAGTTTTTACAATTAATAAATACACTTTCGAAATACATAAAAAGTATTTTTTTTGTGTATTTATATAACCCAAACAAACTTCGAAACCCGTTTTTCTCGAAACAACGTTTTTCGACGGCTTGTGATAGCTATAGTTAGACATATTAAGGATCTAAAAAAAATTATATTTACTATTTTGTTTGCCAAAAACGGTGACAAAAACATTATTTTTTTTTTCGAAAAATGTCCGCCATTTTAATATGTTTGCATATATCAAAAATCGACAGCGAAGACTGACAATTTTTTAGAACATTTTTTCAACTCGGATTTTCGTCTATAAATAGTGACTTAAATAAATATATATTTAAAAAAATGTATTTCGAAAGTGTATTTATTAAGTGTAACAACTTTTATATCAATATCTATAATATAAACCTATAAAAAATATTCACAAAAATAACATTTTTTAGCGTCTAAAGTGAGTAGAAGAAGATACGGCAGTAGGTGGTGATTGCGATGATGTTGAATTTGATCGTTGGAACGCAACGAAATTTTTTTTAGACTGCAAAAGCATTTTCTCAGCGAATTTTGGCTACAAAAAATAAGAAAAAAATTAGGATCCTTATTCAAAATTGACAAGATTAAATGGCAAGAAAATATTTTTGATAATAATAAAAATAAAAGAAGAAAAAAATCGTTGCCTTCCAACAATGCAAACTTCAACACCGTCGATTGCGCGACAATTCGTAAGGCATGGTGTTCATGTTTGCATCGTTGGAACGCAACGAAAGTTTTTCTTTAAATTTCAATTTTCTTATTTTTATAATTATACAAGATTTTCTTTTTTTTTCGCATATTTACATAGTAGATCGTTAAATAAGTGCCTTCAAAAAATGTTATAGGCGAATTATGTTGTAGGCCAAAATAGATCGAAGAAGTACAGAAATATTAATTTCCATTGCGTTCCAACGATGCAAACGTCAACGTCATGGAAATCAGTCGTCTGGAATGTAACTGACGGGTCACCAAAGTCTTTACGACAAAGCTGTGAATTTATTCGAATTTTTACTCGCCGATCGGACAATTGTGAACTTTCCATGCGTTCTTACCCAACCAAGACCGCGTCACGATGTTTTTATTCTACGGGTCACCTCCACAACAGTTCGTGGCTCATTGTTTTTTTTTTCTTTCGTTTCGTCGTCCCTTCGGACTCGTCATTGTTGTCTCGTTTATGTGTTTGCCTATCGTGGGCGAACTGGCATCGCCCTTTTGTCCCCCCCCCCCCCCTTCCTTGCCAGTCTCCTACACTGATTAATTCTACCCAGCGTATAAGGGCACAAGGTTTATCGACCCCTCGACGCGTTACCCCTATGTCGCACGCTTTTTGTTCTCCCTTCGTTATTGAATTTCATCTGCAAACCCGAGACCGTCCGACCTGTCCATTCAGGGCTCTTTCAATGCGTATCGCTTGAGAAAATCAGTATTGGGACTTGGCGCGCGTTGGAATTAAAAAAAAAAAAAATTGCACTCACTGACGTGCATATCGATGATGAAGACATTTTTTGACGTTAGAGAGTGCGATGGCAAGAATTGGGAGTACCGAAAATGAAGGAGGTTGAAGTTTGCATCGTTGGAATGCAACGAAAAATCTTTTCAATTTATTATTTTCATCATTATGCAAAATAATATTTTGCAAATTTCTTGTTGACCGCTAAATAAGAATCCTGAGAAATGTTTGCATGATCGTTGTAGCTCAAACCTATCAAAGAAAATGAAGAAAAAATATATATATATATTTTTGATGCATTGAAATGAGGTAATTTGAATTGTTATTAATAATAATATTAAAAACAACAACATCAATAATTATATAACGAATAATAACTATGAATAAAATACAAATTTGTTCGGTGGGAAAATACAAAAAGGGATATGTGAGTATTTTGGAGGAATAGAGGAAGTTTGCATGAAGATGAGTAAGGACGTAGGGGGAGGAAAAAGAGATGGAGTGGAGGAATGAATTAAGGGGCTATACCAGTGTGAACGCTGAACATTTGGGTGATTTTCGGGATTTTTTTGGAAGAAAAGTACTCAATTAAATGGTTCAGAAAATTACGAATATATTTGGCTATATTTTACCTATATTACATAATTTTTTCATAGAAAAATATTGAGATCCAAGCGACTTATGCGCTGCCTTCGGAGGCGCCAAAAAAAAGTTCCTCCACTGCTGACATGATTTCGGCCGATTGAGTAGCTGAAATCGAAAAAGGAAAAAATGTCGTTAAACTGGAAGGTATTCCCTGTACAATGACGTAGGGATTTCGAAAAATATCAAAATCTATCAAAATGGCGTAGTTATTAAAAAAACCTCTCTTTTCTTGCCTGTAAAATGGTCGTTTTCTTCAATGCCAAATCGTCAATTTTCATTCAATCAAAAATATCCTACGTCATTGTAGAGTAAATATATTCAAGAGTACTCAGTTCAAATTTCAAGTCAATCGGATAATTGCTCTTCGAGTTAGAATGTCAGCAAATTTGAAAAATCTCATTTCGAAAAAAACGCGTTTAAAGATTTAACTATCGATTTTCGCAAGATAAAATGATATTGCTATAAATGATATAAATGATAATGATATTCTTCAAAGTATAAAGTGTTGAAAAAGGCAACTAAAAAATCGATTTTTTGAATGTATCACACTGGTATAGCCCCTTAAGAAAAAGACAGAAATGTTGGATAGTAATTGTTATTGTTTGGTCAAAAACTTTTTTACGTTGTGCAAATAAAACTCGATTTGCTTGATAATAAATATAATAAATATATAATGAATATAACTATGTTAATTAATGATAATAATAATAATAAATATAGTTTCATAAATTCGTGATTTATTTATTATTATTATTAATTATTCTTAACTTGCAATTTGACAACAAACTTTGCAACACATCGGAACTATCGTAAAGAAATCATTTCTGTTATTTCTTCGTTTTTGTTACTTTTTATGTATTGCTGAAATTTGCATCGTTGGTATGCAACGAAAATTCTTTTTCATTTCCTTTTTTCGCCATTTTCATTGTAATCTAAATTAACTTTTGATGGATTTAGGTTGTAGGTCTCTAATAACGATGTTAGAAAAGTAACGGTAGCTTTGATTTGCCAGAAAAAAATTGGCAATTGGAAGAGAAAAAAATTTCGTTGCGTTCCAAACAAACAAACTTCAACGTCATACTTTTTATCACGTTGCGCATAAGGGATGAAATAAAGTGCGTACGTCCGTAATCCGAAATGCAGCAAAATATTGAACACTCACATGTATACTTGAAATTACGAAATAAATTGTTGCGCATTAAGTACTGAATAATAATAATAATATTAACACTAATTATTATCATTAATCAGTAGTAAATTCGAAAAAAAATAATTACGATAATTATCATACAGTATTGAATTCGCAAAGATGTATTATAAAATTTCAAGTATACGCGTAAAAGTTCAATATTTTCCTGCACATTCGATTACGTAAAGGGTGCCTCAAAATGACCTGACATTTTAATTCATTAATAAAACGAATGATTTATTTGAAAAATACGAATATTTTTATTTTAATATATAGCTCCGGCATGAATCCTTATGATTCGCAATTTATTTCCCTACGATGACTTCGATGTGTCATCCCGACGAGCGGGTAAAAGTCACGCGAGTCCCCGTGTCGTTGCAGCACCCACGCGTTTTCTATGTTATTTGGATTGCGAAGTTCCCAAAGTGTAATGAGAGGCTCGAGAGCGTTCCACGCGTGGCATTGCGCAATATTTATCATTAAAATGTTCGCACAGTAGTTTTTATATGCGCGAAGCTGCAGCAGCCATCTGGGCTTTAAAATAATGATTTGGAGGAATGTGAGTAATTCAAGTAAAAAGTGCACGGTACTTCGTGGGAACACGCATTCGTAGACTGTGCACGTTAAATATAGCAATTTTTTCTTTTGCTTTCATGTTGCTTGCAGATAAAGTAATCTCGTAATGTGACTTTGGGTTATGCGAGAAAATTGTAATTATTCGGATTATTTGTATTGCTTTGTATACGCGCATGCGCACGTGCGTTTCGCCGAAAAAAAAAAAAAACAACAAAACCTCTTCCGCAGAGCAACAGCTGTGGAAACAGTTTCTAAAAATTGAATACACTTTTTCGACGAGCGGTGAGCCCGTATAATTTTAATTTCCCTTTCCAATGAAGGGAAATGAGAAATGGCTGTCGTTTAAAAGTAGCGCCGATGCACATACGATAGTGTGTCTGTGTGTGTGTGTGTGTACACAGATATATACCTGTATGTATGTATATATATATATATATAACCCAAACAAACACCACACACACACCCATATATATATATCAGTCAACCTTTTTGAGAACGCTCAAATCCCATTTATCTTCGACTTGAGCTGTCTCTCGACGACGTATATAGTCTTTTTTTTCCCCGCTACCATACCATCCTCATCTACGACCTGGGATAACTGGTAGCCTGAGACTTTACCATTATTATTTGGCCTAGTAGCCTGCACTATTGTCCACAAACACCTATTCACACTGTGCGTATACATTTATATATGTGTGTGTGTGGGTGTTCATGTGTTTGTGGGTGCATGCATGCCTAGGTAAACGAATCGGAGTGCTACGAGAATACTGTTTGTAAATTGAATGAGCAATCAATATCAAATCCGATAGCAATAACTAACATCGTGAACGTTGGTCGTTCAAATTGAATGGTCATGCGTATACGTGTATGTGTGCCCGTGCATGTGTATGTGCATACATGCATAAATGTGGGTATATATATATATATATATATATATATATATTAGGAGTACAACTTTGCAGTGACCGTTTTACTTAGAGAGCCACTGCGGCCGAAGTAGTGGCCCTAACTCAATAAAAAAAGTGGCATTTTAAACTAGAGGCTCTGCCAATGTAAACAATTTAAAAAAGCTAACGGATACGTGTATGCATTATAAAGTTATTGGCACTCAAACATGGCAACCTACGAGCCGAATTCTCAGCATTTGCGGGAACTGCTCCAAAGACAACAAAGGAAGGGATTTTTGCACCGGATTGTGACTGGAGATGAAAAGTGGGTTTACTACGATAATCCTAAACGCCGAAAATCATGGGGACTGCCTGGTCATATTCCGTCATCGACGCCCAAACCGAATATTCACGGATCCAAAGTGATGCTGTGTATCTGGTGGGACCAGCTGGGCGTTGTGTACTATGAGCTGCTCAAACCATCCGAAACCATCACAGGGGAACTCTACCGACGTCAGTTGATGCGCTTGAGTAAGGCACTCAAAGAGAAACGGCCACAATTCAACGAAAGACATGACAAGGTGATACTGCAGCATGACAATGCCCGACCCCATGTTGCATATGTCGTGAAAAAGTACTTGGAAACGCTGAAATGGGAGGTTTTATCCCACCCGCTGTACTCTCCAGACATTGCCCCTTCCGACTATCACTTGTTCCGGTCAATGGCACACGATTTGGCTGACCAGCACTTCGGTATTTACGAAGAAGTCAAAAATTGGGTCGATTCCTGGATTGCCTCCAAGGACCAAGACTTTTATCGACGCGGGATTCGAATGCTACCTGAAAGATGGGCCGAGGTCGTAGCTAGCGACGGGCAGTACTTTGATTAAAAAATATGTAGCCACTTTTTTATAATAAAGCCTTAAACTTTTGAAATAAACGGTCACTGCAAAGTTGTACTCCCAATATATATATTTCTGAGTGTCGTTTTAAAATCCATACCGTGGCATTTCATTTCATTTGTTTTTGTTTTACATTGAAAATGAACAATTGTTATTTTTTACTTAACTTTAACGTATGCCCTTTCGGGTCTTTACGCATCTCCCTTCACAATTGGAGCCTTTCCTATCACCCCTTACGCGTGACTAATCTAACCTAAGTTCCGTTGCGTCTACAGCCGTCTTAAGCTTGAAAAAAAGGTTAATTTTAAGAGTTTTTTTTAACTTGTACAATGGAAGCAGTTAAAGATTGAATTGGAAATCTTTATTATATATATATATATATATATATATATATTTATATATTTACATATGTTTATAATTACCGCTAATCGGCAATGCCTGGTCCATAGAGGCATCCCTCCTCTTCTTCTAGCTGCTCATGTTGAGCCGCTTGAATTTTTTGAAAATTTCAAGGACAAAGTCTCCCTTAAATTTCTAAATAAAAGCCTCAAGCTTTTAAAATTGATATTTCATATTTTTAAAATTATCTACGTATATGTACCTCTCAAGTACTTGCACCTTTGATAAGTGAGCAAGGAAGGCACTTTTTTGTAGTTATACTGTTTTTAATTTTCAATTTTACTGAACATTAATTTTTACTCTTTAGTACAGTACCTTTTAAATAAAAGCTTATTTTAAAAAAAATCTCTTTATTGTCCCATCGATATCTTTATGAAAGGTTATCTGTAAATTAAAAGTCAACAATTTATCTATATCTATACAAATGTAGTTATCGTTATGCGTAGCCGTTTTTTTATTTTGGTTTTTTTTTTTTACAAAATACCAACAGTTTGGAATTTTTTCCTATTTTCAAGGCTCTTTTTCTGTATTCAAGCAGTCTTTAAAAATAGTAATTAACAAATGTTTAAAACGCGGATACGTACAACCTTAGTCACTGCGATTACAAAAAACGTTTTTAAAAAAATTGACAATCGGTTGATAAGTTTTTAAGTATTCGCTCGGACAAGGTCGAAAAAACTAGTTTCGAGAAAAACGCGTTCAAAGTTTTCGTTCCGTGTTTCTTGATATAAAGTTACGATTTTTTCTAGAATATCGATACTTACATTGAAGTATCTGGTCGCGGGCGATATGACGGTTCTTCATCTTCATGATAGTTCACAAAATGATAAGAGCCTGTACTTTATCTATTGTAAATGATGTCACACCTGTAGGGACTGAGGGCACTAACCGGTCGCGCTACCTGTTCTCACTAAAGTCACTATAAATCCGTCAATTTTCGGACTTGTGGATAAAAATGTTGCCAACATATTTTTCAATACATGTACTTTCAAGAATTAAAAAAAAATCCTTCAAATTTTGCTTGGGGGATGTCGGAAAGATATTGCTATTTCTGGCAGTTTTGAAATCGTTACGTAACGCAAAACGTGACCCCCCCCCAATTGCGTTACGTAATTTGCGTACGGCCCCCAAGGGTCGTCGTTGTTTTTGTTCCACATTCTCATGATTCCTACGACTGTCCCTCTCATCGGTGGCATCAAGTGTCGATTGCAATGAAGTTGTCGGCATGTGGAAACAAAATGAAATCGGTGAACATAGTTGGCGCTATCTATCGGTGAAAAACGATGAGTGATCGGTAATGATAGACGAAAGACAAATGTCACGGCAAAATTTTGACTCCGTGACACGGGAGCACGTGAAATAATGGAGATTCAACCGTTTAGCTGATCGATCTGCATGAAAATTGTGCGTCAAAATATCGAATGAGAAGATCAATAGAAATGGTCGACGCGGCGGAAGAAACCGACGAGTCCACCGGGGCAATAACGTCCCCGGGACTGTCGAAAAACTCGAAAGAACGACAGACGATATTTTCGAAAAATCCACCTATTAACAGCAGCAACGTTTTTTCCGAGAGTTTCGTCGAGGCCGAACAAGTTGGGAAAAGATCGTCGTTGTCGAGAACCCTCGGCGAAAAGGTCTCGCTCGATGACGTTTTTTTTTTGCTCTTTTCTCTCTTGTTACTCGCCAATTGAGGCTTGTAGGGACGATTATTCACGCGTAGCCCATGAATCGACAGATAAGATCGAGCCTACCGAGTGTCGGTCATCATCTCAGGCGCTTCATGAAAATGAAGAGTCAGCGAGAAATTAAGATCGACCGGAGCACACCGGATACTCCCGTCCCCGTGGCCTCCTTCAATGGCGACGTTGCTACGAAAATTCGACGGAGCGACGAAGGTTTGGACGCTATTGAATTTTAACGCCGCTCCGGATGGTGGTGAAGTTTGCGTCGTTGGAGTGCAACGAAAAATATAGTTTTTTAATCGTTTATTTTTATTTTTTGGTTAATTTAGTCTGTGAAAATTACTCGAACGATTTTACTAATTCTTATTGGAGCTTTGCGACTTGAATTTGCAAAGGAAGGGCTTTGGGTAATGGTAAAAATAGAGGAACGAAAATTGAACAAAAAACGTTGCATTCCAATGATGCAAACGTCGGTTTTATCGCTCCGTCAACCTTCAATCACGTTCTAACTACGGTTTTTTCTTGAATTACACTACAACTTAAGGGGCTACATTTACCTAGAGGCCCGAAAAAATGGCCGAATTCCGATTTTTTTTTTGGGGAAAGGGTTGGGGAAAAAAAGTTTTTAAACATAAAGGTACGTATGAGGAGCTGACGAACAAAACCGGATTTGTCCACACTACGTTAAATTCAATTTTTATTTCAATTTTATTTATTTTTGTGCCGAAAGTTGCCATCTCGCTCGAAATGGCAGTTTTTAACAAATTTTGAGGCGTTTGGAGCCGGATTTGATTCGAAATATTTTGGGAGCTAATCAACTGGAAAAACACGAAAAAAAAATTGACGTAGTGTGGACAAGTCTGGTTTTGTTCGCCAGCTCTTCATATATTGAGAGCCTTTAAAAAAACACCACAAAAAAATACAGAGAAACAACAAAACCATGGTCACCGGCAGATGAAATTTTTTTCGCGATGTTTGGCGGTGGACGCTCGCCAGCTTAAACGGTCCATCCTAAATCTAAAAACCAAACGGGTTATTCGAGTTGACAATCAATACGAGTCGTTGACGATCGTCGATTTTAAAAATCATTCTCTTTAACAACGTGGCGACGAATTGTAACTCGGGCATACAATATTTATGAACAAAGTTGTCATTTTTACGTAACTATTAAAAAATGAAGATCGATTTTCGAAAAGTGAGATCGTCAACGACCTCTAAATGTTTCTCGTCGTATCTCCTGCAAATTTGGAAACAATCCATCGAGTGGTTCTCGAGATATCATGTCCACCGACTTTGAAAATCGTGTTTTGAGAAAAACGCCTTCAAAGTTTGCCACGCTGCTATAGTGCTGCTATGGTGCTGATGCTTGCATCGTTGGAGCCCAACGGAAATTCTTCATGATTTTTCAAATTTCTTTATTTTCATTATTATCTAAAATATTTTTTTTTGCAGCTTTTGGTTACAAATTTTTAACAAGGATCCCCGATAATGTTTCAGTAATTTTCGTAATCCACATGTGCCAAAAAAACGTCGGCGGTTTGAAGAAAATATATTTTCGTTGCAGTCCAACGATGCAAAATTCAAGCTCATTCAATTTTAGGAATATTTCAATGCAATTCTCAGGGAACATTATCGGATAAAAATTCTCAGGGAACATTATCGGATAAAAATTCTCAGGGGACATTATCGAATAAAAATATTTGTGGAAAAGACAATTTTTTGACCCACTTAGGTAGATGTAGCCTGTTAAGGGAGACTTTGTCCTTGGAGTGCCATATTTCAGGTGTTTACATTTTATTTTTTTCAAAGGAAACGAGTAAAGCTTTTTGAGTGCGGTTTTTTCTTGCTTTTATTCATGATATACAGAACGTTCAAAAAAAATTAAAAAAAAAAAAAAACCAAAATGGCGGCCGTTGCAGCTCCGCGAAAACAGGTCCTCAAATCGCGGGAGGTAAACGGCTGACATCACTGCCCCCTCTTTGTTGATCTGAAACACAAATTCAAAGCATATTATCAATCTGTGACCCTTTGGTCATGGAATGGCGGATGGGTTTTTCGTTTAGCACAAATTTCGGAAAATGGCGGCAATTTAAAAAAAAATGGAATTTTTGCGTTTTTTTCGCATAAAAAGATAAATGCAAAAATGTATCTATCGAAAAAACGATCCGTCATTCCGTGAAGACATATTTTCTGAATATACTCTCCAAATTTCAGGTCGATATGTTGATTACAGCGGTCAGGAGAATGTCAGCCATTTTTAAAAACGTGTTTTCGAGAAAAACGCTATTACAGTTTTGTAATGTGTTTACACGAATGTGTTTATAATTACCGCTAATCGGCAATGCCTGGTCCATAGAGGCATCCCTCCCCTTCTTCTAGCTGCTCATGTTCAGCCGCTAACATCTCCCGCTAAATTTCAAGGACAAAGTCTCCGTTAAATATTTGGAGTATTCGTGCGTTTTCCTGATGCGATCACATCACGAATATTTTATTCGTATCGCAGATGAGGATAACGATCAGCCTCCTGGGAATTCTCAGTCAAATTTCAACGAGAGTCAGGCCCTTCCATCGCTCGCTTCGACCTCCGCCTCGCTCTCCGATCCACGAGCAAGTAAATGGAAACGAATAAAATGACAATGAAAAGAAAAAAAAACACCCACCGATAGTCATGCGGTTGATTGAAAGGTGCTTGTGGATCGATACGCGGATTTGACATTCGATATCTTCGATTAGGCGACTCTTCGTTCGCGAACGATTTATCAACGGATTCGGGAGTCTTTGGTCATCCGGCTGCACCGACGACGATGATCTCGAGTGCAGTCGAAGCCAGTTTGGATGACTCCCGCGATGCGCTGACCCTGGGAGATATCGTTGCTGAAGAGGGCTCGATTATAGCCGGCGATCCCCTTTACTTTGCTGCCGCGCTGAACGCCCAGCTTGGATACGACAGAATTCGGTTTGGCGCTCATCCATCTACCATTTTTTTTTCATACAAGGGTCATTGAGGGCTGTCAGATATACGTTGGCATAGTTGAATGTGTTCGTCCATTTATGAATGCCGAAATTTCGAAACTTTGAGGCAAAATCAATAGGAATATCCACAATACAACCGAACTAGAGGCTTCCTTAAGGGTACATCAGATCGGCGACTTAATTTTAAGGTGGTCGAGTCCGGGGGATGATTAAGGGGTTAGGCCACTCTAGAGGCCGAAAAATAGACTTTTTGGGGATTTTTTTTTCGGAAAAACTACAAAATAAATCGAGATTACCAAAAGGGTGTTTATCATACATATCAGTGACTGTATGCAATAATTTTTTTGAAGCGATTAATTTCAAAATGGCGGCTGTGCAGCGTTTATCTCAAAACTCAATTTTTTAAGTTGGCCGGAAACATAATTCAGACAATTTTCAACCGATTCACTTGAAATGTTGAATATATCTTGAAAAATGCATTGTCTATGGAAGTACGTAGGATTTTTTTTTATATTGCATAGTTCATTTGTTATTAACAATTATCTGATAATTTTTTTGGAAAGTGAAAAATTTGCCTAAAAAATCGCCAGATAATCGTTAATAACAAATAAACTATGCAATATAAAAAAAATCCTACGAAAATTGTTTGATTTATGTTTCCGGCCAACTTAAAAAATGCAGTTTTGAGATAAACGCTGCACAGACGCCATTTGAAAATAATCGCTTCAAAAAAAATTATTGTATACAGTCACTGATATGTATGTTAAACACCCTTTTTTGTAATCTCGATTTATTTTGTGGTTTTTCTGAAAAAAAAAAAGTCCCCAAAAAGCCCTTTTTTCGGCCTCTAGAGTGGCCTAAGGCCTCAAAGACCTTCGGTTATTGTTGGGACAACTGGAAACAATTTTAAACCAAATCTATTGCATTTCGTAATTAAAAAATTATCCATGTTTGGGATCATTTAATATTTTCATCATTGACGAACCCCAATTTGATATATCAGGACCCAAATTCTAAATGCTATTGAAGTTTGTCGTTGCATCGTTGGGATGCAACGGAAATTCTATTCTGTTTCCTTCTTCTCCATTTTTATTGTTGGGCTACATATTTTTCGATAGGGTTCTTTTAATTGAACTGATTTTTTTTCGCCATTTGTGGTGTATAAAAATCACTTAAACTACACTCTTGGATCCTCACGAGCGGATCCTACTACCCAAATATGCAGAAAAATATTTTGATGTTGCAGTTTGCATCGTTGGAACGCAACGAAAATAATTTTTTGTTCAATTGCCAATTTTTTTTCGGGCAAATCAAAGTTACCGGAACTTTTCTAACATTCTTATTAGAGACCTGCAACCTAAATCTATCTAAAGTGATTTTAGATAACCATGAAAATGGAGAAAAAAGGAAATGAAAAATAATTTCCGTTGCATTCCAACGATGCTAACTTCAGCGACATAAAATATTTTCGCTAATGGCAAAAATAAGGGAGTATGAATGATTTAAAGGAATTTGTGTAACATTCTAAGGGTGCAACCTTTAACACGATAAATTGAAAATATAGAAACAATATACCGCCAAAATATTTTGAAAAAATTAAAGTTGTTTTGCAGCCTACAGAGAAAAAAAAAGTCTCTCGGATTAACGAGAAATTTCAGTCACAGGTGGCTAATGAAATATTGAGATGGAACACTACAGTATTTCATTTTTTGGAGTATTCGTTACTTCAATTAACTAAATAATTCCTAAAAATAACCTAATTTCCATTTTTGCAATATTCCTTTGGTATCCCTCAATTACGGATTCAGTCATTACACGTTATTTTTTCCAATGCAGTGACTTTCATTCGCAAATATATTTGATTAAATGTAAACAACAGTGACTCATTTTAAATAATTATTTTCGGTAAAAAAATAATTTTCTTCACTGACCAGGCTTGCTCTTTGCATTTTTTTTATAAGCCTTGTAATAGGTGTCAGTTTTGGGAGAATTCAATTACATGCATATCCACTGCGCCCGATGACTAATCCAATAACTGTCACGAGAGAGAGAAAATCGAACAAAACCTCGCTCTCTCCTTTCGTAAACTCTCCCTATCGCAGTCTTTATCTCTTTTTACAACTAAAGCTCTTGTTTGTGTTTCACGTGCACGTTTCGCGAACTCGAGACTTTTGCGGCATCGCGATTATAAACCACACGTTGTTTGTCGAGGGAAACGGCGTATCGTCGTCTCTAAGTTTCGTTATTAATCTTCCAATGATCGGGAACTTTCTCCTTTTATTTTATTTTTCTCGAAGTTTCATCCAAGTATATCTACGTCAAAGGTGCCGAAGTTTGCGTCGTTGGTCAACAATGAAAAGTCTTCTGATTTTTCTTCATTTCCTCGTATTTATGATTATCCGCAACGTTTTTTTTTCTTCTTAGATTTAGATTGTAGATCTATAACAGCGGTTGTCAAACTTTTTTTGACGATGGAACCCTTTTCATACACTAAATATTTTACGAAGCCCTGAAATAAGCAAAACCTGGGTTTATGTTTATTTTTTAATGAAAATCGAGGGCTCGTATTTCGGAATTTTCCCGTTGCGGCCTTTAAGGCCTTTCAAGTCCTCTTTTATTAAGATTTAGCGATGTTTATTCGTCCTTTTTTTTTACTTTAAAGAACTTGATATACTTTTAGCGCGAATGCCGGCAGTTTTTGACAATGCTTGTTCGATAGTAGACGAAAACATCGGGAGACAAACAATTAATGTATTGATTCATTGACTAATATATTCGTACCTTAGTAAACGAACGTGGGGAAATGGATCCATTGGTACTTACATGAAATATTACCACAGGTGAAAAGAAAATCATTAAAAAAAAAAGAAATCGCTGATCAAGAAATAAGAGAACAAAATAATAAAAATGGACAATTCATGTGTAATTACGAGTAATAAAGAATAAAAATTATAGTAACAAAATAACAATAAAATATTTATGATAAATAATGATTTATCATAAATGAATAAATTCATACGTTGAAACGTTGAAGCGATGTTCAGTGTTTAATCGGCCAAAACAATTCGAGCAGTTAGCTCTTCCTTGACACACTGGGTTATTTTGACCCGGACGAATTTAAAATAAAATGCTCACTTTCCCAAAATTGAATGTTTTCAATAATTTTTTACAATTCATTTTTATACTCTCTGAATTTTGATTATGCAGATATATTAAGAAATGTTTAAAGGGTATCCCGGATTTTTTTTTCAATAAAAACCGACCGAAGGGTTGTTAAGGGCAGGTGAATGAAGTGCTACCCGGGTCAAATTTATCCAGTGTGTCAAAATCGTGGCCAAATATAAGTGTGTCGAGAAAGGGTCAAAAGGAATTCATTTTCGTTGCATTTCAACGATGCAAACTTCAACGTCATCTCATTACATTTCGACGTAACAACCTTCAATGTACCCTTCTACGTTGCCCAGTTTTCTGCACTTTTTTTTTCTTCGTAATAGGGTATTTTACTCTATGTAAGCAAAATACTACGAACGTATAAATAAGGTATTTTTCGCAATGAGCAATCGAATAATACTGGTTTTATTTTATAAAAACACAAAATAAATTTTATAATTCATTTTTCAAAAAATACTTTGTTCCATATGTTCAACGAACATGCGAAACGGTAGCCGCCATAATGGATTCCGACGTGACGTCACTGACGTAGTAAACAAAGAAAGCGATAGACGTATTAATCTCTAACCTGTGAAAGGAAGCGTCAACAACTATATGTTCTCGTTTGTCACAGTTAATTGCAAATTTTCAAATAGTTATCTGTAGTTCAGAAAAGAACAAATGAGCTTCTTTCGGACTATGACTTTGGATGTCTTCTCGCAAGTTTTAAGGGGATAGGCCACAGTAACGGGTATAAAATCATGTGCGAATTTAACCATTTTTTTTTCGTATGAAAAAGTGATTCACTCATAAAATTAATTACATATGTATTTAGTACGAACATCAAGCTGTTAGAAGATATATATATATATATATTTTTCGATGTACAAAATGGCCGACTACTCGAAACTTCTCGAAACAGCTTTTTTCCAATTGGCGTGACAAATAACTTCAACAATTTTCACTCGATTTACTTCAAATTTAAAAGTTATGTTCCTAATTGCATTTCGCGGAGAAGTACGTACGGAATTTCTGATTAATCGGAAACTTTTCATTTTATGAGCGGTTTATGAGCATTTATAACGAAATTTTTCACTGAAAATTAATTTCTTCATTTCAAATACCTACAACTTTTAAATAAAACAATATTTTTTAAATTCCGTACGTACTTCTCTAGGTATTCTAATGTAGATTGGCGAGAATTTTTGTTTTTTGTTCTAGGTAAAAAATTGTGGATGCTAAATGTCACGCCGTGGAGCGCCTAAAAAAAAGATAAAAGAAAATATTAGTAGTCGGCTATTTTTTACATCGAAAACAAAAATATATATTTTTTCAAACCACTTGATATTCATACTAAATAGATGTGTAATTAATTTTATGTGTGAATCACTTTTTCATACGAAAAAAAACGGTTAAATTCGCACATGATTTTATACCCATTACTGTGGTCTAACCCCTCAACCAAGTGTTCCTCATATTTATACGAGGGTGGGGTGAAAAGTTTCCGGCCTGACCAAGAAAAACGATGTTTAACATTTTTTTTTTGCTTTATTTTTCAACGTAATCTCCATCAACACTGATACATTTCTCATAACGGTATTCTAATTTAGTTATACAAGTTTTAAACGTAGATTCGTCAAGCTCCTCAAAATACTGATTTACAGCTTCGATAACATCTTCGTTGCTCTTAAATCTTTTTCCGCCAAGCCATTTTTTGAGGTAAGGAAACAGGTAATAGTCGCTGGGGGCTAAGTCTGGAGAGTAGGGAGGATGCGGCATCAATTCAAACTTCAATTCGTGGATTTTGGACATGGCAACAATCGACGAATGCGCTGGTGCGTTATCGTGATGAAACAAAACTTTTTTCTTCGCCTAATGAGGTCGTTTAATTTGCACCTCGTGCTTCAAACGTTGCAATAACTCTGCGTAGTATTGACCAGTGATAGTCTTACCCTTTTCACGGTAATCAATGTATATAATTCCTCTCGCATCCCAAAAAACAGTAGCCATAACCTTGTTTGCCGATAAAATTGTTTTTGCCTTCTTTGGGGTTGGTTCACCTTTTCCAACCCACTGTTTTGACTGTTCTTTATTTTCAGGAGTGTAGTGATGGACCCATGTCTCATCAACAGTTATGAATCGACGCAAAAATTCGTTTGGATTACGCCTATACAGCGCCAAATTGTCGGTAGAAATGGTTTTTTGTAGCAGTTTTTGGTCGAGCGTTGGCAAACGCGGCACCCACCTTGCACACAGCTTTTCCATGTTCAAATGATTGTGCAAAATATTTCGCGCACGTTCAGCTGATATCCTACAGGTCTCAGCTATCTCATGCACTTTCAACCTGCGGTCTTCCAACACTATTTTATGGATTTTTTCAATCATCTCTGAAGTTGTGACTTCAACGGGCCGTCCTGAGCGAGGCTCGTCAGAGGTGCTCACACGACCCATTTTAAATTGAGAAACCCACTGCTTAATAGTTGAATATGATGGGGAGGAGTCTCCTAGTGCTGAATCCATCTCTTCTTTTATTTGTTTTGGTGTAAAACCTTTCAAATGGAAGTATTTGGTGACAGCACGTTTTTCCAATTTTTCCATTTTTACGTAACCAACGGAAGCGTCTCGCGCAATGTGCTGTCAAACGCAAACTAACGTAGCGATAGGGCTGAAACTGTACATACAAGCTCGGTAGGAATGGTACTGTAGGACGCCGCTCCAAAACTAGACCTAGTGGCACCATCTCTTGGTCAGGCCGGAAACTTTTCACTCCACCCTCGTATCATTTGGAATTTTAATCCACAACTTTCCCGGTATATTTACACTAGTATTCTTACATTTAGGAACAACACACCAATGATAAGCATTGTAACTCACGTTTAAGGGGAGATATACACCTAGGAGCCGGAAAAAAGATCCATTTTGTGAATTTTTTCAAGTCAAGCTATTTGAAATTTCGAATTGGGGTTTTAATTATCTAAAAGTATATACATTCAAAAATATGTTTAATTTTCTTTATTTAAAAATATCAAAAATATACAAAGATATTGTATGATCCTTGGAGCGTCGTAAAAAAATCTGCGTGTACGGTACCCACTGGCGTTTCTTCAAAAATCATCTAAAAAAAACCAAAAAGATCATTAAATTACATACTTTAATCTAGTACTTGTCATAGCCGATTTTGAAAATATCGATTTATGACAAAATGGCGGACGTTTGAACATAAATCGTGATTTTTGGGCCAAAAATTAGTTACTATTTTGCCTATAAGACAAAAACTAAGTAACGGAAAAAAAAATCCTATGACAAGTACTAGATAATGGTGTATAGAATAACCACAAAAACCTCAAGGTAATCGGTTCATTGGTTTTCGAGAAATTTTGGGTACCGATTTGAAAAACGTGGTTTTGAGAAAAAAACGCGTTTGAAAATTTGGGAATGAATAAATCATGAAATTTGTCAACTTACACGGAATCATCGATACCAGGCCCATGTAGTGTAGGTCTTCTACGGTCGACGGAATGTTCATAGCTTCGAAATCGATTTTTTCGACCATCCAGGTGTATATTAACCAAATAACGTACGTATTCACAATTGACGCAGCGTCGATTCGTACTACGCAAGTGACGTCACAAACCGGATCAGCACGGCGGCTAGCCTTTTCGCGCGGAAATTTCAAATGTACAATTTAAATGCATTTTTATGTCATTTATCAATTTCATAAAATGTAAATAAAAATTCCAGTAGTTTATTACCCCCAAAGGATCAAATTGAGACACCTTTTAAAAAAAGGGTGCAACGCCCTATCGTTACCATTCAGTCAACCGAGGCCAGAATTGTCATTCGAACGTAACAATGGCTCTATGTCCGTGCATATACGATTGTCATTAATCGCAGAACGTACGCGGAGTTACAAGCTCGAAGGGAAAGCGAGCCCCGAAGCGTGCCATTGCGCTTTTTTCAAGAAGGAACTCGTGAATCTTTTACAGGCAGCTCGACTACTGCGGCAATCGGCGGGTCTAGCACTTCCGGGTAAGCCTTCATCCCCATTCGCTTGTTTTACCCCCGTCGCCCACGTCCCCATGCCAAAGTCTTACCTTTAATTTCCACCGAGAAATCATTTTGCACTACGGCCACATTACGACACACGCGCGATCGGGATCTGTTCGATCCGACATTCGATCTTATCTCCAATAATACCGAGTTGCTCGGTGAAGACAACAACAAAAAAATGAACACTGGGCGGTGACCAATGTACCACCGGGTGACCGCAGGAGCCGCTATAAAACAAAAAGAAGAGACCATGTGTCCACCGGTGGTTTTGACTTCGGTATTAAGCACGAACGCGTGTTGACCCTGCGTCAAAGAAAGAAAGAAGAAACAAAAAAATTGGTAACGGTATCGCATTGCGGTCGGTTTACATTCACTCAACGATCTGCGGTCCGATGACGCGCGTTCGTTACCAATACAGGCGCGTGCATGCGCATACGCGTATGTGTGAGCAAAAAGGACATTTCGAACCCGTTGTGCCTGTGTATTGTTGGGTATCGGGACACCTGGTTGCTTTGAGGACGGTCCTTGAATCTCTGCCGATCGAACCGTTCACTTTGGACGATGTTGAAGTTTGCATCGTTTGCATCCAACGAAGTTTCAGTTTCATTATTTTTTATTGCTTCGTTTTCATTATCGTTCGAAAAATTCCATCGAGCGGACGACTTGAAATAATTTTTACGTTCCGGTAACGCTGATTTTTTTTACCGTAAAAGGGGGAAATCATTTTTTTTATTAAAAAACGGACATTCTTTTTGGCTGAAAAAATTACAGAGTCTTCCAGTATGTCTGACGATATCGCAAAATAATCGCCAGAGTGGCACGGAGCGCGGTTCCGGTATGAAAAAATTAATTTGTGTGGTTTCATTTTTTTTATCCTAGAACCTCGATCCGTGCCACTCTGGCGATTTTTTTGCGACATCGTTAGACATACTGGAAGACTCTGTAATTTTTTCAGCCACAAAAATGGCCGTTTTTGAATAAAATAATAATTTTCTCCTTTTTTGGTAAAAATCAGCGTTACCGGAACGTACAAATTATTTCAAGTCGTCCGCTCGAAAGCTAACACAAAACTACAACTTTTATGTACAGACATTTTTTTTCACTTACTTCTAGCTTCCGAGATATATTCATTTGGAAAAAAACGGCATTTTCTAAAATTTGAATTGAACAATCTGCAAAAATTCACATAGAATGCCTTTTAGTAGTACTTTGATATAACCAATTATGGGGTTAGATCTGAGAAGGTCGAAAAAAGTGGCTGAATTGACGGAGAATCCCTCATGTGTAGAATATATTCCCAAAGTTTCAAAGCGAAATTCGACAAACTTCAAGCGTTACAGGCCGTCAACGCTGTGCCCTCACCGCTCGGATTCGGAGCGGGCGTGAACTTCAAACGCGTTTTTCTCAAAACTGCATTATCGAAATTGGCGTGCAGGATTACTCGAAAACTATTAAGGCAGAATTCTACTTTGAAACCATGAAAAAAAAACGCTATTTTCGTGAATTTTTTCTGAGAATACTATTAAAGATATCGATATGGGGTTTAAACTGTTCAATAAATACACTCTTTAAGTACATAAAAAAAAACAATTTTAAATGTATTTTATTCATTTTTTGTACACGTAAAATATGTTTAAAGCAAACGCCTCGAAAAGCAGGTACCGTTGCCGTGGTCGTGAAATCTTCCCGACGGATGGTCTGAAACAAAAAAATCAAATAGTTTCATGTTCAGTATGTCTTCAGGAACCGACCTAACTAGAATATTTTATATACGTGCAAAATTAACAAAATGACGGCTAAAATACGAAAAAAAATGCGTTTTTTTTTGGGTCTTTTTTTGCAATAAAAAAATAGTTCTAATCAAAATTTTAAGTTGATTGTAGTTAGGTCGGTTGGTACACACATATAGAAAATGTGTTCCAAATTTTATAAGGATCGGTTCAGTACTTTTTGAGTTATCACGACCACGGTACTTGAAAATGTCGTTTCGAGAAAAACGCGTTCAAAGTTTTGGTGAGTCCGGGCCGCGCGCCGGGCGGGTCACAATAGCGCGCTCAGGTAGGTGCGTTCGAAAGGCGAAAAAGGATAGTTAGACTGCTTGGAACTTTATAAAATTTTGACCGAACATTCTTGAACATATTTACTTTCGAAAAATGTAGAAATTTTTTTTTTTTTTTTTTCAAAATTTCAAAGTAGAATCCTTAAGGTAGTACCTCCACAGGAGAGTTGAATTAAGAAATGGTTGAAATTTGACATGTATGTTATTTAATACATTATCCAAACATCTGTGCAATTTGAATAAGTTTGTTCACCCCAAACCTGAGATATTTACACTTAAAGTTGGCTTGGTTTACACGTAACAAATGCGTTATGATGGGCAAACAGAGCATCATTAATTCTACCGCCAAAACTAAAATTAGGAAATTGATTTAAAAAAACGAGGATAAGCTAGAGTAAGATATCACGAATAATGTGAAAAAAAATGAGAATAATTCACCATCTAGTTTCCAAGATATAACCATGAGAAGCCCTCACAATTTTGGTGTAAAGCCTGGCAAAGCTTGGCAAAGCCTGGAAAAAAAAGACAATTGGGGCAAAGCCTGGACAGTCCCGGCAAAAAGTTCACTGGCAATGGTAGATCAAAAGCACAATATAAAATATATATTACGGCAATAAATGATATCCATCGTATTATCTACTAGTACCGAGTCAATATTGCGTAGTTTTTAATCTTATTTATTACTAATTAAAACAATTATCAATCTTTTAAGCATGAACATGGTATGTAAACTTTTGGTTGAGATTTTCGCAGAGGAAGTACCTTAAGCCGCTTGAGTTGAAACTTGGTAGAAATATTGATAAAATTCGTACCTTCTACTTGAAAATTGTTTTGGAAAAATTGAAAAACAAAACTACCTTTTTAATCCATATTTTACAGAAATGTTGCGTGAAATGTTGATTTTTTGTTGTGAATGTGTGCCATTTTCTCAAATTTGCATTTTCTTCATTTTAATTACCGTCACATAGAAACTATACATGTTCTGACTGAAAAAATGTTTGAACTTTTTGGCAAATCAAAGTCTACGGGAAGCTAGACTGCACGCCGATTCGCAACTCCCGCGGCGACCTTGCTGCAACACTCTGCCACAGCTCCGCCATTTTTATGATGAATTAATAAAAAAAAAATTGTTTCGTATACTTAAATATACTATTAAAGTATACCTAAAGTTTGACAATTGTCGAATAATTATTTCTCAGTTTAAAAAATCGCTCAATATTGCTTATTTTCTTTCTGTCTAAATGTATATCCCGCCATGAATATTTAGGCCGAGAATGACTGAAAAGGATCTTGAGAAAAGTTTAAGCCACTTTGGAGGTTTAAATCTGCCAAGAAACAATTGGACCACGGAACTTTCGTTTCAACGATGATAACTTCATTATCATTGACTTTGGGGCAGACGGCACCTGATGCGAAGCTGATGTTGAAGACATCGAGGCCTGCGTAATGTTGAGTATGAGGATTGGCTGCTGTCAGGACGGTCCTCGAAGTCAAATAGCTTCGTATATACCTTTTACCATATACCCTGTACGTGTGCTTGTCTGCTTATGCGCGTAGATGTGCGTTGCACAATGATCGAATGCACAGTATCGTGGCGATAACGCCCGATGCGAAAAGTCTACCGAAGCCAATGCGTTTGATTGTTTCGCTGCGAGTGCAATCGAACTACGTGCACCCCGAGTGAAAACAGACTATAAACCTTATCATTATTTTTCGAAAATGGCTTTCGCAGTGAGCATTGGTGATTCGTGCTAGTGCTGGGTTTGCTTGGTTCGGGGGGAAAAAAACATTGATTTGGGGAATTACAACTGTTACGGGCATGTTGTGTTCGAGCTATTGACTCGGTTTGAGCGGTTTGACTCTTGGATATTCGACGAGCACATTGAAAGCACATAAATGTGGAATAATTTGATTGTCCAATATTAAGGCCTTACCCCCACTTGTAGCGTAAAAAAGGCCTTTTTCATGATTTTTATTAAAGAAAACTACAAAACTTTTTTAATCAATCAATATACCATCTTAAAGAACACATCTTGAAGAACTTTCAGTAATTTTTTTATTGAAAAATATTACATTGTTTAGTGGCGAATGGCCGTCAATGAAATAATGTTTTTATATACACGGTTTGCGGTGACCAACATTGTGGCGAAGTGGATCATCTGAAAAAAAAATGCGGATGGATTTAGTCAAATATAAGTATAAACTAGTCTTTAATCGAAGGATTTTAAAAAAATATTCATTTTTCACAAAATGGCGGACAGTCGACAGTCGACAGTCGACAGTCGTTAATGGTTCGATTTTAACGAAAAAAAAAACGGCCGTTTTTTGGCTATAAAACGGCCATTTTTTTCGAAAAAAAAAATCGAACGATTAAAGACTACATTTTTATGTATTAAATAAGCCTGCAAAATTTCAAGAAGATCGGTTCATTAGTGTTCGAGTAATCTTGGTCACCGACTTCAGAAATGCCATTTTGAGAAAAACGCGTTTAAAGTTTCAATTAGCCGGTCGTTTACACAACGGATTCTTCTCTTTCAACGCTCATATCTCAGTCAATTTTGTTCGGATCGACTTGAAATCTTCAGGACATATTCTCAGATACTTATACTTCGAAAAAATGCAATAAAAAAAAATCGATTTTTTCAAAATCGCAAGTGGGGGTAACCCCTTAAAAAACAAACGGCCCATACTCGTTTTGGAGGTCAGCTTAGGTTCTTTTAGGGGTGGTATCTGAAGGTATTTTCGTATTTGGGGTTTGGCTCTTGGATATTCAAAGAGCACATAGAAAGCACATAAATGTGGTGTAATTTGATTTCGGAATGTCGAAAAAATGGTCCATTCTTTTTTTAGAGCGTTTTTGAGGATTTAACGGCGGGGTAAAGTTAATTCGGCGAAAAAAAGGCATGTTTTTAAGATATTTTTTTGGCGTAACGAATAGTGGTCGTTTATTGAAAAATTTACATATAATAAAGTAACATTTGAACAACATTCTCCTAAATTTGCATTGCAAAATATTCAAAATTGAGCGAGTGAAAATTAAACCCCGGAGGCGCCTCGAAAAAAAGTTGGTTTGCGGTGTGCACCGTAACTCGCAACAGAATCATTTGAAACAAAAAAATCAAAATGCATTTGTTAAAGGAGATGTTTCTCGAGGTAATGATGGGAGGATTTTTTTTTCGATTTTTCGATTTTTCGTAGCACTTGGGAGCCAAAAACCCGATTTTCGCTAAAAAAATCGGCTAATTTGTTGTTGAAAAATTAGTAATTATTAAAAAAAAAAAAAAAAAGCTCTCGATAATACCTGGTGAATTATGTGAAGAAGTACTGTGCAAAATTTCAAAGCGATTGGTCCAGTAGATTTTGAGTTATCGTGCACACGGACTTCAAATATGACAAGTCTCAGAAAAACGGTTTGAAAAACGCAGAAGAGAAGAGAACGGTATGGAGCAATAGACGCTCAAATACTCATAACTTCGTCAATTTTACTCCGATCGACTTGAAATTTTAACACAATATTCTTGATATAATATATTATGCATTCATTTAAAAAATTTAAAAAAAAATGAAAAAAAAAATTTAAATACTTTACCTCGCCCTTAAATGTGGCGAAATGAAAAACAAAAATAGATTTTAATTGTTCGATATTTGTAGAGCACATAAAAAGCAGATAAATATTGTTTGGTTTTATTGTTGGATTTGGCAAAAAATAGTAGGTGCTCTGCTGGCTGGATGATAAGCCAGCACTTTTGATTTCCAATTACTTGCTAAACGATAAGAGCACAAAATTAGCACGCAAAAAGCACAACACTTTTGTGCAAATTAAATTCATTTTGAGGACTTTGCTTTGCTGGCTTTATGGAGGTTCAAGTTTTTGGGTTTTATCTATTTTCACTACCGTAGATTTATTCATTTTTATTTCCTGAGTTTCAAAGTATACCCTTGCGGATTTTCGAGCATTACCCTTATCAATTTAAGTATTTCCTATCACTCGCTATCTTTGGCTACACTTGGCTAATCTAACCTAACGTTTCGCTGCGTCCACAGCCGTCTTAACCCTTTGAAGTGTACATTTTTACTTTACGTGCACGTTTCTTTGCACTTTCGTTATTGATGACACCCGCGACGTGAAAAAAAAAAATTGAATAGGTATGTTTTAGTAGTTATTGAAGTCCTGGGAACCTTGAAACGCATTTATAATCGCCATATTTAATTAAAAAAGACTTTTGAATCGTCAATATCTGAATTGAATTAGGTGTAACATCAGTGTTACACTATGTCGCAAAGGGTTAAGCTACACTATACTGTATTTGCCGAAGGTACGGGAGAACTGTGGAAAACCCGTACTGGTTCAGACGGCCCCCATATTCTTCTGATTCTCTGGTGGACAATGACGTTGAAGTTTACATCGCTGGAATGCAACAAAATATTTTTTTTCTTCTGAATTTCCTAAATTTCCTTTCACAGATTTGAGGTATGAAAATCACGCGAACATTTTTTTGGATCCTTATTCGGCGATCTACAATCTAAATCTAGAAAATTTGATTTTTGATTCTGTTCAAAATACGGAATTGAAAGGAAGTTGCAAATTTTCTTTGCATCGTTGGAAGGGTACGAATGGTGCTAAAGTTTGCATCGTTGGAATGCAAGGCAAATTTTTGTTTTTCTTCATTTCTTAATTTTGATTATCATCTAAAAGCTTTTTTTTACGCTTTTGGTTATCAGTTCTTAACAGGGATTCTCGAAAATGTTTCAATAATTTTCGTAGTCTGAATGTGCCAAAAAATCGGCAATACGAAAAAAAATATCTTTTCGTTGCAACAAAAACTCTGTTTTGCAACAAAAGCTCTGTTCTACATGTTAGTTTCTTTATTTTTATTACTATAGGAGATATTTTATTTATAAATTTATATTGTAGATTGCTAAATAAATATCTTTGAAAATTGTCGAGGGATTTTTCTCGGCAAAGTCTGCCAAAAGAAATTCAAGGAATTCAGAAATTAATTAATTTTCGCCGTTGCAAACTTCAATCTTATATAAATCAATACTTTCTCAGTTCAGAATAGCACAAATGTTCGGCAATAGAAGAAATAATATATTACAGCTATAAATATTTTGCTCATGTATATATCAGTATTTAATTAATCACTGTTGCTGATCGTTTATTAAAATTCATTTAATGACATTAATGGGATCATGAACTCGATAAAAGTGTGACTGGTTAGGAGCTCGATGTAACGAGGCTGTTCGTTAAAGAAAAAAAAAACCGACGGATTATTCATACAGATCGTTATCTCGTCGACTTAGCCTGCTAGGAGCGAGATAATTTTTCTCCTTCCTCAATCCAGTGCTTAGTCCCCTTTCTCTCTCTCTCTCTCTCTCTCTCTCTCTCTCTCTCTCTCTCTCTTTCTCTCTCACACAGGGACCAACTTATCTTTCAGCGACTCGTAGAAATACTCCCGACTAGGATTTACGACCTTGAGTTGTAGAAGGGAAAAATGGTTTACGCAAGATTCATGACTCGCGCGTGATTCATCGAACTTCATTTTCCACGATTTCGACATAATCGAAAATATTTTCGACTGTTTTTAATGGAAATTAAGGATTTTTGGGGTAAATGAATGGTGAATCAGTATTCAGGGAGTAAAGAAAAATCGATATGGGCTTGTACAAAAAAATTTTGAAGGAGGTTAGGGCGATTTAGTTGAGTCAAGTGACGGTTTATTCATTTTTTTTTTCAATGAACCTCAAAAAAATGCATACGAGATACAGATTTATTCTGTATATGTTAATTTTTTAAAATATATAATTAAAGGAAAAAATTATGCATGTTAATATTTTCATTACGTGAAGTAGAAAAACTTTTGTGATACTACCAACTTGAAAAAGTATAACATTACCGATGATTATTACGAAAACAAAACTACGACAACGAATGTTTTATACAACTCACAATAAAATTTTTGAGTAATTTAAAATTATGCCTATTCATATTTACGTCACGAGATTATTGGTCCATGGTTTACGATGGGCAAGATGAGGATTTTTTTTTTCTAAATGTTCTTTTTCTAAAGGTTTCTAAACTTTTCTAAAGGTAAAGTTAATTCGGCGAAAAAAAGGCATGTTTTTAAGATTTTTTTGGCGTAACGAATAGTGTTCGTTTATTGAAAAATTTACATATAATAAAGTAACATTTGAACAACATTCTCCTAAATTTGCATTGCAAAATATTCAAAATTGAGCGAATGAAAATTAAACCCCGGAGGCGCCTCGAAAAAAAGTTGGTTTGCGGTGTGCACCATAACTCGCAACAGAATCATTTGAAACAAAAAAATCAAAATGCATTTGTTAAAGGAGATGTTTCTCGAGGTAATGGCGGAAGGATTTTTTTTTTCGATTTTTCGATTTTTCGTAGCACTTGGGAGCCAAAAACCCGATTTTCGCTAAAAAAATCGGCTAATTTGTTGTTGAAAAATTAGTAATTATTAAAAAAAACAAAAAAGCTCTCGACAATACCTGGTGAATTATGTGAAGAAGTACTGTGCAAAATTTCAAAGCGATTGGTCCAGTAGATTTTGAGTTATCGTGCACACGGACTTCAAATATGACAAGTCTCAGAAAAACGGTTTGAAAAACGCAGAAGAGAAGAGAACGGCATGGAGCAATAGACGCTCAAATACTCATAACTTCGTCAATTTTACTCCGATCGACTTGAAATTTTATCACAATATTCTTGATATATTATGCATTCATTTAGAAAATGAAAAAAAAATGTAATACTTTACCCCGCCCTTAATCCGTTGTTAGAAATGGTTTATCTTGGTGCCAAATAACAAAAAAAATTACATAACCTTTAGAGTGAAAGTCTTGCTCATCTAACCGCACGTTAAATTACATTCATTGAACAATTTTTTATGGTGTTTGGTGGTGAAAAAAGTTCAAAAAATTCGTAAAGATTCAGTATAGTCTAAACAATAACATGTATTTTTTCAAAATTAAATTTAACCTTGGATTGTGGCTAACGCTCCAACCTCCTTAATCGTAATTTTTATCATCTTAGCTAAAAATGAGTGGCTTCGCTAAATCCTTGATAATTTATTTTCTGCCTACATTTGAAACTCCATTCTGGGCTCATTTTCTTCCTTATCGTTTGCTCTTCAAAATTCCCTTTTATTTATTGAGGTCGGATGATTTTTTCGATTTTTAGCAGAATTTCAAAGACATCGATTTTCGCTACTTTTCCACTCTTAATTTGGAGTTTCTAGAAATATTTGGAATCAGCAGGCACATTTGAAATACAAAAAACAAATTGGCTGTTATAGGGAACAACTTCAAGTCAAGGGGGTGGTTTAAGCCCTCTTGAGCCTGCTATCCGGCAAAAATACATAAACTTTGATTTTATTCTCCCTCGCAAATTTTAACCGTTTCATTCAATTCCACGCACCCCTTTTTAAGTATGGGGCGAGAGAAAAAACCAGGCGGTGGTTCATCCCTTAAGTTTTTTTTCGCTTTCGATGAACCCATAGCGGATTTCTGATTGCGTTTGAAGAATTTTCGTTTCTCTTTCACTGAAATTGGTGGACTGTTTGCGCAGGCAAGCCAATTGGAGCACTGCGCAACCGGATATCTCGTGTCGTCTCTTTTGAAATGATTCTCTCGCGGTTGCCCCATTCTCTTTGTCGTCCATGCTGTTGCTCCGGTTATCCGAACAGTATCGTGACTCGGGGTGGCTTCGTGTGCCATGCGAAAAAAGTCCGAAAAGTGCAGGAACGAATGTACCGAACCGACCCACCGATATAAATTCGCGACGAGGCTTTATCGGCACCCCTTCTCCTCTTCATCGGTGACGGTTCGCTCCTGGCACGGGTAATATGGATTTTCGTGGGTACCCGCGTGCACTTCTACCGAGGCGCCGCACCCGGTTGCCTAAACGCCAACACGATCATTGATGTATTCTAGAAAGAGAGAGAGAGAGCGTTTTTTTTAATACCTACACTAGTGGACTTAATTCTGGACACTTTTGAGAGAAATTAACTTTTCATATATTTACGCAGAAAATGTATATTCTAATACGCTGAAATGATACTGTAATGTTTCTATTTCTATCTATAATGGTTCTACTTAAGGCAGGATTCTACTTTGAAACCATGAAAAAAACGCTATTTTCGTGAATTTTTTCTGAGAATACTATTAAAGATATCGATATGGGGTTTAAACTGTTCAATAAATACACTCTTTAAGTACATAAAAAAAAAATTTTAATGTATTTTATTCATTTTTTGTACACGTAAAATATGTTTCAAGCCAACGCCTCGAAAAGCAGGTACCGTTGCCGTGGTCGTGAAATCTTCCCGACGGATGGTCTGAAACAAAAAAATCAAATAGTTTCATGTTCAGTATGTCTTCAGGAACCGACCTAACTAGAATATTTTATATACGTGCAAAATTAACAAAATGGCGGCTAAAATACGAAAAAAATGCGTTTTTTTGGGTCTTTTTTTGCAATAAAAAAATAGTTCTAATCAAAATTTTAAGTTGATTGTAGTTAGGTCGGTTGGTACACACATATAGAATATGTGTTCCAAATTTCATAAGGATCGGTTCAGTACTTTTTGAGTTATCACGACCACGGTACTTGAAAATGTCGTTTCGAGAAAAACGCGTTTAAAGTTTTGGTGAGTGATAAATCGTAGAAAAAATTATCTTACCCTCAATCAGCGATGCCTGGGCCATTTAATATGCCTTCGACGTGTTCCAGGTGGGTGTTTTCATCCAATTTCAAAGTTTCAAAGTTTCAAAGTAGAATCCTGCCTTAAGGGAAGAGTAGGGGTTTCAGCGTGCAAAAAAAAACACTTTTTGCGATTTTTTTTCATCTATATGGATAGAGTAAATTTATTGAAACCTTTTGTACATTGTTAAGTGTCATTTCAAGAACATTCCGTGAAATTTGTACGCGAAAATATCCACAAACAAGCCGGTGACAAAGCTTTTCCAAGAACGCGCCGCCTTTGGAAAAACACGATTTGCGGTGTTCACTGTATCTCAGCTAGAAATTATCTGAAATCAAGCACCATTAAAATTTAGTCAAAGTATCGTCAAATCCGCCCCGCAACCGTCTTTGATAATTTTTTTTTTCATTTATAAATTTTTCGTGGTCACGTAAAGTGAAAAGTGCTATTTTTCGCGAAAAATTCCGCCATTTTGGAGGTGGAAAACCCCCTCAATGTAAAAAAAAATCTCAAACTAACCGTTGGGGGGAGGTATTTCATATGTAGAAAGTGTGTACCAAGTTTGAAATAAATCGGTCATGTAGTTTTCGAATGGCAGTGAACACGGACTTTGAAAATGTGGTTTCGAGAAAAACGCGGCACCGGCTTGTTTGTGGATATTTTCGCGTACACATTTCACGGAATGTGCTTGAAATGACACTTAACAATGTACAAAAGGTTTCAATAAATTTACTCTATCCATATAGATGAAAAAAAATCGCAAAAAAGTGTTTTTTTTCACGCTGAAACCCTTACCCTCCCCTTAATATTTGCATTATGAAATCATCACAGAGTGACCGCCCGAAAAATAGCGAATTTTTGCGTTTTTTTAAGGCAAATAGGCTAAGCTAATCGGTCTAATTTTTTTTTTTTACGAATTCAAGCACCGATAAACAATACAAAATGATTTTTAAAAAATTTCTTTATTCATTGTTTAACATTGTTTTTATTTGCGGAATATTGCGTGAAAAAAATGGTGTTCCATGGTGGCCAGGATTTCGGCTGCAGATTTTATCTGCAACAAAAATTTCAAAATGTTTATTAATCTGCTGGCAAGCCGCTATGATCCTATGGAGGGTTTTTTAAAAGTGAAATTTGAAAAAAAAAAATGGCGGCGGTTTGTACAAAAAGTATCAAATTTAGCCTTTGTTTCTCTAAAAAAAAATGGGAAGATTAAAAAAAGCTTCCATAGCAATATAAGGAATGATGTGAAGAATGTTTTGTTAAAATTTCAAACGGATAGCTTGAAAACTTCCTTCGGGATTGGCCACCGTTTTGAAAAACACCATTCCGAGAAAAACGCGTTTAAAGTTCGGAGCGCGGGACCTCACGCTCCAATCACTTTTGCTAAGAAAGGCTGCAGTGACCGAAATATTAATAAATAAAATTTCAAAACTCGATTTTTTGAAAATTTTACACTGCGACGATTCCTTAATAAGCCTACTTTGATAGGGATATAGGCAGTATCACGATATCACGTTGCGGCCTTCAAGGCCTTTGAGACCTCTTTTATTAAGATTTGGCGGTTTTTTTTTTTTTTTTTTTTTTCGTTTTCTGAATTTCAAAGGACTTTATATACTTTTAGCGCAACGGCCGGCCATCTTTGACAATGCATGTTCGATAATAGACGAAGACACAGGGAGGGAAAGAAGAATTAATGTATTGATTGATTGACTAATATATTCGTACCTTGGTAAACGAACGTGGGGAAACGGATCCATCGGTACTTACATGAAATATTACCACTGGTGAAACGAAAATCAGTTTAAAAAAAGCTGATCAAGAAATAAGAGAACAAAATAATAAGAAGGGACAATTCATGGGTAAATACGAGTAATAAAGAATACAAATTATAGTAACAAAATAATAATAGATAGGCGCAACGACTAGAGATTTATAAAATAGAAATAATAACTGAATATGCATCAAACGAAACGATAGAGGGAGGAAGTCAAATCGAGAGAGTAAAAGGGAGAAAGAGAGAGAGCGAGAGAGAGAGAGAGAGAGAGAGAGAGAGAGAGAGAGACCGTGAGCTCAAATGTGCCAATAACTCCATTTTAAAGTTCTCCAAATTAATGTTCATGTGGCCTATGGAAACGTAAGCTCGTGGGTATAAACGAATGTTTGCGTGTCGATAAAGCCTTTCGGAATTTCTGCAATCGATTTTCTCTCTGCTCTTTCTCTCTCTCTCTCTCTCTCTCTCTCTCTCTCTCTCTCTCTCTCTCTCTCTCTCTCTCTCTCTCTCCTCTCCCCCTCTCTCCCCTCTCTCTCGTTCTATCGTTCAACCCCGACGTTTCCTCGCAACGCATCGAAATCATGAAAATTTTAATCACGCCAATCCTTGGTCTTTCCGTTGCGAGATATTTTCATGAAAAATGGTCGATGTAGAAATCGACGGCAACCTCTTCGTTTAACAACACCTCGTAACTTCGGACAAAGGAACTTTCACTAATAAATGTTATTAGTGTCGAAGATTATAGATGTAATGAGACAAAGACAGAGATTGTGTTGCTCGTCTCGTTTCTTCTTCTTCTCCTTTTTCCTACCTTACAAGCTCACGTAACATACTTGGATTAGCTATTTTTAGTGGCATAGAAGTCAAAGTACCGTGGCAATTACCGATTTTGACGAAGTTTCTCTCACAATGGTCGTTTATGCATTCAATATTGCGAGACTCATGGACACTGGTGGATGGGCGTTGTGGACGGCCGATACTCGGAGCGGTGACCGCTTAGACGTGCACCGGCTGGCACATCCAGTCAGCGGAAGGCCAATACTTTTGAAAACTTGCTGTAGATGATTTAGTACGAAAGTATGGGCACTAGAAAATGAAAAGAATATGGGGGGCCATCTATTATGGTACGGGTTTTCCACGGTTTCCCCGTACCCTCGAAAAATGGGGTATAGTGTAGCTGAAGGGGGGACATACTTTTAGGCGAGGGGAAAAAACTGATTTTCATGATTTTTTTTCAAAAGGAAAGATTTCTTCACCATTTTTGAGACTTAGGGTATGTTTCATTACTACTTTTGGCTGTTACATGGTATTTTTTTAATCAATTTTCAAAAATGGCGCAAGTATGGCACGGTCTTCTGAACAGGTTGCGGCAGATGTTAAGACGTCGTGACACGTAGCGTCGTCGTGATTAATCTAAAACAAATCCAACGAAGTTTTTTCTTTTATTGACACTCATACGCAGAATATGAACCAAGAAAAAGTGAGAAATGTTGAAAATCGATGAGATGGTACGCTTTGAAACGAAAAGATTGAATTCTCGAATGAAAATACTCTTTTTTCTTTTTATTTTCACAAACATTTAGGGTCATGTTGTAGACAGTGAGGTTAGAAATATTTATAATAAATTTTGTCAGAATCGGTCGATTAGTTTTTTCAGCTGTACGTCATGCCAGTTTTGACAATGCAGTTCAGAAGACCGTGTCGTACCTCCGCCATTTTTAAAGAATAATAACAAATGAAAAATACCATGTAACAGTAAAAAGTAGTGACAAGACATACCGTAAGTTTAAAAAATGGTGAAGAAGTTTTTCCATTTAAAAAAAATCATGAAAATCAGCAAATGTTTTTCCTCTCCTAAAGGTATCTCCCCATTAAAACGGCTGTAGTCGCACCAGAACGTTAGGTTAGATGAGCAAATTGAGGGTAGGGAGTGATAGGAATGTTGCTGGAGTTTGCATCGTTGGAATGCAACGAAAATATGCTGCTGAAGTTGGCATCGTTGGAACGCAACGAATGTTTTTTTTGTATTTTATTTTTCGTGTATTAATTATTATGGAACAAATTTTCTTATAGATTTACGTTGTAGATCGATAAATAAATAGCTTAAAAAATGGTTGAAGGTTTTTTGGAGGCATAATGTGCCAAAAAAAATTAAAGGATTTCAGAAATATTAATTTTCGTTGCATGCCAACGATGCAAACTTCAACCTCATACGAAAATTCTCTTTCATTTTCTTTTTTCTCCATTTTAATTTGTTATCGAAAATCACTTTTGGTAGATTTAGGTTGTAGGTTTCTAATACGGGTTTTTTTTACCAATAAAAAATCGAAAATTTCAAGACAAATACAAAAAATGGTTCATTCGAAGTAATGTTCCTTGCTATTTACACATTTTTGCCATCTCTCTGGCAATACATAAATACCGCGACGATAAAAAGACGCATTTTTGGAGTGAAACCATTCGTCCAACCAATTTTGTACTGCATCGTAATTGGCCAAGTGTAGCCCACCCAAGTCATGCGTCATCGACCGGAACAAGTGATAGTCCGATGGGGTCTGGCGAATACGGCGGGTGCGGTAGCAGTTCCCATTTCAGTGTTTTTATGGTGTCCTGGACGATGGAACTGCGATGGCACGGAGCGTTGTCGTGCTGCAATATCACACGTTCGTGTCACGTGTCCCATTATGGCCGTTTTTCGAGCAATGCGTGGTTCAAATTGATTAGTTGTTGTCGGTAGCGATGCCCATTGACAGTTTCGTCCGGTTTCAGTAGCTCATAGTACATGATTCCTTTCTGGTCCCACCAAACGCAGAGCATTGTCTTTTTTCCGAAACGATTTGGCCGTGCCGTCGATGTTGACGCTTCGCCAAGTGAAAGCCACGATTTTCTGCGTTTGGGATTCTCGAAATATATCCATTTTTCATCGCCAGTAACAATTCGATGCAGGAAACTCTTTCTGTTCTGCCGCAAAAGCAAAATTTCGGAAGTGGCTCTTCGATTTTCCATTTGTCTCTCAGTCAACTCATGCGGCACCCACTTTCCTTCTTTATGAAATTTTCCCATGGCGTGCAAACGTTTCGAAATACATTGCCGAGTCACGTTTAATGCCTCGGCAAGTTGATCTTCTGTTTGAGTGTCATCTTCATTCAATAAGGCTTGCAGATCGGCGTCCGCAAATGTTTGCGGTCTTCCCGAGCGCTCCTTGTCCCCAGTCTGAAAATCGCCACTTCTGAACCGCTTGGACCAATCTACACACGTTGTTTGTGATGGCATATGTTCGCCGTAGGCCTCTTGAAGTAACCGACGTGTTTCAGCTGCTGTTTTTTTAGGTTGAAGCAGAAAAGCAATGCTTTCCGCAAATGCTGTTTATTTGGCACAAACTTTGACATTTTCGAGGTTAGAAAAAAGGTCGTTGTGTTGCGATATTTGTTTATATCACGACTGGGTATTCTCAACAGATGTCCAAGCTATAAAGACACCCAATTTCAGACCTGTAAGCCGACTACATGTGTCGCGAGCGCCATCCATGAGTGAAACCCGGGAACTTAGTTGCGCACCTAGTAAGGATGTTAGAAAAGTTCACAGTACCTTTGATTAGCCAGAAAAGAAAATTGGAAATTGGAAAAAAATTATTTTCGTTGCGTTCCTACGATGCAAACTTCAACATCGTTAGGATAGCCTTCAATTGGGAAGGGTAATACATAAAAACACGCAAGGGTATACGTTGGAACGCAAGAAATTACAATTTGTTATTGAGACATAGACGAACTCGAAAAAAGCATGTGAGCATACGATAGAAAATGTTATAAGCTCTGACCTCGCGGAATTCAAAGCGACTCGGACGATAGTCCAGTAAAAGAGACGAAAAACCAGCACTTTTTAGCGTAGAATATGAATTTTTGACTGAACGTAGATGGTTGCATACTGAAAGTAACCCCAATAAAATGTTGCCCCTCAACTCACCCCAAACCCAAGAAATAGGGGTTGAAAACGTACACTGAAAAAAAAATTCAGTTGGTTTAACAAAATGTATCTTTAAATACGTTCAACTTGATTTTTGATTGGCATAACAAACATTTTGTTAATCTAACGATAGTTTTAGTGGTGTGAACTGTAGCTAAATAAGCTACAGTTCACACCACTAAAACTATCGTTAGATTAACAAAATGTTTGTTATGCCAATCAAAAATCAAGTTGAACGTATTTAAAGATACATTTTGTTAAACCAACTGAATTTTTTTTTCAGTGTAAAAATCCCCGTATCTCGATAATTAATAGCCCGATCAAAAAATGTTTCAAACAAAAGTTGTTTGGTATAATAAAATACGTATAAAGTTATGTGACGTCCGATACCCTATCTTTGAAAATAGCGGCATACATGGTTGTTGTGCTGTTATTTTCAAAGATAGGGGGTTGGATGTCGGATAACTTTGTACGAATTTTCTTATTCCAAACAACTTTTGTTTGAAAGCTTTTTTGATCGGGCTATTAATTAACGAGATACGGCGATTTTTTGGTTTTCAACCCCTATTTTTTAGGGGCGGGGCGAGTTGAGGGGCAACATTTTATTGAGGTTACTTTCAGTATGCAACCATCTACTTTCAGTCATAAATTCACATTCTACGCTAAAAAGTGCTGGGTTTTCGGTTCTTTTACTATACTACGAATAGAATTTGAAATACCGTTTCATAAAACATAGGCAGTGTGATGATTCTTTCTTATTCGCATCTGGTAGCTTCGTACTCATCTTCATTATCCTCTCTGTCTTTTTTTTTTCTCTCTCTCTCTATAACTATACAACTGCAACGCTTTACTTGGGTCGTTTCTTGGCCTCCGATAATCGTCAGTTTCTTTTTCTTTCGTTCTCCACCCGATGAATCATCCGGAGGCGACCTTTCGCAATTATTCTTCGTTTCACGCCAGAGGAGTTGCTTCACATGGAAAATAGCTTTTTTCTTCCTCGTTTTTTTTTTCTTCTTCGTCGTTTTTTTTCCACCGGCACTACTGTGATTTCCTGAAACTTTTTTATTTCGTCCTGTATAAAAAAAAAAAAAAAATGTACAGAAAACAATGCAGCATCAGTGGAAGCTAGCGGCATATTCTCACACGCACACAATACAATCTCAGCCATGCCGTCAAGTATGAGAAGAATTGGCATTCTCGATCCCATGCGAAAGTGCGCTCGAATTGCGGAATTTCACTCTCCCAAATTGGAAGGACTTGTGAGAGTTATCGCATACTTTGATGATTATAAAAAACTGCTTTTATCGGACTTGTTTTTTCATGACGCATTGCTGCTTACCGTTTGTCGGTTCCGAAGTCGGGGGACACTGGGAGATCTGTGGCCCCTAATTTGGACCACGTGGCCTTTGTATTTCGACCGAAATAAACACTTTTTTCGAGAGTGACAAAAGTCTGTATTCGGTTCAGGGGCGCGGAGTAAAAAAGTAGGACTCGCGCCCGAATCAGTGTTCCACGCACCCCACGATTGCACACGCACATCCGAGGTGCCCTGCGCCCACGCCAGTGTTCCACGCAACCTACAATTTTACACGCACATTCGAGGGGACCCGCGCTCACCTATATTACACGCACACACTCGCCATGCATACCACAATATAGGTAAAACGTGTTTTTTTTTAATATCAAAAGAACATTTTTTTCCGGAAACGGTACAGTGGATGGATTTGATTTTTTTTGTTACTTGTTCCGATCAAACGTGTTACGAAATAAAATTATAGAACATCTTGCGAAAGATTAAGGTTTGAAAAAAAATAATGTTTCTTGTTTTATTATTTTTTACTACAATCCACTTGGGGTACAATAGCGAAAATTTTTTCATATAATCTTTGGGCACCTTATTAGATTATCCAATTTTTTTTATTTTAGTTATATATCTATATAACTAAAATATATCAATAAAGTGTGTTTCTTTTTTTTTCACTGTGGCGTACCAAACCGATCATTTTGAAAAAATTATATAATCTAATAAGGTGCCCAAAGATTATATGAAAAAATTTTCGCTATTGTACCCCAAGTGGATTATAGTAAAAAATAATAAAACAAGGAACATTATTTTTTTTCAAACCTTAACCTTTCGCAAGATGTTCTATAATTTTATTTCGTAACACGTTTGATCGGAACAAGTACCAAAAAAAAAATCAAATCGATCCAATGTACCGTATCTGGAAAAAAAAAATTTCGATATTTAAAAAAAAATTCATTTTTCTAAAACCATTGCGTTGACGGGCATGAAATTTTCAGAAAATTTGTTTTTTTTTTATACCTCAGAATATACTCCAAATTTTGCTGGAAAAAATGCGGGGGCAATTTTTCCCTACTTACCCGGCTATGGCCTTTCAAGAGAATCGGTTTATTAGTTTTAGAGACACGAGGGAGCTAGATTTTGAAAACGTTGTTTCGAGAAAAACGCGTTTGAAGTTTATACTATGAAAAACTCTTACCTAAACTCAATCGGCAATTCCTGCACCGATCTTGACACAATATTTCTGAATGTATGTACTTGATGTACTGAATGTATGTTTTCGCTCAAATAGGACGGCTGCGTGGTTAGAATGAGGGCCCACAAAAATCCTAATTCCTGCCCAAAGTCAAGTTGACGAGTTATAAAAATTCGGAATTTGAAGATCAGCAGAGCTGGTCCATTTTTTTTTTTCAGAAGTTACGAAATATTAGAGGGAGAGACGGAGAAAGAGAGAGAAAGAGAGACCGAGACCCACGAGTCTTATTTGCCCTTGTCCATTTACATTTCTCCAAGTAGCAAACATCAATTATTTATTTTCACTGAACAATCGGTAGTGTACATCCGGCCGCGTAGGTTTTTTTCTTTCTTTACGCTCGTTTCACAACACATCCTATATGTAAAAAACTGATTTTACGCAAGCTGTGCGCCGGTCATGAGCTCTGCATTGAAAGTAATCGTTGCCGCTGAACTCTGAATATATTTGGGTTTGTCACACCCACTTTAATACGGGTCATTGTTCTCACTAAATAATGCGAAAAAAGTATAATTTCGTATTATGTATATACTTGAGCTACATGCTGCTTAACGGCCTACACCTAGTTGACATTTTTTATAATATCGATTTTTGGTTTTCGAGGGGTTCTCCGAATATAATATTTTTAAAAAATATAAATATAAATTAGAAATATAAATATAAAGAAAAATATGAATATTTTTCGATACAAACATTGTAAAAGATACTTAAAACTATACTCTTTAATGTAAAAAAAAATTGTAAACCTGCACACGCTTTCCCAGAAAAAAATTACGAATATTCCTCTTTTTTCGGCCACGAGCCATATATATATATATATATATATATATATATATATATATATATATATATATATATATATATATATATATATATATATATATATGTATGTATGCATGTATGTATATGTATGACTCGTGGCCGAAAAAAAAGGTATTTTCGTAATTTTTATCATTAATTATTTCGTAAGTACTTATTTTGTAATATATGTGTGTGTGTGTGTGTGTGTGTGTGTATGGCTCGTGGGCGAAAAAAGAGGAATTTTCGTAATTTTTTCTGGGAAAGCGTGTGCAGGTTTACAATTTGTTTTGGTTACATTAAAGAGCATAGTTTTAAGTATCTTTTACAATGTTTGGATTGAAAAATATTTATATTATATATATATATATATAAATATAAATAAATAAATATATATATTTATATATATATATATAAATAAATAAATAAATATATATATTTATTTATTTATATGGCTCGTGGCCGAAAAAAGAGGAATTTTCGTAATTTTATATGTGTGTATATATGTATATACACACATATAAAATGTATGTGTGTATATATGCATGTGTGTGTGTGCGGATGGGTGGTTGTGTGTGTGTGTATGTATTTTATATAATTGCGGCACGATGATTTCGAAGATATTCGAGTTTGAGGACCGCCCCGGCCCCAAATGACCAAAATCGTGACGAAATGTCGAATTTGGTCTCACTGGCACGCCTCAGCACACAAGTGTCACGCGCCTTATTGAAGAGGTCGCTATCGGAAGTCGATGTAAAAAAAAGGCGGGGGGGGGGGGGGGGGGTACGAAAATACAGCGGAAACCGCTTCCGCAGCTGCATGTCGAAGCGGTGAGTCAAGAAGCGAACCCCGGGGGTTGCACTTCCAAATGACGAGAGATATTTTACGATGAAGCGCTGCAACTATCATCATCATCATCATCATCTGCATGCGTACCAAAGTACATATAGTGAATAATCGCTAAGTGTGCGGTATATGTGTGTATTTATAACGCGCGTACTGCGTGTCGTTCTTTATATATGATCGTCCTTTTAAAATATACAGTACCCATAGGATCGACGAAGACCGACCACCGAGGAGACTCTTGCTTTCTAAAATAATAAATGAAGGCTGCGTGAGCTTACTCGCGTGCATCGAACCGACGCATGCCCAAGTACATTATACACATACATGTGTGTGTGCGTGTGCACACACACGTTTATTTATTTGCAAAAAGTAGCATATATGTTGCTTTAATATACATTTTTTGTTGTTGTAAATTCGTGTATGCGTGTTTGCGTACTATTTTTAAAAAATGGCATTAACATAAGAGGTACACGAGTTAGTACCTAACTTTGGAAAAGTTTCCAAAAATCATACTCACCATGATAACTCGAAATCCTTAGACTTTGAACTAAGCTAACCTGGGTTAGATATGTTCCTAGCGAGGTGACGTATCACCTTAAGGCTTTGCATCGACCTTCCTAACACCCGGTATATATATATATATATATATATATATATATATATATATATATATATATATATATATATATATATATATATATATATATATATATATATATATATATATATATACACACACAGGGTGAGGCAGATAAAGTGTCACAGAGCAATATCACTCAAACTATTAGTCATATCCAAAAATGTTTCAGACAAAAGTTTCAGTGTCCGAGAAGGCCGTCATACTGGACCACCCTCTTTTTTTTATCGGTGGAGGCGCTAAAGCTACGGCAAGGTCAACTCCACTTTTTTCAATGGAATGGTACATTTTTTCAACCATCTTGTGGAACACCTCAAGCCGCATAAAAAACATTAGGGGGTCAAAGTCGTTCAAGGTCATTCAAGGTCACCTATTAAAATGAAACACAAAACTAAATATCTCGGATCACTACCAAATATTTGGTAGTGAACCGAGATATTCAGATTCGTAGAGAGATATTGAGATATTTAGATTTTTATCGTCAATACTGACCTTGAATGACCTTGAACGACTTTGACCCTCTGTTTTTTAATGCCATACAATTTTTGTCTGGAACATTTTTTTGTGACGTCGATAATTACCGACTTTTTTCGGGTGGCAGAGATAAGAGGGACACCCTGTATATATATATATATATATACAGGGTGTCCCAGAACTCAACGTTAAGCCGACACGGGGTGACAGGATTGATTGTAACCATCATGAGAAAAATCAGAAAAAAAATCTATCCCATGCAGTTTGAAAATTATGGGCATTTAAGAAAAACCTAGAAATTTGGTCAAACTGTAACCATTTTTCGGTTATTGTGAAACAAACCCAAACAAACCCAAACAATCCCAAGTTTCCTACAATTAAGACTATTTGTTAAACTATGAATTTAAAATTTTCAAAATTTGTCTACTTTAAAAGGCCCTGCTTTATTTTTTTTTGCTTTATTTTTTTTCTGATTTTTCTCATGATAGTTACAATCAATCCTGTCACCCCGTGTCGACTTAACGTTGAGTTCTGGGACACCCTGTATATATATATATATATATATATATATATATATATATATATATATATATATATGCGATGCTTACTGGCGTAATTAACGAGTAGGGTTGATAATCGTTGCGGACAGATAAAACCAAAGCGGAAAAAGTGACAAGTATGAGGTTTTCCATTTTTGCCAAGAGGTTCACGTTCCCCGATGGGAGTGGGCGATGGGGTAAGGGGTTTAGCGCAATTTTTACCGACATTAACTTTCGTCACGGGAACATTGTCTAATCGCAGAAGCGAGAATGGCAGTGTAAACGGCGTGTCCGAGGTCGCGGAAGATCTGAACGAAGAGTCTTGGCCGACAGCAGGACGACGTCAGGAGGAACGCGACGAAGCCCAGCGGTACTTCGAGGCTGCGCGTCGAGCCGCTCTCAGGAAACAATTTCGTCACTTGGACGACGAATCACCTATTTACTGAATTTTTTTTCCCCCTCTTCCACGGCTTATTTATTTCTCGCTGCCAAGATCTTAACGGTTGGCTCGTCACGACCTCGACTCGAGAGCTTTATTCGACAGTATCCAGGCGTTGATCATTGTTATTTGAGAAATAAAAGAGAATTTGTCGATGCGAAAAGAACTTTGCGTCAATGGGGCGAAATTCGTCGTGGCGATTTGAACACGTCGTTCAACTCGAATAACTGCACGAGAAATTAACGTTTTTTATCGAAATTAAAAAAAAATTTCATTACAATTGAGTGAAAATTTGGAATCAGCGATATATTGGGTTATTATGTGTGAAATGCCCGATTACCTCAAGTGGCAAGTTTAATACTCGATGACTCTGATATTTCACTTTGACAGTTCTTGGTGTTCTTTTTTATTGCGAAGGTACGTCATCAGATGGGCCTGTAGTTTGCATCGTTGGATTCCAACGAAATTTTCGTATTATTTTGAATTATTTTTTGTTGTGTCCATTTCGACTCTGGAATATCTGGAGTGGCCTTAGAAAACGTTTGAAAAAAATTGGTGGGCCTGTATCCACCCTTATTGACGGGTTGAAAGTGACAAAAAATAATATCTCGGGCGGTACGGACAATCTCAATTTTTTTTCTTTGCTCTATAATTACTTGGTGCCCGAGAAAAACCACAACAAAATTGGCAACGATTTTTAACTTCCGGAACCCACCCTTATCGGGGGGTGAAAGTTGGTTTATTTCCGTATATGAGTTCCTCGAAGTGTCGAATATGAGCAACTCTAAGTGTCAATTAACCGTTTGGCAAGGATGTGACTGATGAACGCCCAGTATGTCGATGATTTGAGAAGTTCCGATCTGGCGATTTTGGTCGTCAAAATGAAGCACGTGTGTGAGCCGAGAGCAAGGTGGATCATGATGGGCTGTGAACTTCAGCGTGAATTAGCAGCAATATTTGAAACCATTTGAAACAAATCCGTAAGGTTGAGAAGCGGGAAATCGGGGATTTCATACTTTAGGAGTTTCGGGACAATTGACGATATGTTACCATTTGATACAAATTTTTAAACTAGATTTTTTGTCACATACTGAAGGAACCCTGGAAATTTTTAATCGATCTATACCGTTCCTATAAAATTTACTATTGAAGAAACACTTTTTAACACAGGGAGATGCCTAATTGTCATTATGTATGATATTGAAATTTGCATCGTTGGAATGCAACGAAATTTTTTTGTTCCTAATTTCAAATTTTTTTGACACGTCAAAGCTACCATAAAAAAAATGTTAACATCATTAAAGTCCTACGATCAAATTCTATCGACGAATATTTTGGCTAACAATAAAAATGGAGTAAAAGGAAATAAAAAAGAATTTCCGTTGCATTCTGACGATGCAAACTTTAACAGTATCGTACCATAGAGGGTGACGAAATTGTCATAATTTACGGAAAGGTCGCGGGGTCGAACTCTCCGATTTCGACGAAATTTGGCTTGTTTGTGGAATGGGTAAAAATAGGCGACACGTATTTTTTTTTGTATCTGCGGAACTCGATTTTTAAGGGCCGAAACGCAACCTTGTAAATATAAGGGTGTTTTTCGTTCTTCATTTGAAATTCGTTGTTATCTGCATCGTTCTTATCTCTAATGTATAGTAGATGGAAAAATAAACGTTGTTGCAACTTGAATTTTTTTCATGTCTCCTACCGTTGAAACGCTCTCGACCAAAAACGAAAAGCACCCCTATTTTTTACTTTTAAGGGGTGAAAACCCCTTAAAAGTCGAAATCGGAGAGTTGGACGTCGCGACCTTTCCTTATGAGTGATTTGACATTTTTTCATTACATTTTAAACATTTTTCATATTGTTTCGTGCGTAATACTGCCATCCAGCGATGAACTTAGGCATGTATGTTAACGGCGGGGTAAAGTTAATTCGGCGAAAAAAAGGCATGTTTTTAAGATTTTTTTTTGGCGTAACGAATAGTGTTCGTTTATTGAAAAATTTACATATAATAAAGTAACATTTGAACAACATTCTCCTAAATTTGCATTGCAAAATATTCAAAATTGAGCGAGTGAAAATTAAACCCCGGAGGCGCCTCGAAAAAAAGTTGGTTTGCGGTGTGCACCATAACTCGCAACAGAATCATTTGAAATAAAAAAATCAAAATGCATTTGTTAAAGGAGATGTTTCTCGAGGTAATGACGGGAGGATTTTTTTTTCGATTTTTCGATTTTTCGTAGCACTTGGAAGCCAAAAACCCGATTTTTGCTAAAAAAATCGGCTAATTTGTTGTTGAAAAATTAGTAATTATTAAAAAAAACAAAAAAGCTCTCGACAATACCTGGTGAATTATGTGAAGAAGTACTGTGCAAAATTTCAAAGCGATTGGTCCAGTAGATTTTGAGTTATCGTGCACACGGACTTCAAATATGACAAGTCTCAGAAAAACGGTTTGAAAAACACAGAAGAGAAGAGAACGGCATGGAGCAATAGACGCTCAAATACTCATAACTTCGTCAATTTCACTCCGATCGTCTTGAAATTTTAACACAATATTCTTGATATATTATGCATTCATTTAAAAAATTAAACAAAAATAAAGAAAAAAAATTTAAATACTTTACCCCGCTCTTAAAAAGTATTTCTTTAATTATAAATTTTATAAAAACGGTGTAGACGATTGTTTTAAAATTTGGAGGGTGCATTCAGTATATGACAAACAGTTTACTGTATGAATTTGAATAAAATGGTAACATATCGTCAACTTTCCCGAAACTCCTTAATAACCTAATACTTCGAAGACGATGACATTTTTGGAATCAGTGAAGAGTCTCTCATGAGTAGAAGTCGGGCAACATCTCAGAATTTGGAATTCATAGCATTTTTGGTTGTTTTTTTGTTTGTTTTTATATAAATATTCTTCATTGCATTGATTTTTTAAGTCTGCACGTTGAGTATCATTTTAATTAACCGATAGAAAAAAGGGCCTGCATAAGTTCTACAATCGTACGTCTTGCGGTGATTTTACGTATATAGTTGGGACGTCAACGTGACACATGTAACCTAACCCTATGGTGAGCCAACACTTCTCGTCCCTTTTTCCAATGCAGCCGCATACACGAGGCGTTGTTCGTGATAGAAAAACCGGAAGCCACTCTAAATCCAACGACCCCACTACGACGACACGTGACTTCGCACTCCATACCTTACGAAATCGCCGGCATGCCCCGATCCCCTACGAAGGTATTGAATTTCCACCACCCCCCCCCCCCCCCCCCCTCGATATACATCGAGTGGCTTGTTATACGAAATACAGGGACGGCTTTGTTTTACCAGCCAGTCGCTGTAGCTTCGATTTATGGTGTTGAAGTTTGCTTTGGTGAAATGCAACAAAAATTATTTTTTATATTTTGATTTCCTCCGTTCTTAATCTCTGAGTCTTTATCATTTTACAAAACTGTTTATATATTTGTGTCTCCTTGTATTTATTGTTTTACACATTTTTTTCATTCGTTTATTTTGGTCTACATCATTTTGCAAATTTTTTTCTATATTTTTATCTCGTCTTTATTATTGTACAACATTTTTTCGATATTTTTGCCTCCGCTGCTTCATAATTCTACAATATTTTTATTATATATTGTTGTCTCGTCGTTATTATTTTACAAAATCCATTCTTGCAGATTCAAATGATAGATCCTGGAACGAGTAACTTCATAAGTTGTTGCCGGGAGTTAAACAAAAATTATGATCTGCTAAAACAAATTTGAGCAATCGACGAATCACTATTTTTATTTAATTCTTACGATGCAATATTCAATCTCATCACGATTTCTCGTTACTCATTTGGTGTATAATTTTAGCAAGTCTACCGATATTCAATACCTTTTCGCGCAAAATTATGCGCCATTATATCCGTCTACCTGACTTTGATTCACGAGTATGAAAATATAAACAAAACAAAAATCCACGATATAATGATATTCACATAAAAATGAGGTTTTCGTGAAGTGTTAAGAAAACAAAACAATTTTTTTCATTATTTATGAGTCTTTTCACTGCGCAAATGAACTAATTAGCATTTCATGTTAATCACTGCTCACACGGTTGCAGGACTCGCGTTATAACGATTCTTTTCGCGCTGATTACACGATTCCCCCTCCTCCCCCAACGTACTGTAACAAGATATATATATTACTTTTACGTGAATAGGGAAGAGAATTTTCGCATGCATCATCCGCTATAGCCGGAACCATTCACTTCGGGCAATCTTTTTTTTTTTGCTAATTCTTCCTACAGAGGAAGTCGTAGCAGACGAGCTATTGTTGACGACGAGAGCCTCCCGACTCTCATCGTCGTCGTGATCGGTCTTGCACTTTTGAGCTTAAATATATAAGTATATATATATATATATATATATATATATATATATATATATATATTAGGGTGATTAAAAAATAAATCGATTTTTTTTCTCAACGGAAAATTGAATTATGTTAAGAAAAAGAAAGTTTTGCAAAATTTGAGGTTTCTAAACAATTTTTTAGTCAGTGCTCAAACGCCTTTTTCATGTTTTTTCATGATGATCGGAGTATTAATTTTTTTTTATCTCGATACAGAAAATTTTAGTGCATGATCCAATGTAAGTCTTGATTTAATTTTTATCTTTAACAATACACAATTTTTATTTGAATATTTTTTTTTACCATAAGCAATTTGTATTTGCAGATTAAGAATCAATATATGTAATTCGGTTGTGAAAATTACATCAACTACTTGATGAACAAGAACACGGTGTTTACATCACTGAACGTCTAACAAGTACGCGTATTTTTTTGGAGTAATATGTTGTTTTGGAGTACGAAGACAAAGTCATACGGATTCGAGAGTTACAAAGCGCGGCGCTGTTGACGCTACTGCACCTTTGTTTCTCTGACTGTGCGTGAGTTCTTTTCGCGATTCATTTGACTGTTTCCAGTAGATGCTGTATTGAGGTACGTCGGAGTACACGTAAAAATAAAAATGTAAAAAATAATTGCGGGTTTGGACGATAGGGAAAGTGCCGAAATTGATCTAATTGGGTCGGAAATCAAAGAATTTGTGGAGCGACAATTACCCACGAATAGAGAAGCATTAAATCTATTCTTTCACCATCATAATACTTTTGAATTTTCTGTTCGAGAGAGTACAAAAAACGTTATCGACAAAATAACTAATATTTGGAGCGAAACCGCAATAGTCATATTATTATGATGTCTATTGGCGGGGAAAAAAATTGACGAAAAATCGAAGAAAAAAAATTAAAAGTCGTTTGAGCACTACCTGAAAAAATGTTTAGACCTCTCAAATTTTTGTATGAATTATTTTTTCATAACGTAGTAACTTTTTCCATTGAGTACCGCGAAAAAAAAATATATATTTTTTTTAACCACTCTAATATATATATATATATATATATATATATATACACCCTTGGCCAAAAGCATACAGCACCCTGTAATTTTTGTATCCGCATAAAAAAACGAATTTCTCGGCGAAAAAAATCGTAAATCAATTTACCAAAGGGTTTTTGCCCTTTTGTGTTTTTACGAAGCCAATGTTTCTACGTCCACCTTGGACTCGACAATGCGCTATTCGAAGCTCCTCAGAAACCTCCCGGAGTCTTACCCACAGCCATTTTTTATGAGATTAAAGTTTGCATCGTTGGAGTGCAATTAAAATGATTTTTTCTAACTTTCTCGAATTCTTTTCAGTAGATTTTAGCTACCGAACTACCTCGACCATTTTTTAAGGGGGAAGATACCTTCAGGCGAGAAAAAATTGCGGACTTTCATGTTTTTTTTAAGTAAAGATTTCTTAATGACTTTTTATGTTTTATTGATCTAAAAATGGCGGAGTTTGAGCACGGATGGCGTTGAAAGTTTGCATCGTCGGAACGCAACGATAGATCTCTTCTTTTTTCTTAATTTTCATCATCATGTAGAATTTTTTTTACAATTTAAGATCGTGGATTTCTAATGAGGATAAGAAAAACCGTAACTTCCGTACCTTAAGGAGGTTGGAGCGATTAAGTTGAGTGAAATGACGGTTAAATCATTTTTTTTTTCAATGAACCTCAAAAAAATGCATACGAGGTACAGATTTATTCTATACAAGTTCATTTTTTTATTTATATATAATAAAAAAGCAAAATTATGCATTTTAACGTTTTTATTACGTAAAGTATAAAAACTTTTGTTTTACTACCAACTTGAAAAAGCATAACATTATCGATGATTATTATGAAAAAAACTACGACACCGAATGTTTTATACAATTCACAGTGAAATTTTGAGTAATTCATAATTATGTCTATTCATATTTACGTCACGAGATTATTGGCCCATGGTTTACGATGGGCAAGATGAGGATTTTTTTTTTAATGTTCACAAAGGTTCAGTTTGCGTTAATCCGTTGTTAGAAATGGTTTATCTTGGTGCTAAATAACAATCAACATTACATAACCTTTAGTGTGAAAGTCTTGCCCATCTAACCGCACGTTAAATCACATACATTAAACTATTTTTTATCTCTGGTGTTTGGTGGTGAAAAAAGTTCAAAAAATTCGTAAAGACTCAGTATAGTGTAAACAATAACATGTATTTTTTTAATTAAATTTAACCTTGGATTGTGGGAAACGCTCCAACCTCCTTAAATTGGCGAATTAAATATAAGCAATGGGAAAAAAATTAACTTTTGTTGCATTCCAACGATGCGAACTTTATCATCATTGGCACGGTCTTGTTAACGGGTTGCGGCGGACATTGTCAGACGGCGTGACAAGTAGCGGCGGCGGGATTAATCGGAAAAAAACCAACGAATATTTTTCTTTCGTTATCACTCATACGCAAAATATGAACCAAGAATAAGTGAGAAATGTTGAAAAACGATGAAATGGCACGCTTTGAAACAAAAAGATTGAATTTTCCCAACAAAATGGCTACATTTTGAAATAAAAAATACTTTTTAAACATTTTGCATTATCTTTTAGACAATAAGGTTAGAAAGATTTATACCAAATTTCATTAGAATTGGCTGATAAGTCTTTTAGCTATAAGTCACGCCAGTTTTGAAAATTCAGTTTAGAAGACCTCCCCCATTTTTAAAGATTAATAAAAAAAAACTACCATCCTACAGCCACAAGCAGTATTAAAACATATCCTAAGTCTCAAAAATGGTGAAGAAGTCTTTCCTTTAAGGGCTTATATACAGTCAGGGGGCCCAAAAAGATCGATTTTTTAAGAATTTTTCTTGAGAAGACCTTTAAATCTATGAACGTAAAAATTTGTATACATATTATAGTAACTTTAAGCGGTATTTCAAAAAAATTTATTTGTAAAAAGAATTATTTTGAAAGTTGCCATAGCTGATCTCCGAGAGCACCTTTAAAAAATGCGTCTTGCGGTGAGCACGATATCTCTGGACTGGATCATCTAAAATGAAAAAACCAAAAATATTTCATTAATATATTGGATTATCTTGTAATTGATCGAAGGAATAAGCAAAATAATAATTTTTGACAAAATGGCGGCTTCTAAAAAAAAAACCGATTTTTGATAAAAATTTAGGCCTTAAATTGTTTATAAAATGGAAAATATTTATCGGTGAGAAAAAACCTTCGATTTATCACTAAAAAATATACTCGAAAAGATTCTGTTAAAATTTGAGATGTTCCGATGTTCAGCCGCTTCCGAGAAATCTTGCTCACCGACTTCAAAAACACAGTTTCGAGAAAAACGCGTTCAAAGTTTCAAAAGCACTTTCGAACGTTCTGACGCGTCATTACAAATGTGCGTGTCACTCGAGAATATTCGCCGGATTGACAAGCAATTTTCTGTGTGTGTACTCAAATATATGTACATTACGAAAATAAAATATAAAAAAATCGATTTTTCGATGACGTTGAAGTTTGCATCGTTGGAACGCATCGAAATTTTTTTTTTCCAGTGCCAATTTTTTTTCTGGCAAATCAAAGCTCCCGTAACTTTTCTAACATTCTTATTAGAGACCTACAACCTTAGTCTATCAAAAGTGATTTTAGATAACAATGAAAATGGAGAGAAAAGGAAATGAAAAAGAATTTTCGCTGCATACCAACGATGCAAACTTCAGCAACATGATTTTTCGATCATTTTAGCTGTATATAACCCCTTAAAAAAACATGAAAATCAGCAATTTTTTTCTTGCCTAAACGTATCTGCTCCCGTGACTAAATTTTCATCGAATTGTCAAAGGAAAAAAGCGCGTTCACTACTGTCGCTGAAAGTTGAGCTTCGACCTTTTGAATTGCTCGAGAAGGCATTTTTTCGCCTTCCGAAACATATACCATAACTGTAACGAGCGTGTGTTTACGTGCAATTGTGCAGCAGTCATAACGCGGTTCGCCAATTCGTGTACAATGTGTGTTACGTGTACGCGAGAAACTTAACACGTACGAGATGATAAATCATCCGCAAAAGGCTTCAGCGAGTACCGGGTAATTGTACTCACATTTGCCAGTGTTGTGAAGAACGAAGTGTGCCTCTTGTTCTTCTTATTTCGTGGAAATCTCGTTACGAGACGGTTTCCCTGTCATCGTCGTTGTCCTTGTCGTTTTTTCTTTTCCGGTGTCGTTACGATCCGACGCTGATGATGGGATAGAAACACGGAAGAACCAGATAAACTCTGTGATTTCATCGAGGGAAAGGTGAACAGAAGATTCATTATGACTCGGCTCTTCATTCGAGCTTGATTTTTTGCTCCAGAGCATCCGGAGTTTGTATTTACATTCATAGAAACATCATCTGTATATAGATATAGGCTACTGTGGGTCGCGGTAATTTTAATTCAAATACCCGGTAGCTTCTTGACGTCCAGCAATTACATTATTTTACGATCGCCCGCCACACTTTGTAAATTGACGTCGTAATCGTCGTATTATATTTAATTGATTTTATCTCGTTTTCTTCAATGTTCTTCAATGTACTTCGCGTTGAGCGGCATTGTGCGTGGGGGATACTCGGAGCGGTGACCGCTTAGCCGTGCATCTGCTGGCACATCAACCAGCCAAGGGGAGGGCTAATACTTATGATATTGAAGAACTTGGTGTAGATAGTTGAGTGAAAAAGTATGTGCACCGGAGAATCAGAAGTAGGGGAAGTAGGGGCAAGATTATAACGCTAAAGCCATGTTCAAATAAAACAATACATATGAGGCATTCTTCATCAACTGGGCCACTTTTTTCTCCAACCTCTCCAATTTTTTTCAAAATCTGCCAGTTTGAAATATTAGTCAAAAGGAACGTCTGTGTTTATTTAAAGATTTTTTTAGGCGTCCGTTCAGGATTTTCAATTTTTCGTTACGAACACTGTTTCCCAAAAAATTTTCACCACACAAAAAAACATAAGAATAAAACTTTTTATTTTTTCCGCTTTATCGAGAAAAAAATCAAAATCATAATTTTTCTGCATTGAGAAAATTGAAATTTGGCAAAAAAATGAGAATAACATTTTTTTAAACCTAATAACACACTCGATTTCAGTACAAATTTTACAGGATGTCTGTCATTGGGCAAAGAGTCTGTGAAAAAATGTTCAGAATGGTACCTGCAATGGTTAGGATGAAGAAAAATGAAAACTGCGAAATCTCATAAGCGCGTATATGCGGTTATGAGATATCGCAGGGTTTTTATTTTTTTTCATCCTAACCGTAGCAGGTCCCATTCTGAATTTTTTTTCGCAGACTCTTTGCCCAATAACACACATCCTGTAAAATTTGTACCGAAATCGAAAGTGTTTTATTAGGTTTAAAAAAATGTTATTCTCATTTTTTTGCCAAATTTCAATTTTCTCAATGCAGACAAATTATGATTTTAATTTTTTTTCGATAAAGCGGAAAGAATAAAAAGTTTTCATTCTCATCTTTTTTTTTTGATGAATATTTTTTCGGATAGTGTTCGTAATGAAAAATTAAAAATCCTGAACGGACGCCTAAAAAAATCTAAAAAAATCACAAACGCTCCGTTTGACTAATATTTCAAACTGGCAGATTTTGAAAAACAATTGGAGACGTTGAAAAAAAAGTGGCCAGTTGATGAAGAATGCCTCATATATGAGTCGGTTAACTTTAATTGTTCTTTTAGACTAATCAACATTTATTAATCTTTTAATTTTGGAAGCAAAAAAATCAGTCTCTGATTTTTACCATACTATGTATATTTTTAATTCAATCTTTATTTTCCCCATCTTACCCCGTATGCGGGGCAAGATGAAACAGCGCTGGGTGAATGGCGGGACATGAATTATTGGCATCTTTCGCATATAAAAGTGGTTTCATTCTCAATACCAGCAATTTAATAAGCCAGTCGTTGGAGTTCTGTAGTATTTAGTCCGAATAATCTTGCTTCCATATCATTTTAATCATTTGTAAGTTCTTTTTCTTCCCCTGGTAGACACACCACTCGAAGAGGAACCAAAGGCTTCACTAGTTTCATTTCACCCTTTCTAACGTAAATAGTGGTACGTTGTCGTATATTGCGGCTTTGTGATAGCTTGTATTCATCTTGCCCCATTGGACGGTTAACGAATCAACAAAAAATCACGCAATAACCTTAAAAATGTCTGCCAAACCGTTCTTATTATATTAATAATTAGTACATTCATTGTGTTTACCTGTTCATATGAAGTTGGCATCGTTGAAAGGCAACAAAAATTCTTCTCAATTTCTTATTTTCATTATCATTTGAAATCATATTGTGCAAATGTTTTGTACACTGAGAAAAAAAAAATCATTGATCCAATATCATTGGTGTTAATGAATGAAATTTCGTTGATTCAATTGTAAAATTGTTGATGTAAATGATCGGATTTATTAGTCCAAACAAAACGCTATTGTCTTCAATGACATGATAAAATTGAAAGTTTTTTTTTCCATTCAAAAGATATATCGTTAGCCGAGAACAATATATTATTGAAACTATATAAAAAATTATCGCGAACAAATTATATAGTTTTGAATGCAATTTCTGCAACGAACGAAAAAAGCGTTTCAATTCATAACATGAATATTGTTGATTCGAGTACGCAAGAAAAATTGAATTTCGCTCGTTTGATTCAAATAAAATTTCTATTGAGTAAATATGTTATTTTATTGTTTTCATCATATTCGATATTGATTTTACGTACATTATTCGTTAAAATATTAATATTTTATTTTGATTGAAAAATATTAAGCAAATGTCTGAATTGGTTAAAAAATTATGCGAAAGTAAAATTTGTTTCTTGCACATTTGACTGAAAAAATTCAACCAAATCATGACCGAGCGCCACCGAAATTATAGGTGTGAGGAAACCCGTAGTTCTCGGAGTCACCTCTAGGGGCCGCACGCGCGCTCGTTTCTCGTAAGCGTAGCGCGAGCCGAAAATCTACTTAAACGCTGGAGAAACTCTAAAGGGTATCGCTTCTTGGCCTGTGGCTAAGATCAAAGTGTAGTATTTGTTCTAATCAGTTGAATATCTGATATTCTCTCCATGGATATTCCATTGGATATCTGATATTCTCTCTACTAATATGGTGGATGATCATTCTAATGCTCACTTTGTTTTTAAGATTTAAAACAAACTGAAAAACTTACGTCCCATGGCATATTCGTTTCGATGTAGTAAAGAAATAATTGATTCTATGGATTATACCCGAGTAAAAATGAATATATATAATCATATGTAATTGTATATTAATTGATCATATACAATTGTATACGTTTATATACAAATATATAAAATTCTATCGGGCCAATTTTTGTATACAATTGTATATGATCAATTAATATACAATTATCTATGATTATATATATTCATTTGTACTCGGGTCATATATAGTCATATACAATTTTATATACCGTAAATAAAATGATCACGTATATATATACAATATATATACAACACTATATTGAATTACATATAACTGTATATAATATTATATCTTATTATATAAACCGTAAATAAACGTTTCACGTATATATATATATAATTATATACAACACTATATTGAATCATATATAACTGTATATGATGTTTTATCTAATTATATAAACTCCGTATCAAAATAGTACCTCCATATATCATTATATACAGAACGATATATAATTTTATCAAATCAAATTTGATGGAAGTACATTTATATCGGATTATATGTACGAATGTATAGAGTTATATACGATTATATATAAACCTATATATAAATATATATGATTGTATATAATTTTTATATAATTGTATCTAAGTATATACAATCATTTTTACTCGGGTATTTTTGTACGAAATAAAAATTGTTTGTAGCAACCGCATAATTATTTCATTCAATACATCTACGGATTGTTCATAGAATGATTTCAATAGAATATAATTTTATTTGAAGGATAATGTAGATATTCAGAGAACAGCAGACCTTTTTCAAATAAAATAATATGTTATTTGAATCAATCACATTTTCCAATTTTTTATAGTATTGAAACAATCTCATATATCGGTGGCACTCCGCACCAGCACATTAATTTCGATCAACCAATATATTTTTTGGATTCAATTGGTTTTTTTTCTCAGTGTAGATTGCTGGATAAGCATGCTAAAAAATGTTTGCAAGATTGTCGTAGCTCGAATCTGCCAAAAAAAATTTGAGAAACTGAAGAAAAACAATCATTTTCGTTGCATTACAACGATGCAAACTTCAACGTCATCAACAGTTTTTATTCACATTTTCGATCTCTCTCGTCGAGATGCTCACGCGCGAACGTAGCCCCTCGCTACAGTGATATATCGGAAAGGGTGTTACGGCAAGTAACAAGCGGTTTGTAGCGCGCGGGTAACGCGCGATCGGTGTTTGCCCCGCGAGAAGTACATGGTTTCGTAATTACGATTCGTTACGAGGAAGCAAGCGAGACCCGACAATCAGGGCGGACGTGCAATCTGCGAGCTTTGACGGGTACATCCAGGGAAGAGGCACTATATATCGGATACTTTTGTTTGAATTTGAAACAAAAAGTAACTAATTGCATTTCACGATTGAACCTTCAAATTTTACGATTATGATCTACATGATATACACAACAAGATGCTAATAATTATTTTACACATTACATTTGAATATTTTGAGTTATATTATGTTTTACAAAAAATGACAGAAATAGTGGTTTTCAAAAAGGTTGCCTATAATAGGATATCCGATATAAGGGCCCAAACTCCATTTTTCTTATATCTGATATTAGGAGACTATTTTTATGTGAAATAAGACTAAACGTTTATTGTTTTAACTTTGTAATTATTATCAAACAATCAGTTTTCATGAGTCAATCTTTGATTGAGTCAGAACATTTTGGAACAAACGGATATCCAATATTACCCTTGATTAAGGGGGGATTTTTTACAAAAAATTGAATGTTTATTGCAATATATCAAATTACATAATAATATTGACCGTCAAATGAATACCATTTTTTTCCACGAGTGAAAAAAAAAATGGCGGCGCTGAGGTGCTCGAACTTGGCTCCTAGAGTGAGCGCCGTGGAACGCCCAGGTCCTTGTATTTAACTAAAATCAACGAAACAATTTTTTTTTCTTCATTTAATTAAATCATTCCGTTTTGCATGAACCTAAATTTATTTAAAAATTGAAAATTTGAGGACAAAAGAAAAAAAACACTTCAAAAATAAATAAATCGTTAAAAACAATATTTATTATAACAATTTATACGAAATTATAGGTTTGTGCAAAGGCCGATAAGTTAAAGAATATCTGTACAAAATTTCAAGTTGATTGGTTCATTACTTTTTGAGTTACATTCCACGGCACGGAAAAAAATACGTTTTGAGAAAAACTCGATTGACGTTTTCGTTCTTGAAAAGCAGAGTTCAGTGATTTATAATTATCCAAGCTTAGTCTGCGGTACCAGGACCATAAAGCAAGCCTTCTTCTAGGAAATCACTAACCTGGGCTGCATTTTTCTCTTTTTGTGTGAATTGTTTGTGTGAAAACGAAAAACGACGGCTACACAGGCCGAAATTTTCTCTTCAAACTCTGGAAATATATTCTTCAGATCCTAAATGAATTTTTAAAGCAATAAAAACAATTGATATCTGGAAGAGGTTCCCCCCTTAAATATCCGATACTAAGATTTGACATGGCCGGCTATAAACAGTAATATTTTTGTACAAATTGCTATTTTTGCGAACATTATATATTTATTGAGTAAAATAAATGCTATGGTTGATAAAAAATTTAAAAAAAAAAAATCATTTGGACTTGCCTCAATAAAAACACCACTTTCGAACACAATAAATATTTTTTCACGCCGGCGAAGAGTAACAGTAGGTCACTATTGTGCTATTGCTGGACAACCAAAAGTTTTGCAGTGCCAACATTTTACGACTAGTTATTAGTGTATAAAATAAAAAATAGATGTCGTTGTTGGAAAACTCGAGATAGCCCACTATCGGATATTCAGTAACTATTTGATGTATGGTGCCTATATGTATATGAGGTGCTCCGAAAAAACGGATAATTTTTTCTTTGCATTTTCGGTAGGCATTTGTGCAATTATTTTATCGAGCAAAAAAAATTATGTGTGCAACTATTTCTTTTTTATATACAGAAAAAGCGATGGAATTAATATTTAGAAATGTTCATACACAATTATTAGTTGAAAATGTGGTTCCGAATACTTTTCCAAGGTCGAGGTATAGCGATGAAGATGGGAAGTCGATGGAATCATTTTACGATTATGAAATATCGACAAAGTGTATTCCGGAATAATTTTGACGTGATGAGGAAATATTTATATCGAAGATTGTTGCGTTTGGAATTTGTTTTATCCGTGCCCTCGCTTCGCAATTTTCAGCTTCACTTGGGCTATGTATCTGTTTATGTGTGCATTCGTGTATTTTGCGGGTACCTAATTTTACAAGCACCAGGCGTCGGAATAGCGGATGCACGGAGAACTTTGACCGGAAATAGCTGTTCGGTGCAAGTGCAGAGTGAATATTTTTGTTTTCCCAACGATTATTCTTCCCTCGGTTCTTGTAATTTTTGTGCAGGCAGCAGCAGACCAATATTTTATTTTCGGCAAGTGATCGTTTCTTGAAATATCAAACGTTCGGTGTTTCTACGAAATTCTGATATGATTGAAGATTTTGGATTTCTGGCGGCGCTTTCGTTTTTCCTAATGAACAAAATGGGCTTCAACTATTATCGTATTTAAAACTATTATATTTAAAACTATTTAAAAATTAAAAAAAATCTATTAAATTCAAACCTATTAAAAGTATTATAGCATATCAAAAATGTATCATACATTTTCGTCCAAAAGGATGCCATCTCCACATTTAAAAAGCGGCGAAAAAATAAGGATAAAGATTTCTTCATCGGAATGCTATTAAAAAAAACGCTAATTTTTTGTTGCTGATTTAGGCTCTGAAAATCACTCAACCTTTTTCATGTATTGTCATTAGAGATTTATCACCTCAATTTATCACTGCAAAAAAGGCTTGTCTTAATAATAAAAAAGAGAAAAATGAAATAAAGAAATCGTCACATTCCAACAATGCAAAGTTCGTCGTCATATCATCAAAATGCATTTTTCGAACGGCCAATATTTTTTTTTCGCAGCCTTAGCTACTAATCTCACTCGATCATATTTCAGTATCTTCATTGAGGGATCTACGACCTGAATTCGCAAAATACCATAAAAAATAATAATCGAAATTAGAAAATAAAAAATAACGATCTCTTCGTTTTAACTATGCAAGCTTCAACCCCATTGTAAGCCCCGCCGAATTTTCCCATCCAACGCCAAGTCATTATCAATGCACGAACATTAAAAAAAAAATTCGTTCATCCATAAAAAATTCCGTTGGTTTAACAAAATGTATCTTTAAATACGTTAAAATTGATTTTCGGTTGGCATAAAACACGTTTTGTCAATCTAACTGACAGTCTTAGTGGTGTGAACTGTAGCTTATTTAGCATTTCTGAGCAACTGTTAAAATAACAAAATTTCGAGACAACAAATTGCACATTTTGCGCATTCGACGATTTTCTTTTCTCAGTGTAGGACTCGGAAATATCGTGACTTTTTTTTTTGCTATCGAGAATGTGAAAAAGCATCTGATTTTCGCTAAGCAATAAAACACATCGCGTTCATCGACTCGTGCACAATTTCTTCAGCATTCAATGACAACCACAGCAAAAGCCCAAAAAGTCCACAAAGTCACCGTGATTGTTTTCTTTTCCTTCATTATTAATCGGGAGAATCGATCGAAGGTAATTAACAAAAGGACAAAACTCACACGGCTTTTTTTTTATTATTCATTGAATCTTATTGCTCGAGGCCTTCTGCCTGCTGGCTATCGATATTCGTCTCGCACATAACGCCTTGTTCGTATCACCCAAGTTTCTTAATTCCTTTTCCAGCAATTCTCCTCACGGAGGCTTCGCGGGGCCTTCGATTGCTTACACCGTTTGTGTGTGTGTGTGTGTGTGTGTTTACACATCACGAATACTTGGGTTAATTGAGAAATCATTGCGTCTAACGAGCATACACACACACACACACACACATACACAAATCACAAACGCACTCCATATACAAACAAGCGAATCTCTCTTTTTATACGCTCGTAAAATCAATTAGCAAATCTTACACTCCAAAAACGAATTTTAGCGAATCCAATTTACCGCACGAGCTCGCACATCGCTACTGCATTGAAGTTGAAAAAGGCCAATCCGGCGCATGCGCAGCTATGAAAAAAAAAAAAAAATCATTCTAACTCGACTAACTCGACTCTCATCGGAGAGCAATTTTATTTTTCGAATGTACAACTCTCGGGGTACTCTGTTCACGAACGACGTTTCTCCCTGCACAGTTGCACGTGCGCGTCGATTGCTCAAATATGGCGGACTTGTCGAGGCTTCGACGTATACGAAGTGTAGCTTGGTGCTGGCTGACTCTCAAAAAACGAGCAGCTTCAAAAAAATTATCGTATACAGTCACTGATATGAATGATAAACACCCTTTTTTTGTAATCTCGATTTGTATTGTAGTTTGTCTAAAAAAAAAAATCCCCAAAAAGCCTATTTTTTTGGCCTCTAGAGTGGCCTAACCGCTTAAACAACTGATATTAAAAAAAACTGCTCGCCTCTGTATTGGAAAAGGTTTTCCACAGTTTGCTTGTACCCTCGTGCAAATGCGATACAGTCAGTGCATTGGGAGGCAAATGAGTTTGTTTGGGTGATGACCTTGCATCGTTGGATTGTAAAGAAATGTTGTTTTTTTTATTTCGTAATCGTTTTCGTGAATACTTATAATCTCGAATAACTGCGGAGGTCATACAGCGTCATACACAACGGTGACAAGAATTTGGTGCACCAGAATCCACCCTTATCGGGGTTGAAGGTGAGGTGAAGGTGAGAAAATTGAAGGTTGAAGGTGAGGTTGAAGGTGAGAAAAATCGGATTCGGCGCTACAGATATTCTCATAGTTTTTTACTTTCGTTATATATTCTTTAAACCGAGGAAAGCCCACAAAAAAATTGGCAACGATTTTTAACTTCCGGCGCTAAAGGGATTCTCATCTTTTTTTTTAATTTGCGTTATATATTTGTAGTGCCCAAGGAAAGCCACAAAAAAATTAGCAGCAATTTCGTTCTAAATCACGAATCTGCTCGCCTGAAATATCACACGTTGGAAAGCGAATTACGCGGTTATATTCCAAAGACAGCCCCTCTCTCTCTCTCTCTCTCTCTTTGTTTCTTTCTCCCCTGTTCCCTACAGCCCGTTCTTTATATATATATATATATATATATATATATATATATATATATATATATATATATATATATCCCTCTGCTTCTCTCGCCGGAACAGAGTGATTGTGCGCTCGTCAAGAGGTGCCCTGTGTGTGATATATGCCGACATACTGACCATTAGCTCGCTTCTGTACCCGCGCCGATTATATACTCCGATTACTTGGTTTCTTGTCGGCGATTATTACTCATTACACGTACATACGTTCCGTACACAGCGACGGCTGTATTAAGCCTGAGACGTTTTATTATTTTTATTTTTCATTCATTTCGTTATTAGGTCCGCGATCTCACTTTTAGCTCGCTCAACAAGAGCTACCGCGGTTTGCCGGTACCTCTTGGATAACAATAGTTTGCATTTCACCCGGGAGAAACTCTCGCGTATGTGCAAAAGCACATATAGACATCTCTCTCTCTCTCTCTCTCTCTGTCCCTCTTTCTCTTTCTTTTCAGGTCCATTTCTAACGTCTTATTGCCTCTCAACTTCTCGAAATGTTATGACTCTTTGGCAAGATGTATCCTGTCGTTATTCAGCATGCAGCCTACAAAACGTGTTTGTACGTATCCGCTTGTATAAATGTCACGCGCACGCGGTCAATTTTGCCCGCAGCTTCACGCGGCGATATGTCGAAAAGTTGGTTCCTGCATATGAGGAGCTGGCAAACAAAATCCGACTTGTCTAGACTGCGTCAAATGATTTTTTTTTACGAAAATAATTTTATTTATTTTTGTGCCTAAAAACTGCTATTTCGCTGAAACGGAGTTTTAAGCAATTTTGAGGTGTTTAGAGCTGGATTTGATGCAAAATATTTCGGGAACTAATCGAGGTGTGCTTGAAAAAGGCGAAAAATAAAAATAAAATGTATTTGACCCAGTGTGGAGAAGTCCGGTTTTGTTCGCCAGCTCCTCGGATGTCAAAAATGGACCTTACGTCATACCGTAAGGCGTTATACACGAAGGTTATTATGAAAATTACGTTTTTCTCTCTATTAAAAAAAAACACGTTTTTTATATGGGTGGAGGAATTTCAAGACTAAAATCGAAATGCTTGGATTTGATTGAAATTCCTATCACCGAAAGATTAATTTATGGATCTGACATAAACAGCGTCTCAAGGGGGGAGACACCTTATGGCGAGGAAAAAATAGTTGATTTTCATGATTTTTTTTTAAAGGAAAGATTTCTTTACCATTTTTTAGACTTATCGTATGTTTCATTACTACTCTTGACTGTTGCATGGTATATTTTTCTATTGATATTAAAAAAATGGCGAAGGTATAGTACGTATGTGTCAGACGGCGTGACGCGTAGCGTCGGCGGGATTAAACTAAAGAAAAAACCAACGAAGATTTTTCTTTCATTAACAGTCATACCCAGAATATGAACCAAGAAAAAGTGGAAAATGTTGAAAATCGTTAAAATGGTACGCTTTGAAAACAAAAAATTGAATTTTCAGAACAAAAATGTGCAACATTGTGAAATAAAAAAATACTTTTTTGTAAACTTTCAGAACAATAAGGATAGAAAGATTTATACCAAATTTCATCAGAATCCGTCCAATAGTCTTTTACATAAACGTCGCGCCAGTTTTGAAAATGCAGTTTAAGGGGAGATATACACCTAGGAGCTGGAAAAAGGTAATTTTTGGGAATTATTTCAAGGAAAACTATTTGAAATTTCAGATTGGGGTTTTAATTATCTAAAAGTATATACATTCAAAAATATGTTTAATATTCTTTATTTAAAAATATCAAAAATATAAAAGGATATTGTATGATCCTTGGAGCATCGTAAAAAATCTGCGTATACGGTACCCTATGGCGTGTCTTCAAAAATTATCTGAAAAAAAAAAACCAAAAAGATTATTAAATTAGATACTATAATCTAGCACTTGTCATAGCCGATTTTGAAAATATCGATTTATGACAAAATGGCGGACGTTTGAACATAAATAGTGATTTTTGGGCCAAAAATTAGTTATTATTTTGCCTATAAAGCAAAAACTAAATAACGGAAAAAATCCTATGACAAGTACTAGATAATGGTGTATAGAATAACCACAAAAAACCTCAAGGCAATCGTTTCGTTACCGATTTGAAAAACAGGGTTTTGAGAAAAAACGCGTTTGAAAATTTGGAAATGAATAATTCATGAAATTTGTCAAATTACATGGAATCATCGATACCAGGCCCATAGTGTAGGTCTTCTACGGTCAACGGAATGTTCATAGCTTCTAAATCCTCGACCTCGACCATCTAAGTGTATATCTCCCCTTAAAGGACCGTGCAATCCTTCGCCATTTTTAAAGATTAATCAAAAAAAGACCATGAACAGCCAGGAGTAGTAATAAAACATACCTTAAGATTCAGCAATGATGACGAAAACTTTCTTAGAAAAAAAAATATGAAAATGAGAAAAAAAATTCCTCGTCTGAAAGTATCTCCTCCCTTAAGCATTCTCCCGCTATCTCGTGATTCGTTCGTGAATTCCCCTGGCTCCCGCTGCACATCGGAGTCTGTCCGGACTGCAAGACCACAAAAATCTTCGCTATCGTCGAACTATCTCGATCGGTGCAGATACTAATCGAACTTCAAGTTTCTTTTCGTTGGAAATGGAAAAGTAACTATCGGAGAGGATAAAAAAGACACTCGCTCTCTTGGGAAAGTGAAAATTGGAAGAAGAAAAAAACGGGGAAAAAAATTAGAGAGCGAGGAGAAACGTGACGAAGAGTCTCAGAGGGCGAGAGGGAGAGAGCGAGCACAGTGAGCAGATGTAGAAAATTGAAAAAATAAGTATCAGTGAGTGATGGTCACACACGCGCACCCACGCACTCATGTGCAGTACGGTGGCAAGCGCCTCCGAAGATCGTCCTCGTAGTAGCTAATCGTCCTCATACTCAACATTATGTAAATCCTAATGTTTAAAAAATTACTCATCCGTGAATGTAAGTAATTTTTTATATAAATGTGATTGTCAGGACACGAACGTCTCTAAAATGAACGGTTTGTTGAAAAACAAGTTGGAGAACGCTCTCAGATAGATTGGCGACAGCTAACATTACGTCGAAATAATGGGTTTCAAATGGTTTTCCTCCGCGCATGTACAAGGTTGGGTCAGAAGGCCCAACATATGCAGTCAGGAGGCCCAAAAAGATCGACTTTTGAAGAATTTTTCTTGAGAAGAATTTTTAATCTATTAACGTAAAAATGTGTACACATATTATGGTAACTTTTAACTGTATTTTAACATTTTTTATTTGTAAAAATAATTTTTTTGAATGCTGCTTTAGCTGACGAAAAAAGGCGTCTTGCGGTGAGCACGATATCTCTGGACTGGATCGTCTAACGTGAAAAAACCAAAAATGTTTCGTTAATATAATGGATTATCTTGTAATTGATCGAAGGAATAAGCGAAATAATAATTTTCGACAAAATGGCGACATCTCAAAACAAAAATAGATTTTTGACACAAATTTAGGCCTTGAATTGTTTATAAAATGGAAAATATTTATTGGTGAAAAAAAACCTTCGATGAATTACTAAAAAATATACGTGAAAAGATTGTGTTAATATTTGAAACTGATCGGTTCAGCCGTTTTCGAGAAATCTTGCTTAATGACTTTACAAACACAGTTTTGAGAAAAACGCGTTTGATGTCCAAAAGCACTTTACATATAGTAAAAATACAATTAGAAACGCGCGTGTAACTTCGAGAATATTCGCCGGATTGACAAGAAATTTTCTGTGTGTGTACTCAAATATATGTACATTACGAGAGAAAAAAAATTTTAATCGAATTTTTGAAAATTTTAACTGTATATAACCCCTTAAGTGTCCGCTGTCGATTTTGCTGAAACTCGTATATGCGATGAATCGTTGAAAACTATTGACACGTATTTTTTTTTTTTTAATCTGCGGGAAAGGATTTTGAGGGGGAAAACCACCCCTCAAAGAAAGGCTTGTCGAGAGCTAGTTTTGCAGTTTTACTCACAAGCAGTCCACCGATCTAAATGAAACAAAAACCAAAATTCTTCTAATGTAAAGCGATAAAAAATTCAATATACAAAAATTGGAAAATAAATTAAGGGGTGACACGCCTTTTTTTGAGGGGTCGTTTCCCCCCTTAAAAACATTTTTCCGCAGATTAAAAACAACGTGTCGAATAGTTTTCAATGCTTTATTACATATATGAGTTTCAACAAAATCGGAGGCGGATACTTACGGATGTACATTAATGTACCTATACATTAACTACCAAAAGTTAGTTTCCGTGATAATTTTGAGTACTTTGCGATAACATTAAAATCGGAAAAAAATCAACCGTATTGAAGATGCTAGGGAACATTAGTTTTGAATAATAAGAATGCCAAAAATTTATAAATCAATTGTTTAAACAAAAATTTGTTCAAAAAATCTCCTGTAACATTCATTTTTTGTGACATTAAATGAATTATGATATTTTTCTGAATCCATATGATTTTTGAAAGAATTTTCTTTACATTTCGAAAATCCCGTTTTTCGAATTTTTCAAAGGCTGTACCTAAAACACTTTTCGTTCAATACCCCGGACACTTTTTGGATTTAATATGGAGCATTGCTCCGGAAACGTATTGAAAATTTGTGACTGTTCATCCATTTTTCAAAATTAGAAAAATTAACATGAAAATAGAAAGCAAATTCTAAAAAAACACCATACCTATTCAGAAAAATCTACGAATTCATTTTACAATATAAATACAGTAGTTCGCCGGACACTTGTTGAACAATTTTTTTTTCAACAATTTATTTATAACTTTTTTGCATTATCATTACCGGAAATTAATGTTCTTAGCATCGTCAATGCGGTTGATTTAAGGCGTTACCCCCACTTGTAGCGCAAAAAAAGGCCTTTTTCATGAATTTTTTTAAAGAAAACTACAAAACTTTTTTAATCGATCAATATACCATCTTAAAGAACACATCTTGAAGAACTTTCAGTAATTTTTTTATTGAAAAATATTACATTGTTTAGTGGCAAATGGCCGTCAATGAAATAATGTTTTTATATACACGGTTTGCGGTGACCAACATTACGGCGAAGTGGATCATCTGAAAAAAAAATGCGAATGGATTTAGTCAAATATAAGTATAAACTAGTCTTTAATCGAAGGATTTTAAAAAATATTCCATTTTCACAAAATGGCGGACAGTCAAAGTTAATGGTTCGATTTTAACGAAAAAAAACGGCCGCTTTTTGGCTATAAAACGGCCATTTTTTTTCGAAAAATAAAAATCGAACGATTAAAGACTACATTTTTATGTATTAAATAAGCCTGCAAAATTTCAAGAAGATCGGTTCATTAGTGTTCGAGTAATCTTGGTCACCGACTTCAGAAATGCCATTTTGAGAAAAACGCGTTTAAAGTTTCAATTTCCGGTCGTTTACACAACGGATTCTTCTCTTTCAACGCTCATATCTCAGTCAATTTTGTTCGGATCGACTTGAAATTTTCAGGACATATTCTCAGATACTTATACTTCAAAAAAATGCAATAAAAGAAAAATCGATTTTTTCAAAATCGCAAGTGAGGGTAACCCCTTAAAAAAATGTTAATCTCATCGCGAAGTACTCAAAATTCTCACCGAAACTCACTTTTGGTAGGGAATATACGGGCAATACATCCTTAAGTGATGTTTCTTGCCAGTAATGCTTTATGCAAAAGTGAACCATTTTCGAGATGTTAATATTTTTTATTTTTTTCAAAGTGAGGGTTCAGATTTGAAAATTTCAGATTTGAAAATTAATTAAAAAAAAAAACGTTTACGGAAACAAACTTATTCATTATTTGTAGTTTGACGACACTGTGACAAAGAATAATCATCAATAAAATAAGAATAATCTGCAAACATTTTTGAATTAGGGGTTTAAAACTGAAGTCTAATAATTATTCGTATTTTATTTTTTACAATTCTGGTGAGTGCATACATACATTGTTCGAAACATATACATTGTACTTTCGCTTCTCTCGAATGACATCCATATGTCGCCCGGTCTGTGCTCACTGTAATCTCTGGACGTCGTGAAAAAAAAGAGCGGGCATCAGAAAGATACGCGCACGCGTGTACATATACGCGATTACATACAGCCGGAAAACTTTCTTCGTCCACCTGCTGCGATCGTCATGCTATCAACATCTATACGTATGCACATGTGCTCCTTTCGACAATTTTAAATGCCGCAACAGTCAGAGCCTACAACAACGGCAACAACGACCCCTTCAATGACCCGGAGTTTATGCCGAGCACTTAAAACACTTTTATACCACTAATGAAACATACACTTTGCTCATGTCAGTTCAATCATCGTGCGTTCCCGGTGAAAGCAACGAAATCGAAAAATTGCACGGTACAAACATTCACCCCGAACGGAGCAAGCGTTTCCTCGGGATTTTACGATAACGCGATTATCGCCGTAGTCACTCGTTGGATAATAATCGGAGTCACAGCTTAATGAAAGCAGCCGAGAGGCTCTCACGTAACGACGATTAGTTATTGTAAAATTACTTTCGATTTTTCAGTGTTCAGATGATCCCCAATATTGGATTCAACACTCGTTCTTCGTCTGTTAAGAGGTTAGGCCACAGAAAGGTGTATAAAATCATGTGCGAATTTAACAATTTTTTTTCGTATGAAAAAGTAATTCACTTATAAAATTAATTACACATCAATTTATTATGAATATCAAGCTGTTAGAAAATGTATATATATATATTTTTTTTTTCGATGTGCAAAATGGCCGACTACCAATATTTTCATTTTACATTTAGCATCCGCAATTTTTTACCTAGAACAAAAAAAACTCGTCAATCTGCATTAGAATAACTAGAAAAGTACGAACGGAATTTAAAAAATATTGTTTTATTAAAAAATTGTAGGTATTTGAATCGAGTTGTAGGTATTTGAATGAATTTTCACTGAAAAATTTCGTATAAAACTGCTCATAAAATGAAAAGTTTTCGATTAATCAGAAATTCCGTGCGTACTTCTCTGCGAAATGCAATTAGGAACATAACTTTTAAATTTGAAGTAAATCGCGTGAAAATTGTTGAAGTTATTTGTGACGCCAATTGGAAAAGCTGTTTCGAGAAAAACGCGTTTAAAGTTTTAGGTACTCTATGGCCATGCCAGAGGTAGGCTTGCATTATACGCTCAAAGTCGGTGAAAAAAAAATGTTCTTGCTATAAATCGAATAGTAACTCATTCATATGATGATAAAGCATCGTTTTAGCGAGAGAAAAATTGATTTTTTGAAAATTCTACCGTTGCCCCTTAAGGCCGGACGTATATTCAGAGGGGAAAAACTTAAGCCATTTTGAGGGATTGTTTAAACTAAGAAATAATTATTCTACATTAGGCAAACTGTAGGTATACTTTGAGGGAGCATGACGGTGTAACGGGTCGAAAAATAGCTAACCTTCGCGATTTTTTTTTCAAGTTTAAAATACGCTAATCAGTCTGATTTTTTTATGTAAAATCAAAGCACTCATGAAGAACAGAAAATACATTTTTAAACGTGTATTCTCATTTTTTTACATTTTTGAACGGTTGAAAAAGTCTTCGAAAAAAAGGAGTCCTCACGGTGTACACGATTGTGGCCGTAAATATTATTTGAAACAAAATTTGTATAGTAATTTTGTTAATTGTATTGTAATTGTATTAAAATTGACAAAATGACGGTGGTTTGAAAAAAAAAGTATCCAATTTAGCCAATTTTTTCGACAGTTTTTCGTAAAAAAAAATGAAGATTTCAACAAAAAAAAGCTAGCGGATAATTGGAATCATGCAAATTTAAATGTTATTTGGCCAAAATATATTTTATTTGCATAAGTGGAAAGTGATGCAAATAAAAAATAAAATTAGAATCCAAATAATGAATTACGCAAAACAAGTTTCCAAAAATTTCGATAAGTCGAGAGTAATCTTGTGAAGTTTATGAGACCTGTCTTTCACTATTTATTTGTGTTCTTTCAGATCTATAAAAAAATGAGGATTCAGTTTCAGATTTCGCCAGAAAAAATGCAAATTCAATTTATTTTTATCAATCAATCGCATTTTGAATTTATCAACGGAGAGTTTGCATGGTTATCTTCGAAATCTGAATAAAAAAATCTCATCTACGTGACGAATTGCTCAACACTTTTTTGACGACGTTGAGGTTTGCATCGTTGCAAGGCAACGAAATTTTCTTTCCCATAGCTCAAATAACTTTCGGTATATTTGGGTTGAGAAAATCGCGCGAAAATTTTTTAGCTATCCTATTTAGCAATTTTCGACCTCAATTTGCAAAGCACGGTTTCGGATAATAATAAATGTACGGAAATTAAAAAAAAAACTTCAACACTATAAGTTTTCACATTCGTGGATTTTTTTGGCTTTTTTGGAAACCCAGCCAAAGTCCAAAATTCAAAAAACTCAATTTTATTTCGAGAAATCACGTTGAAGAAAAAAATCTTATTCCGAGTATATTTTTATCCAGACTATTCGAACTGTCGACACGCGACTGGAGATCCGCCCACGCTCGTCGTCTCGTATCGGTCTATCGAAGTATTTACGTTTCATCGTTCGCTCCGATAGTGTGACCTCACTCTTCGATAATCGACCGGTTCTCCGGGATCTTTTTAATCTTTGGTTCTTTTCGAAAGGAGGAGGGCTCCCTTTGACAACGAGTGGAACAAACGAAATGGAAAGTAAAAATATATTCTCGCTGGTGAATGTCGTATGTTCGTGGCGCAATCGCCGAGACAAGGCGAGGTTTCGGTACCCCCGTGGCAAGGCTTGTCAATTCGTTTCGTACAAAGACGTCACGGTCGAGTGCCAAACACCGGAAACTTAAAGCGCTGTTTTTATTCGTTGACAAATTTTTTATAAGCAACTTTCCGATGACGTAGTTTCTTATTGAAAAACTTGAAGAAACGGAGAACAATGGAAAATGACAATTTTAATTCTACTTTCATCCTCCTTGCTGAAAGCACACTGAAGAGATGAAATCATCGTCGTCGAATATCCATAAGTGGATATCCATAAGTACGACTATCCATAAGTACGAATAGGCATAAGTACGAATATCCATAAGTCGAATATTCATAAGTGAGTATAGAATATAAATGAGTGCCAGAAATGGCGGGACGTAGAGATAAATGAGTTTGTTTGGGTTTGTTTGGGTTCCCTCTAAACTCACTTTTCCTCTACCTCCCGTCATTTCTGGCACTCATTTCTACTCTATACTCACTTATGGATATTTGTACTTATGGATATTCGTACTTATGGATATTCGTACTTATGGATATTCGACTTATGGATATTCGACTCATGGATATTCGACTTATGGATATTCGACTTATGGATATTCGACTTATGGGTATTCGACTTATCAATATTCGTACTTTCGGATATTCGGTTATGGAAATTCGACTTATCGATATTCTTCCCCATTCAATGAAATGACACCCGATCACTCCTTTTATGAAACGAATCCGATGTGCCGTACTACCATTCGACAATAAGGTAACAAAAATAATGATTTAAAAGTCTGTTGGAATGCAATAGGGATAATTCTTATTTCAAGTTGCCTCAAAATCACTGACACATTTTTTGCTGATTAGAAATCTGCGATGGAAATCTGCAGATAAATGTTTTTGACAATGATAGAAACAAAGAAATTGAAATGAACTTCCGTTGTATTTCAAAGTAGCAAACATCAACACTATAAAAAATAGAAGAGAGCGGAGACGAGCCTGTCTTAAAAGAAATTATTTTTAAAAACTCTTCCACGGGCATTCCACTTCCAAAGAATTCTTTCCCGTTTTTTTTTTTTTCGTTTACGGAAAGCAATAGTTTTCTGATTCGAGAGAGCAAGTGCGATAATTCTATTCCGATTGAAGAACGTAAAAGCGATGACGTTGAAGTCTGCATCGTTGGAATGCAACGAAAATGATTTTTTATATTTCCCTAATTCCCTCAAGCAGATTTGAGCTGCGAAAATCACCCAAACATTTTTTAGCCTCTTATTTAGCTATCTACGAACTAAATATGTACAATATAACTTCATATAATGATGAAAACGAGAATATTGAAAGAAGTTTCGTTGCATTCCAACGATGCATACTTCAACCTCATTAGAAGGCTTCGATCAACAGCGATCAAATATCATTTCTATTCGCATATATCTCGGAGTTACATATACCCTATATACAAAATTAATCACAAAACGCTTTTTAAAAACCTCCGTGCAGAAATTGTAGAGATCCAATTAGATTCCCATACTTGTCCCTACTTCCGTGAAGTTTAAGTATAGGGATCCAATGGGTCATCGCATCGCAAGTTTTAGTATAGGGATCCAATGCATGATCCATTGGATCCCTATAGTGAAACGTCGCGCTCGTAGATTGGATTCTAACCGGGGTTCCCCATTGGAATCCAATGTATGAAACCGATTTGAATCCTAAAGGATTCCCACATTATCGGACAATATCCGATACGATTCTTGATGAATTCCATCGCATTATGTACGTTGAATTGTCCAAACAAAATATATACAGGCTGTCCCAGAACTGAATGCGTTCCCTGAAATGGGGAGTTGGGGGTGAAATTCTGAGTCGATTGATATAAGCATGGGTGGGTCTCAGATCAACCCCTGAATTATTATTAATTTTTAAAGGCGGGCCAATGAGGTGCGCCCGATGAGCCGGCGTACGTCGGTGAGCGAAGTACGCTGGCGCATGGCGGGAGCACCGCATCTACTGAGCACCACTGCACGCGCGTACCGCTTACCGACGTACGCCGGCTCATCCCGCGCACCTGATTGGCTCGCCTTTGAAAATCAATAATAATTCAGGGGTTGATCTGAGACCCACACATGCTTATATCAATCGATTCAGAATTTCACCGCCAACCCTCCATTTCAGGGAACGCATTCCATTCTGGGACACCCTGTATATATGCAAAACGGGTGGATATTTGAAAGGTCTAAATTTTATCTGAAAAAAAGTATAAGTCGCTTGATAAAGTATATCTTAAAAATCGATTTGAATAACATCACTGAAAATCCACTTTAATTATCGTTTTTTACTGAACTTTGACATGATATTACCACATACGTGCACGGTCATGCTGCGTGCAAGTTATGTTTCACCATGCCGAGTTTTTTCTCGTGACATTTCACATATATCTGTACGTGGTACGAATTCTCAAACGGCGTTTGTCAGGGAAGAGTGCAACATCCAATTGGATCCCAATGAGGACTCTCTAGGTGCGGTGTCCCTAACAAATCCCTATAGAGATGTGGGTCCATCTTGGAACTCCCGAATGAATTTGTGCACGGGATCACGAACGGACATTTTTTTTGCAGGGGACCCAACAAATTGCGGTTGAGAATTTAAAATAAAAAAACTCTAAAGATGTAAATCTGGAAATAACGCGGAATCCACTTGGATTCCAATGTGAACACCCTACATCCGGCGTCCCTATCAAATCCCTATAGGGATGTGGTAGGATCAGGGCGCTTACCAACAAATTTCTGCACTCGCTGTAGCATCAAAACGCGTGCTACCTTTTCTTAAGGGGTAAGGCCACCGTAGAATTTTCAGAACATCGATTTTTTTCCCGCTAAAACATCGAAAAAAAATTCTAACAGCTTGATATTCATACTAAATAGGTGTGTAATTAATTTTATGAGAGAATCACTTTTTTATACGAAAAAAAAATGTTCAATTCGCACATGATTTTATACCCGTTACTGTGGCCTAACTCCTTAAATTCATCTCCTCACAATACTCGCGCCTCGTAACTGCGGATGAAAATGTGCACTCGTTTCGCACTTTGTTGCGAGAACAAAAAAATGCATCGTTGAGCTCCACACGGATTCAATGATTATTTCTCTCGTTACCTTTGAGCGTTGGCAGTTTTATTAACGACAAAAGTGCGTCGATGCATTGCGATGGTAAATGGCCGCGTTTGGAGCTCATAGCCCGTTGACCGCGTGTATATGGTGCATAAGTTATAACAATCTCGATGCTGTTACACTCCCAATTACGGAATCGCGAATAATAAAACGCCATTTAACGGGGTATGAGAAATTAAGTGGTTTATGTTGCGGGAGAATTGGCGGAGTATATGCACGGTAGCTATATACTTTGGCGAGTTAAGTATACATTTGTGTACTTGATTTGAATTCAAACAACGGGATTTACGAGAGCACCGATACATGCGACGGCTTCCTCGTATTTCCTCGCATCCCTGAATTATTCATTAGCCGTTTTATAATCGGATATCTCAAAAGTAGCGGAGATAGGTCGAACGCGAACTTTTTTATAATGCCAATTAAAAAGGAATTGTTCGACAGCCGGAAAAATCCGTAATCATCGATGATTATGATCGAGCGGTATGAAGAGACGGAGAAAGAGAGGGGGGAGACAGAGAGAGAGAGAGGGGGAGAGAGAGAGGGGGGGAGGGAGAGAGGGAGAGAGAGAGAGAGAGAGAGAGAGAGAGAGAGAGAGAGAGAGAGAGAGAGAGAGAGAGAGAGAGAGAGAGAGAGAGGTTCACGCGCAAGTGGGGTGGGGGTGTAGATTAGGAGAGAGCAAGGAAGACATTAAAGTATAACATAAATAAAAATTAAAGAACTCGCTACCGTTCTTCGCGTTTCCGGAAGCGGAATTTATACGTTGTTTATTAAATCTCATCCGAATGCGGAAATTGGATAATGACGCGGAGGAAACGATTGCGGGAGCCGTATGATAAAATCGCGTCTAGAGATGCACGAGATATTTAAAGAATGTTTTACGCTGTCGAAATGTTGAAAGTTTCGTTTAAACAATTTGTTCCCTTTCAATATTCCTACGTATGCCTTTTTGGGCTCTTAGGATCTTGATGACGTTGAAGTTTGCATCGTTGGAATGCAACGAAAAGGATTTTCTTTTTATTTTCCAAATTCCCTTTGGCAGATTTTGAGCTGCGAAAATCGCGCACATATTTTTTACAAATCTCGTTATATGGCGACGCAATAATTAATTGTCATTTTCATATTTCGTGTCGAGGAACAGACAGGGGAGAGGCACAATACATCGGATCCTATTGTATGAAAATTAAAAAAAAAGTAAACAATTGCTGAGATCTTTACATTTTGTGATTTTATTGTCTACATGTCATATACAACGAAATGTAAATCGTTATGTTACACACTACATTTTTACTATTTTCAAAGACTGCTTGAATACAAAAAAGGGCCTTGAAAATAGAAAAAAATGTTCATACTGTCGGCATTTTGTAAAAAAAAAACAAAATGAAAAAACGGCTACGCATAACGATGGCTACATTTGTATAGATATCGATAAATTGTTGACTTTTTAATTACAGATAACCTTTCATAAAGAGATCGATGGGACAATGTAGAGAAATGTTTTTTTCGTTGTCAAATCGAACCTTATATTTCGATTAATTTTTAAGATTTGTTCACAAAAATTGGTATAAAACTAGATTAATATATACTTCATAAAATGAGTATAAACCCGATCCTTTCATAATTAGTTATTTTTATGACAAATAAATCGCAATTATTGACGACAAAGGAGCTTTTTCTTAACGGAATAGAAGGGGGTCGGCCAGGCGTTACGGTCCTGGTACGTGATCGGACGGGAGGGGGTCACGAATTGGGGAATTTGGAGTTACGTAATTTGTGTACGCCCACTGTTGTGCCACTTTTGTTGCTAGGCAACCAAAAGTTTTGCAGTAACGATATCTTACGACTAGTTATTAGTGTCAAAATCAAAAATAGATGTCGCTATTGGAAAACTCGTGCTAGCCAACTATACGATACTAAGGTAGTCCTATCGCCAGGCTTCAATCAAGGATTTTCAGATTTTTTTTTCAGCTCCACTAAATACATTAATAATCGTCTCTGTAAAATTTCAGGGTCGTTTATCGACCTAATTACAGAGAAAAGAATTATTGAAATTGCGTACTTTTGTGAAGGAATTCCGAGACGACGTACAAAAACCCAATTTCCGGTCGCTACAAAAGTGTATATAATAGTGGCAATCTGTCAGATTCTTAAAAAAAAATCAGATTTACATACTTAACACTTGTAGTAATCCAGTGCTCTCAGAAAAAATTACGCTTATTGACCTAATTTTTATGTAATATCAAGTTTAATTTGAACTTCCGGTATTGGATTTATTACCACTTGCTACGATAAAGAGACGCGACAGCGAGGCAACAGCTTACCGTAGTCCTAACCTCATCTCACTCATTCGAATTTCCACACATATTTCATTTTTAATCGACATATTCCGCCGACACAAAATTTCGACGCTTTTTACCAGTCGTGGCCCGAATACGATGCTTTTTATTTCCCGCGCCTGACAATGTTTTCACAGATCGACGTTGAAGAGCACGGAGGTTGAATTCGCCTGGTTGAGTAAAAAGAGACGGAGATAGAACCAATATTGCCAAATATCAAACCTAGAAATACTGCTCGAATCGTTGGAATAACTATTTTTTCATTTTTCTAATTAAATGTGTTTCATTAAACAGTTGACACATGGAAAATTTAGTTATTACACATTTTTGCATTCGTTTAAAATATAAATTGTACACGTCTCAAGTATGATCAGTGGTATGACTAGTGTGAAGCGATAGGGCTACCTTGAGCAACTATTCGATATATGCTGCTTCTCGCCCCTAATGTTTCGAAAGATTCTCTCGTTAATTTTTTTTATTTTCGTAGATGCGAGTGCACGATATATTTCTCAATGGCCGCGGCCGTACACCAAGCTCGAAAGAATAGGAATAAAAATCACTGTACGATGGAGATTCTTTTAGGTATGCCGTTGACGCTTGGGAGCACACACATGTGCCTCGCGTACTCGCGTTCTTCTAATTATCATTATTTTTTATTTATTTGCCGGGACGAGACGCGTTTCATCAACGGAGCGAAACTCTCGAGTGCTCCGCAACACGGATATATACTCCGACGGACTATAATCGTATTTAATTCCTCCTGGCAATTCCATGCCGATGCATTTTTCCCATTCTCTTTTTAGACTCGGACGATAATGTCCAGAATCAAACTTCCCGGGCTTTTGAACGACTCGACAAACCTTTAGGACTTTTTCGTACTTGTGTACGACCTGCGTACGACTGCGTACGACACTTGAGAGGAATGGACAATTTGAAGAAAAAATTAGCTCTACCAATTTTGTTGTATCGATCCAAAAGTTTTATCAGCAAATTTTTTTTCTTTAAGAAATATTTAGAGTGAACCGTCACGTAATATTTCCGGAGCGATGATAAATGATTACGAAACACGGCGTAACCCGTGCAAAAATTGCCGTGGGGTTCCAATTGGATTGTCATATTTTCTGATAGGGATCCAATGGGCCATCCCATTGGATCTCTATACTAAAACGTCATGCTCGTATATTGGATTCTAATGGGTATTCCCTGATGACGATGAAGTTTGCATCGTTGGAATGTAACGGTGTTTTTTCTTATTTCTTCATTTTTGTTATTATGCGAAACCTTTTTTTGCACTTTAAGATCTTAATCTGCAACAAACATACGCGAAAAAGATTCGATTTTCTTTGCGTTCCAACGATGCAAATTGCAAGATCATATTCCCTATTGGAACCCAATGTACGAATCTTAAAGGATTCCTACATTATCGAACAGAATTCTTCGTGAATCCCATTGCATTCTGTACGTTGACTTTTCTAAACACTATATATATATATATATATATATATATATATATATATATATATGTATATATACTTTTTTAGGATCCACTGAGTTGTGTTTTATGTGATCCACAAACTTAGTGGATCTTAAAAAAGTATAGATCTTATTTTAAGGGGCTATACCAGTGTGAACGCAAAAAATTTTGGTGATTTTCGCGAATTTTTTTAAATAAAAGTACTCAATTAAATGTTTCAGAAAATCAAGAATATATTTGGCTATATTTGACCTATATTACATAATTTTTTCATAGAAAAATATAGAGAAAAAAAGTTCCTCCACTGCTGACATGACTCCGGCCAATTGAGTAGCTGAAACCGAAAAAGGAAAAAATGTCGTTAAACTGGAAGGTGTTTTCTGTACAATGACGTAGGATTTTCGAAAAATATCAAAATCTAAAAAAATGGCGTAGTTGTGAAAAAAAGTCTATTTTCTTGCCTATAAAATGGTCGTTTTTTTCAATGCCAAATCGTCAATTTTCATCTAATCAAAAATATCCTACGTCATTATAGAATAAATATATTCAAGAGTACTCAGTTCAAATTTCACATCAGTTGGATAATTGCTCCTTGAGTTACAATGTCAGCAAATTTGAAAAATCTCATTTCGAAAAAACGCGTTTAAAGATTTGACATAGTTAAATCTTTAAACGCGATATTGATATTGCGATTTGATCGCATATTGAAGATATGATATTGACATATTTGATGTTTGCAAGATAAAATGATATTGATATGAATGGTAATGATATTCTTGAAAGTATAAACTGTCGAAAAAGGCAAAAAAAATTGATTTTTTAAAAGTATGACACTGGTATAGCCCCATAAAGAAGTATATCTTAAAAATCGATTTGAATCACATCAGTGAAAATTCACTGTAGTTATCGTTTGTTTATTTTACTGCACTTTGACGCAATATCACCACACACGATATTTATCGACGACAAAGTTATCGTACGCATTTTCTCGTAAGTGCAACCATAGTTGATGGGATAGAAGTTTGATATACATGAGCGAGCTTTACTCTGGCTTCGATCCATTCCAGAAAAATTCTAACAAATCCAATGGAAGGTGCACTCAATATAGACCGACTATTGTGATATGAGTCATCGAGTCGTAATAGGTTCTTATGTATGAAAAAAAAATCAGCATTGAACGTACATTTCCGTACATATACACATATACATGCGCGTATGTACATTACGATGTTTGCAAAACTGCTCGAGGGTTCCGGACGGCAAAGAAAAGAAGAGGAAAAAAAGAGCCGCACGAAACACAAGCGCACAAATGCAAAAGCCACCGTCATACGAACTCTCTGCGCAACTTATAGACTTACAAGCATATCGTGCTGCATTATAAATTCAGTCGGGCACACACCGATTGCCCGGTCCTTTTCGCTTGACTTATTCGCGCACACTCGGCTTTTAAACTTACAACTCACGGGGACGATTTTACGAGGCACTTAACGCTAGTTGTACCAATACACAACGCGTACACCGCAATCGTCGCTTTTTACTTGTCAAATTTCTTATACAGGACGATTAACAAAAAAAAATCGATTTGAAATTTCAATAACTTTCGCGTAAGGAACACAATTGCGTGGCAACTTTTCGAAATCCGTCGTGGACCAGTGAACGAAAGGCTCCTGACGAAATTATTGAATGAAAAAATCATTCGGGTTGAAAAATAAAAATTACGCATTTAAGGGGTTACCCCCACTTGCGATTTTGAAAAAAATCGATTTCTTTTTATTGCTTTTTTTTTTAAGTACAAGTATCTGAGAATATGTCCTGAAAATTTCAAGTCGATCCGAACAAAATTGACTGAGATATGAGCGTTGAAAGAGAAGAATCCGTTCTTCGTGTAAACTGAAATTGAAACTTTAAACGCGTTTTTCTCAAAATGGCATTTCTTAAGTCGGTGACCAAGATTACTCGAACACTGATGAACCGATCTTCTTGAAATTTTGCAGGCTTATTTAATACATAAAAATGTAGTCTTTAATCGTTCGATTTTTTTTTTCGAAAAAAATTGACCGTTTTATAGCCAAAAAACGGCCGTTTTTTTCGTTAAAATCGAACCATTAACTTTGACTGTCCGCCATTTTGTGAAAAATGAATATTTTTTAAAATCCTTCGATTAAAGACTAGTTTATACTTATATTTGACTAAATCCATCCGCATTTTTTTTCAGATGATCCACTTCGCCGCAATGTTGGTCACCGCAAACCGTGTATATAAAAACATTATTTCATTGACGGCCATTTGCCACTAAACAATGTAATATTTTTCAATAAAAAAATTACTGATGGTTCTTCAAGATGTGTTCTTTAAGATGGTATATTGATCGATTAAAAAAGTTTTGTAGTTTTCTTCAAAAAAATTCATGAAAAAGGCCTTTTTTTGCGCTACAAGTGGGGGTAAGGCCTTAAGGCGGGAGCCTGAATTAGAAGGTCCGAAAAATCGTTTTTTTTTTATTGCTTAAATCCAATTGTAAATATTTTCGAAGATACAAGGCCCAGAGAAGCGACTGATATTTGATATTGATATTTCCTCCTATTGAAAACTTTGAAGCGCGTATTTTCTAGTTTTCATTTTCACGATTTTTTCAAATTGGCGGGCGTGATAGCAAAAAAAAAAACTAAACGACCTATTGAATCAAACCAAATTATTTTTTTATTTTTATTTTCTTATGTATGAAATATGTATATTATGTATATATATATGTATATTATGTTTATTTTCTTCAGTCTGAAAATCTCGTCTAAGTGAATTAAAAAAGTCGTTGAAAAAGTATTTTTGAATCATTTTTATAACACGTCAAACTGATTTTTTTGCAATTTTTTTTTCAAACCTGAGAAAATTTATAATTTCCCGATTTTTTCAGCTTTTTCATACCGAGTTATGTACAGTCAGGAGGCCCAAAAAGATCGATTTCACAAGAATTTTTCTTGGAAAGACCTTTAAATCTATTAACCTAAAAATTTGTACACATCTTATGGTTACTTTTAACTGTATTTTAACATGTTTATTTGTAAAAATAATTATTTTGAAAGCTGCTGGAGCTCCGGGAGCACCACTAAAAAAAGGCGTCTTGCGGTGAGCTCGATATCTCTGGACTGGATCATCTAAAATGAAAAAACCAAAAATATTTCGTTAATATAATGGATTATCTTCTAATTGATCGAAGGGATGAGCAAAATAATAATTTTTGACAAAATGGCACCTTCTCAAACAAAAAAATCGATTTTTAACCAAACTTTATGCCTTAAATTGTTTATAAAATGGAATATATTTATCGGTGAGAAAAAACTTCGATTAATTACTAAAAAATATACTTGAAAAGATTGTGCTAAAATTTGAGACTGATCGGCTCAGCCGTTTCCGAGAAATCTTGCTCTGACTTAAAAAACACAGTTTTAAGAAAAACGCGTTTAAAGTTTCAAAAGCCCTTTCGAACGCACTGCCACGTCATTACAAATGTGCGTCTAACTTCGAGAATATTCGCCGGATTGACAAGAAATTCTTTGTGTGTGTACTTAAATATATGTACATTACGAAGAATTAAAAAAAATCGATTTTTCGAAAATTTTAACTGTATATAACCCCTTAATTCACCCAGAAAAAAATATATGACAATTAAACTTTTTTAGTTTACTCGGTTCAGTCGAGAATTACGAACTGCGTCTTTCCCGCCGATTGGGGACTGCAGTGCCAAGACGCACATGAAATAGGCAGATAAATCTGCGTCATTTATTGTTTCACGTTGAACATTTTATTTTATACACTTCAAATATACATGAAAATATACCTTAATGTTTACTGGGCTCACTTGTTTTTTTCCCTTCTAAAAAAATTCCCGAAAAAAAAACGCTTTTTGGACCTTCTAATTGAGGCTCCCCCCTTAACAATTTGACGAATTAAAAAACGTATTAGCAAACGAAAACAAACTATCGTTGTTTTTAATGTAATATCTTTTACGATTGGTCTTTGTTGCAAAAAAATTGTTTTTTTTTTTTCCCTCGATGTACGACTCATTTTGAACGGCCCTGTAGATACGAGTAACGCAAGTGTTCCCTTTGCATATATGCAATGATCTGAGATGTACACCTTAGGTATTGCGAGTCTGGACGTCTACTTATCGCACGGGCATATATATTTGCTATCCTCTTTCTTTATGATTCGCGTAATATCCGTATCTTCGTACTATCCTTGGCGGAATACTCCTAAGAACGCCGTGGATGCTGCACGGAGTTTTGTTGGCTTGGGGATACGTTGTGTATCGTTGCACGTTATTTTCAGCTTCGTTATTTGCACACGAAATATTCCCACGACATCTGCGGGCATTAATCTCTCGCATGGTGGAGTGAAAAAAAAAACAAAACAATTGCGTCTGTATTCATGAAACACGATGACTTTCGATCGGATGAAATTGTTGAGGACGTGAAATCTGTATGTTTCATTTTTCATCCCCTTAACGCGATCGAGATCATGGGAGTTTCGTTGTGAAACGTGGAGATGCAAGCCGTACCATGGAAGTACGAGAACTGACGACAGTCGGGAGACAATTAGGCTGACAAAGTCCGCGAATTGATGTCATTGAAGTATGCATCGTTGAAATGCAACGGAACTTCCTTTTTATTTTTTAAAATATTTTTTCTTTTTTATTATAATACACATTTTTTTCATCGATCGAGGTCGTAGGTCTGTACTAAAGATAGCTAAAATAATTCGAGTGTTTTTCGTACCTTAAGTCGTCAGCGAAAGAAAAATGTAAGGTTTTAAAGAGAAGTCATCTTTGGTTGCATTCCAACGATGCAAACCATCATCATACCATTTGGAAGTACTTTTTTAATTCCCTAAATTCATCGACTGGTTTGAGCTCTTTTGGGATTGTTATCCAGAAATATGCAAACTAAATCTGTAAATTATAATTTTGGTAATAAAAAAGGTGAGAAAATGAAAAAGAATTTGTGCTGCATTCCAATGATGCAAATTTCAAGTCTGAGGATCGTCATTGACGATTGAAGTGTCCACTTTTGAACTGAATTTGAACTGGCCAAATTTTCTGAATTGTTACAATTAATCGATGATTGACTAATACAAGTTGATAGGACTGTTTTTAATTGCCGATATTGAAGTTCGTATTGTTGAAATGCAACGATTTTTTTGCGTTTTTAATTGCACTTTTTTTTCCTACATCAAAGCTACGATAAACTTTTTAAGATCCTCATTAGAGACCTACAACTTAACGCTATCGAAAAATATTTTCCATAACAATGAAAATGAAGAAAAGGGGAATAAAAAAGAATATCCGCTGCATTCCAACGATGCAAACTTCAACTGCATCCGAATCGACACGATCCGATGCAACTTTACGAGCGTGCGTTCTGTATACGCGACAGATTTCTCCATTAAATTCGCATATTATTTATTGGTGCAGTTCAGATGTTTCCGCTCGTGCGAAATAAATTACTGCATCGAAATTTCATTGCATAAAGGCCGATCGTATCGGTACTGAGTTTATGGCAATTGATGTCCTGTAACGGTGAATAAAACGATTCGAACTGATATCTTTCGCGCCACTTATATCCTCAAAGATCGTTCCAAATAAAATGCCTTAAGGGGTCATATACAGTCAGGAGGCCCAAAAAGATCGATTTTTCAAGAATTTTTCTTGATAAGACCTTTAAATATATTAACGTAAAAATTTGTACACATATCATGGTAACTCTTAAGTGTATTTTAACATATTTTGCTAATATAATGGATAATGGTGTAATTGATCAAAGGAAAAAGAAAAATAATAATTTTTGACTAAATGACGTCTCCTCGAGAAAAAAAAATCGATTTTTGACAAAAATGTAGGCCTCAAATTGTTTATAAAATGGAAAATATTTATCGGTGAGAAAAAACCTTCGGTTAATTACTCAAAAATATTCTTGAAAAGATTGTGTTAAAATTTTACACTGGTTTCCGAGAAATCTTGCTCACCGACTTTAAAAACACAATTTTGAGAAAAATGCATTTAAAGTTTCAAAAGCCCTTTCGAACGCTCTGACACGTCATTACAAATGTGCGTGTAACTTCGAGCATATTCGCCGGACTGACAAGAAATTTTCTGTGCGTGTACTTAAATATATGTACACCAGAAAAACAAAAATTTGAAAAAAATCGATTTTTCGAAAATGTCAACTCTATATAACCCCTTAAGAGCAATAGCCAAACAAAAGTTTCGACACGACTAGGCTCTAATTTCGCAGCGTGTACAAAAGCGCGACCGTGGTCGAATCTAATCGATTTTCCAGATCGGAATTCACGGTCAAACGACCGAGAAACCAGGTCGATGAGGGCTCAGTGCCGCACTTTGGAGCCATCATAATCAAATGCAAGCTAAACGTTCGTGAGTATATTTTACAACGGGTCGGGGTTCGGTACATTCGGATGCTCGAGTAAATAAAAATCGACGAATCAATGGGTCGTTTGATCGATCGGTTGATCGGCATTCGATAGTTTTTATTTTAAAACATTTCTCGATCTGACCACTAAGCACTCTTTCGGACATTTAGCACTTTTTTCGGGTTGTGCGTAATTTTGAGAAATTGACATTCCTGCCTCAACGTTTTCGAGCAGATTTTGCTTACGGTTCGGGCTATCATAATTTCACATATCAGTTTAGAAAATTCACACACTATTTCTACTACGGTATTGAAACCCGATTTAGGCCTAACAGAGACGATATCGAAAATTGCATCGTAGGAATGCAACAATTTTTTTTTCTCTAATTGAATTTTTTGGTTTTTGCTTGACCAAAGCTACGATAAACTTTCTTTAAGATGCTCATTAGAGACCTCCAACTTAACTCTATGGAAAAATATTTTGGATAACGATAAAAATGGAGAAAAGGGAAACAAAAAGGGTTTTCCGTTGCATTGCAACGAATGAAGTTGAAGTTTGCCTCATTGGAATGCAACGAAAGTTAATTTTTTTCGCCGATTTAGGGTACGGAAATGACTCGAACTATTTTGTTCTCGTCCTCTCAAGAGATCCACGATCGTAATCCATAACAAAATTATAGACCAATAAAAATGAGGAATTAAAAAAAAAATCAAAAAAACTTTCGTTGCATTCCAAAGATGCAAACTACAACGCCATTTCCAACGATACAAACTTCAATATCGTCTAACAGAGTTCATTACATTCGTTGTAAAAATTATTCACGGTTTCTTCTTCTTCGTAGCAGATCTGGAACACTTTCACTATCAAACGATTAAAGCTTTCTGCTGACGGTTCATTAATGTTCTGGAGGAAAAAATGCCTTTTTAGAGCCTCAATGAACCGTGTCACTCTTTTCATTTCCAACTATTCGAAATCTTCGTGTCGTTTGAATGAACGGTAGAATTTTAAAAGTCCACGATTATTTGTGCATTTTTCATTGCTCAAAAACCAAAGAAAAATGTCGATTCTGAAATGTTTCAATAAAATTAATTAATAATCTCGGCCGAATGAATATTCAATAAAAACTTATGCACTAACTATAGTTTCGTCACATCGGACGAGATTTTACGGTCAACTAAATTTCCTGAATCCAAGTCAGGATTGTGGGCCAAAGTTTAAAGTAGGCGCGACATTTTGAATACGACTGTACATTGTTGAAAATCACTCATACGAGCATATCGAACGGTGGAATGAAAAGTAGAGGGGCAACGAGCATCAAAGACGACGATAGACGCCGTTATAACGATGCTAATTTATGCGATTCAGGTACACCGGAGTTCCTGTCAACGCCCCGCTATTTATGCAAAGAAAAGAGCTCGCGTAAAAAAAATCACTCCGCTCAACGAGTCGTTCGAGTCTTTTGCAGCTAATTCTTTTAATCATCAAACGAAATCGTAATTATGTGTACAAGAAAAAAGTGAGGCAATTGAATTTTATATTAAATATTTTTTAATTAATTTTCCTGAGTTCCAACGTAAACCTTTATTATTACTCCATAATAGTTATAGTAATTATTTTTATTATTCAACGACAATATTAATAGTGGTAATTACAATTATTCTATCAATTCTATTTTGCTAATGATACTGCTATTATGGGAGGACACTATACTGTAATAGACCGAAAAAAGGTATTTAAAAAAAAATTCTACTGCATTATTTATTTGGGATTTGGCAAAAAGCTACGTTATTAAGCATACATTGAACTTATTTCGTGTGTTGAAGAAAACAAAAAATTAACACCATTATTGAGGTATAATAGAGTCTGTATAAAAAGTGTGCTTTAACAGCCGGATCGATAACTAATGTTTGGTCTGGAAAATAAAAATAAAAAAGTTTTATAATTTATATAAATATACGAAAAAAAATTCACTATAATAATATTATAGTAAAAATAATCTATATAAATATACGAGAAAGAAAATGCACAAAGTAGGGGGGGTTAAAAAAACGTGTAATTTTACCGAAATTTTTTACTTATATTCGGAGGGTTTAAAAAATACTGAATTTCTAAAAAGAATGGCTACGTACACCGATAGCTATTGTAATTACGAAAATGTGAGCTTTTTCAAATTGAAGATCGGACAATTATAGCTGGATTTATGAGTCCGTCCAAGTCGGGCAAAGTCGTTTCGAGAAAAACGCGATTAAAAGTTCATACGTAAATCGTTGCGCCACCTGCTCTCACTAAATCGTCCGTAACTTGGTCAATTTTCAATATTTTAACTCTCATATTTTTTCACATATTCTCGAATATGTATACTTTGAGAAAATGCAGAAAAAAGTCAATTTTGTTTACCCATCACGGTATTATTATTATTGCTCTTATTCTACCATTGCATTATAATTACTACTATTATAAATATTATATTTTATTATTTGCTTATTTTTATATCCTACGTTCCAACGTAAACCCTTGCCTCAATTCAATCCAACTTCATTTCCAATGACTGAGAATATATTTTACCTAGTTTCTCCCATTGTAAAAGAGGAAATATCCACTCGATGGTTGCGATGACAAAAAAGTGTTTTCTCATTTTTAAATAAAAACGTTGCTTCTCCTGCGAGGCAGTAAAAAGGACCGATTTCTCGGTTGACTCTCAGTGGTACAGCAAAGGAAAAAAAAAAACATTGCGCTACACGCGGAAGTTGATCGAGGAAGAAGTGAGCCGCGACGTTTTCACGAGCGATCATTTTTTTTCCTCTCCTTGTCGTGCTCTTCGTGATCATTGCTTCTTGGGCTTATGTGCTTACGAGTGACTCGCTAATGCCCGCTGGCCATTTCTGTGCGGTGGAAGCCTCTTTCTAAGCGACGATTTGACCGTCAGTTTTCTGAGGCTGTCTGGTCGCCCGGTACCAAGCCCGAAGTTAATTGATTCGGGAATGGAAAGGGCAAAAAATTGATGGCATCGAGAAGTGTCTGGACCGCGCAATATGCCTTGGGAAAATAACTTCAAATAGCGCCATTGGCTTTGTCCAATCCAAGCCTAGCTTGACAGTTGTGTATGTATATATATATATTCTAGTTCTAGGTCGGAATACTGATAATTTTTTGCTCTCCCGATAGAACGAACAAGGAACCTGAGCAATTTTTCCACTTTTTTTTTGTCCTGTCTTTATTCTAACTATATTCTTGCCACACGAAAATTACGTTGGGTACATGGAAAGGCTATTGTGGCCTTTCTCTGCCGTTACTTTACATCTTTTGAGCCTGAAACAACGCGGACACGTATAAACGAAGAGTTCGGAACTACAAATTGAAATACTTACTTTCGTTCATTTTAGAAATAGAAATATCGATTTGTTGGCGTTCTCATTTCGCGTTGTACATTCTCTCGTGTTGATTTTATCAGTACGTTTTTATTATTTCCATAACGGTAAGTGCAACAATGATGCAGAAAAACAACACACGGTGATTGTCGAAAAAAAAAAAGTAATTTGAACCCGAGCTCCCGAATTTCATAAACTTTAAGGTGGGATACTACTGTGATGGGTAGTGCAAACAATCGATTTTTTTTGCATTTTCTCAGAGTATACGTTTTTAAGAATATGCGGAAAAAAATCGAGTTAAAATATTGTGAATTTGCCAAATTGGAGACGATTTAGGGAGAACAGGTAGTGCAACGATTTCCGTATAATAAAACTTCCCAGCGCGTTTTTATCGACACGGCTCTTCTCGACCTGGCCGCAATTCTACCTTTTGTAACTACAGTTATGAAATTTAACCGTTAAAAACCAAATTTTCCGCAATTGCAGTTGCTATCGTTTTACATAGTCGTTTTTAAATGTAGTGTTTTTTAAGCCCCCGAATATAAGTAAAAATTTCGCCAAAATTACATCTTTTTTTTGAACACCCGCCATTTGGTGAATTCTTTTTTTTTCGAAAAAAATGGCTATGTACAACGAGAATTATATTTATATACATTATTGAACATTTTTATTTTTGAGACTATACATTGTCAAGTTGTCGATCCGGCTGTTGGACCACATTTTTTATACGGAGGCTCTGTTACAAAATACCTCAATAACGTTGTTAAATTTGAATTTTTTAAAATTATCATTTCCACGAAATAAGTTGAATGTATGCTTAATCACATACTTTTTTTTCCAAATCTCAAATGAATAATCTTGTAGACAAAGCAAAATCGAAAAAACGATCTTTTTAGGCCCGTCATAGTAGCATCCTCTTTCAATCTTCAGCAATTTGTTTGGTTCCCTGTATTTTGAGAAGAAAGTGACGAAAACGAACAAGAACGATTATTTTCGGTCTCTGTAAGCCTGTCAACTTTCTTACCTATCTCCTAACAAATAAAACGTTTTCTTCGCTTCAACAACTGTGCTAAAATTTCTTCACATTTAACGCAAATTACGCGGCTACGTTTGAATTCCGTTGTTCGTGGACCAGGTGCATGAAAATCGGTACGCACATCTGTGGTCCCTTGATGTCGGAAAGGAAACGCGGACGAAATAAAGCCGCGCATAACTTCGTGCGGGGCTCCGGCCCACTGGCTTACATAAAATCTCGCCTTGGCAACGAGCCTATGTACCGACCGATCCTCACGCTGTGCATACGAGAGCATGTATAATAAAAGTAAATAAAAAATACTTTACGAGCTTCGACAGATGCGGTAGAGGGGAAGAAAAATGAAAAAAAGGAAGGGAAGGGGGAGAGAGAGAGAGAGATTTAGTGAGTTAGTGAGTTAGTTAGTTAGTGAGTTAGCTAGTTAATTAGTTAGTTAGTTAGTTCGTTGGTGAGTGAGTGAGTTTGTTTGGGTTTAGTTAGGTAGTTAGGTAGTGGCGAGCGAGTTTGGTAGTTAGTTAGTTAGTTAGTAGTTTAGTTAGTTGGTTAGTTGGTTAGTTAGTTAGTTAGTTGGTTAGTTGGTTAGTTAGTTAGTTGGTTAGTTGGTTAGTTGGTTAGTTGGTTAGTTGGTTAGTTGGTTAGTTGATTAGTTGGTTAGTTGGTTAGTTGGCTAGTTGGCTAGTTGGTTAGTTGGTTAGTTGGTTAGTTGGCTAGTTGCTTAGTTGGTTAGTTGGCTAGTTGGTTAGTTGGTTAGTTGGCTAGTTGGTTAGTTGGTTAGTTGGTTAGTTGGTTATGTAGTTAGTTAGTTAGTTAGTTAGTTAGTTAGTTAGTTAGTTAGTTAGTTAGTAAGTTAGTGAGTGAGTGAGTGAGTGAGTGAGTGAGTGGGTGAGTGAGTGAGTGAGTGAGTGAGTGAGTGAGTGAGCGAGCGAGTTAGTGCGTTAGTGAGTTAGTTTGTGAGTTTGTGAGTTTGTGAGTGTGTGTGCGTGCGTGCGTGTGTGTGTGTGTGTGCGTGCGTGCGTGCGTGCGTGCGTGTGTGTGTGTGTGTGTGTGTGTGTGTGTGTGTGTGTGTGTGTGTGTGTGTGTGTGTGTGTGTGTGTGTGTGTGTGTGTGTGTGAGAGAGAGAGAGAGAGAGAGAGAAATGTTTTTACACGCACGATGTGTGGCATGAATCTTCGTATAATAATAGTCGGAGCTGTCGTGATCTCGGGACGTATCGGTAGATGACCAGTCATTTCGGAAGAGATCGGCTTAATGCAAAAGCTTCCTATTCGGTTTTCTCCTTTCCGATAGTGGAGTCCTACGCTCTGCTGGGGTCCAGGAAGGAGGGGCATCAAGAGCCCAGGGCGTATGCACGACAGACGTTTTAATTTTCATTTCCATAGCGGTCCACCTCCTCGTCATAATATATTCTTTAATAATACACACATGCACAGGCACATCTACACACGAGACGATACACATTTCACTATGTATGTTGCTGCACGGTCACCGGTCCTCTCAAGTATTATATGTACGCATGTATGTACATACTTCGATGTAAAATCGTGACGTGGGTGGCAAAATCGGTAAATTGACCCTCGGACAGCCACACCTTTTTGTTTCCGCACCAAAACTCAATTACAGTGATTTTTGAATAAGGATGTATAAGAACGAGCGTTGTGAGCGACACTGGTGCATGGGCGGTCGGGGTACGGCTCCGGCGGTCCTTCGAGTTAGGTAGCTTTGTGCACGGCCGATACTCGGAGCGGTGACCGCTTAGCTGTGCACCGGATGGCGCATCAACCAGTCAGCGGAAGGCCAATACTTGTGATATTGAAGTTTGCATCGTGAGCCTGCAACGAAAATAATTTTCTTCTAATTGATAATATCTTTTTTGGCAGTTCACAGTCACTGCAAACTTTCTTCAAGATCCACGTTGGCATCTCTAATCTATATTTATCGATGAGTATTTTGGATAACAATAAAAATTGATAAAATAGGAAAGGTAAGAAGAATTTAAGGTGGATTCCAACGATACAAACTTCAGCAAGGTCAATACTTTTGAGACCTTGGTGGAGATACTTGAGTACAAACGGCTGTGCACCAGAGAATCGGAAGAATATAGGGGCCGTCTACGCTGGTAAGGGTTCTTTTACAGTTTTCCCGTACTCTCGGCAAATGCGGTATAGAGTAGCTCGAGATGAATGTGGATGTAACGGAGCGTTAGGCTAGATTAGCGGAGTGCGTCTAGGGGAAAGGGAATTTGATAGGAAAGGAATCAATTGAGAAGGGTGATACGTAAAAATCCCCTAGGAACGATGACATTGAAGTTTGCATCGTTGGAATGCAACGAAAGTGGCCTGACCTTTTTTTGGCAAATTAGAGCCACAAAAAACATCCAAAAGTTTTTTTACGATCTTTGTAAAAAAATTTGAAGCCAAAATTTGCCGGATAAGATTTTGGATGATGAAGAAAATTAGGAAATACAATTTTTTTAAACATTGGTGGTTGCATTCGAAAGATGCAAACTTCAACATCGTGTGGAAAGATGGAACTCAGGAAATAAGAAAATAACATTGAATATGATATTAATAAACGGTTTGAGGGGATCACGGGGCTGGAGGTTTTATAGGGTTTAATTCCGGTTGAAATTTGATATAAGTGGGTATACACCTGTGACGACCCGAAAATCAGGGTTATTTAAAAAAATCAATTTTGAAGAAATAAGTAAGATGATGGAAAAATCGTTTGAACATTTATTTGTATGTATATTAACAAAGTTGTGTACCAAATTTCATTAAACAATCTTAATAATTGAAGAAGCCATAATCAATGCCTTGAAGGACTTTTGAACGTGAGAGGCTCAAGGGTGTACTTGATTTTGGCCACCCGATTAATCTGAAACAATAAAAATAACGAGTTTTCTCTTAAGGGGAGAAATACACCTAGGAGCCGGAAAAAAGGGCATTTCTGTGAATTTTTGAAGTTCACAGAAATGTCAAATGACTATTTGAAATTTCGGATTGGGGTTTTAATTATCTAAAAGTATATACATTCAAAAATATGTTTAATTGTTTATTTAAAAATATCAAAAATATACAAGTATATTGTATGATCCTTGGAGCGTCGTAAAAAAATATACGCCGGTATATGGTACCCACTGGCGTTTCTTAAAAAATCATCTGAAAAAAAAAAACCAAAAAGATTATTAAATTAGATACTATAATCTAGTACCTTGTCATAGCCGATTTTGAAAATATCGATTTATGACAAAATGGCGGACGTTTGAACATAAATAGTGATTTTTGGGCCAAAAATTAGTTATTATTTTGCCTATAAAACAAAAACTAAGTAACGGAAAAAAAATCCTATGACAAGTACTAAATAATGGTGTATAGAATAACCACAAAAAACCTTAAGGCAATCGGTTCATTGGTTTTCGAGAAATTTTGGGTACCGATTTGAAAAACGTGGTTTTGAGAAAAACGCGTTTGAAAATTTGGAAATCAATAAATCATGAAATTTGTCAACTTACATGGAATCATCGATACCAGGCCCATAGTGTAGGTCTTCTACGGTCGACGGAATGTTCATGGCTTCTAAATCGATTTTTTCGACCATCTAGATGTATATCTCCCCTTAAAATGGATCATATTGGCTAAGACTTGACCGAGCTTTTTTGGGATCGTGTTTCAATCGTTAAAAATGTTTTTTCGATTTTTTGCCCGGATTTTTCAATCCGCGATTCCTGCACCATACGTTGGACCTTCCTCTTCAATTTGAGTTGCCTTTTCGTTTTTAAATTTAAGGTTTGTAAATTACAGCACGTGGGATAAATATGTTAAAGAAATTCGCTGCAATAATATTTGATGTTGAAGTTGGCATCTTTGGAACGCAATAAACATTGGTTTGTTTAGTATCACAATTTTTTCCACCGATTTGAACTTCAAAAATAGCCGAAACATTTGGCAGGATCCTTAGTAGAGATGTAAGATCTAAATATAAAATTTTGGACGGTAGGAATAATAAAGGAGCGAAGAAAAGAATTTTCGTTGCGATCCAACTTTACGAGATAATAGGACAAATTGCAAAACGTACTTGGAGAAAAATGTTGGTATGTTGAAGTAGGAATGCAACCAATGCACTGAAATGCAACTGAAAATTAATTTTCGCACTTTTATTTTCCCATTACTATTAATATACAAAAAAAATTCTTTGCAGCTCAAGATTGTAGATTTTCAGCTCTAAAAAATGTTTGAGTAATTTTTGAGGCAGAAATATGGCGAAAAAAATTGCGAAATCATAAAAATAATATTTTTTTATCGAAATTCAACAATAAAATTGTCAATTTTATAAAACGTTACGCAAGTAGAGAAAAAAGTCAGTTCCATTTTTTTAGAAATTGAGTTCGAATTGCGTACGATATCGATAATTTCTTTTTTACTCTCTGTGAATTTTTGGCAGATTACAATTCCTATGCTGAAATCATTCAAAATAATACGAATTGATAAATCGTGTATGGGGGGGAATAAAAAATAAATCAATGTTCCAAGCGTCACGCGGCTCAAATTATTCGAGGCTTAATCGCGATGTAAACATTAATATCCGCCGAGCTTATTTACGATCGCAACGGTCGTCGTAATTTAGGAAAGGTCAGGCGTCGCCCTAGGTCACGTAATCGCGCCTCTTTGCAGCGCCCTGGTGTACAACGCTGATTTATAGTGACACGAACGAGAAGGCGTGGCGATTCTGTACGTTTATACCACTCGGACGATATCAATCGTAGGTATAGCTCGGGAATCGCATTGATATGAGGCTCGCAGAATAGAGGGCTCTTCGGCGATAAAACAGTGGCTGGACTGCCTTTTTTGTTTTACATTGAGAACAAGATTAGTCACTTTTTCACGGCGAGACCGTGGAGAGAAAATGCTTGGCATAAATCAATTGTAATTGCAAACGTTTCCTGCAATTTGGATTGAACATTTACGACTTATTCATTATATTTTCATACCTACACTGTAAAAAATTTCTGTATTAAAATTAATATACAAGTGTAGGAAGTTTTTATGCGGATACCGCTTATGAAATTTCAGATACGATTTTGAAAATCCAAAACAGGTTATTTAAAAATGAAAGTATAGTTCCGTAATATTAATATACTTGTGCGTTTGAAAAATAATGCACGTGTAAATAAATAATCACATCCAAGTATATTGAAATCAAGAACCATTTGCTGATATCAATATACATGTGTATATTAAATTCAAGAACCACTTGCTAATATCAATATACGGGTGTGTATTAAAATTACTGATCCTAAGTATTAAATTTATTTCAGAAATTGATAATTGCAATACGTTTTTATGTAAAAATGATCAAAATTAAGCACAATTCATATACTGTATGATTGCTTTCGTTCACCGCATGTATGGTAGTATTTTTTTCGTTCTTTATATTATGGGGGCACCCTCTTCTCCTTTCACCATCATCCTCTCCTTTATTCCTTCCATTCACAATCCTTCCAGAGCCCTCTCTCTCTATTCCTTCCAGAGTCCTCTCCCCCCCCCCCTAGAGTATTTGGCCGCATCCGCTCTTTCCTAATGCACTATAAATACTGTATCGCATTTGCACGAAGGCCCAGGGAAACTGCGGAAAACCTGGGCCGATACAGGCGGCCATATTTGGCTGAGTTTCAGTTGTATTCATTACCATCAGAAACTGAAACTGTTTCCCCCACCGCAGAGGTTGACGCGCAAACCAGTGCACGGGCAGACGGTCACCGCTCCAAGTATTGACCGCGCCCCATGCTGCTTAACTTCAGTGACCGCCGAGCCCGCACACCGACCGCGCGCCCATCTCCGTCCACTGTACGCATATATTTGAAATTTATGTGATTATGAGATATCGTCCGGGTCAACAATTATGAAAATCATAAAATGTTTCTTCAATATTAATATACGAACACATTAAATTCAACTTACCTGTGATTTGTTTTTGACAAACAATTGTTAATCTCAGTGGCTTTTGTTTGGTAATTTCTGAATCGAATCACAGTATTCATGTACTGGATGATATTTTTCCGAGAAGTATATCATCGATATTCCTAAAGATTTGTCTTATATTTAACTCACCGTCGATGAGAAATAATATCAGATAGGGGTACAATCACGATACTTTCCAATTCCAATTCAGTTGCACATGTATTATATTTTTCAGGCAGCCGTAAATAAATTTCAAACTTGTTTTGTATTTTCAATACTCTGTTTTTTATAGTTGATTTATTATACATCTGTAGTAATTTTCAATTGAAGACACGGGTTAATACAAAACATTTCCCACAAATTTACAAACTTGTCTTTGAAATTCCATGTTGCATCTATTAAATTATATATCCACATTAGAATTTCATGTTCGTGTTTTAAATTTACGGTACAAGTGTCTTAAATTTAATTTCATCTACTGAGTTCGTAAAATTCAATTCCTTCTGTATCTTAAATGTATTGTAAATTTCATATCATTTTTTACAGTGTACTGACGTTTATCATTGTTATTGTTGTTTCGGCTATTGTTTATACGTATTTTTCAACATAATCGATAATCGATTGCACGAGGAAATGTTAAATTAACATTAGTTAATAAATTTTAATATTTTAAGTTAATATACTTCAATAAACTTTTCCTTTCTCCTCGTAGATAAAAACAATGACGTGTACGTGCACTCAAAGTACATTACCTTTTATTTAAATGAGTATGAAGTCTGCATCTTTCGAATGCAACGATTTTTTTTCATTTCCCTATTTTTATCATTATTTGAAACATTTTTTTTTTGTTGCAACTTGAGGTCGTAAATCTGCAATGACAATATGTAAAAGCGTTCGAATGATTTTCATAGTCTCCATCGGCCAAAAAAGAAATATGATCGATGAAAAAATAATTAATTTTCGTTGCGTTTCAATGGTGCAGAGTTCGCGATCATTTATTGAACACTATACAAACATCCATAAAGCGAGCACTCATTAAACAGACATTAGTCACTGGGAATTCATGATGTTGAAGTTTGCATCGTTGGAACGCAACAAAAATAATTTTGTTTCCAATGTCCAATTTATTTCTGGCAAATCAAAGGTACTGTGAACTTATCTAACATCCTTATTAGATACCTACAACCGAAATCTATCGAAAATGATTTTGGATAACAATGAAAATGGAGAAAATAGACAATGAAAAAGAATTTTCGTTGCATTGAAACGATGCAAATTTCAGCAACATGGGAATTCTGAATGGTATTCTAAAAGTTTCGTTTTACGGTACCAAACTTGAAGAACAATATAATTAATGTATTCATTAATTTATTTCTATTTGTCAGTTTATTTTCTTCTTGAGTACCAACGTATAGTCTTGTGCGGGTTTTTACGTATTTCCCTTTCCAATTGAACCCTTTCCTATCAGTCCGTACCCATGACGTTGAAGTTTGCATCGTTGCAACGCAACGAAATGTTGTTTTTTTTTAAATTTCGTTCGCAATTCGCTATGAATATCATGCGAACATTTTTTGGGATCCTTATTTAGCGATCTACAACCCAAATCTACGAAATATGATTTTCTCTAAGGATAAAAATAAGGGATCGAAAAGAAGTTGCAAATTTTCGTTGCATATCAGCAATGCAAACTTCTACGTCATCAATTCCAGCACTTCGCTACTCTAACCTAACTTCGGATACGTCCACAGCCATCTTAAGCTACACTAAATTGCAATTACCGCGGTCACGGGGAAACTGCGGAAAACCCGTACCATAATAGACGGCCTCCCATATTCTTCTGATTTTCTGGTGCACGTACTTTTGTACTTGAACATCTACACCAAGGTCTCATAAGTATTGGCCTAACACTGATGATGCTGAAGTTTGCATTGTTGGAATGCAGCGATATATTTTATTTCTTTAATTTTTCACAACCCAAATAGGTAAAAAATAGAGAAATTAGAAAAATAAAAATTTTGATGCGTCAGCTGGTGCACGGCTAAGCGGCCACCGCTCCGAGTATCGGCTCTATAATATTTTAAATTATGCTTTTGAAGTTTGCATCGTTGGAATGCAATGAAGACTCTTTTTTATATTTTTATTTCCTCTTCGTTATTTCGAAAAATCTTTTTTTGCAAATGTAGATAAATGTCTGAATGAGCAAATCAAAAAATTGTTGAGGGATTTTCGTACCAAAGATCTGCCAAAATGAATTTGAGTAAATAAAGAACCATGATTTTCGTTGCATTCACCAACGATGCAAACTTCGAAATCGTGAATTTAAATTTGATGAAATAATTGATATGAATTAAAAACACATATTTCTCCATAAATATGGTACACGGTGGTATATTACTCGAATAATACACGTTCGTGTTGGAGAACTGCAAATCTCTCCTGTATGATTATCGTTATTACCAATAGCAATTCGATTAGGAAAGTATTCTGGATTACCGCAGTCTCGTGGTAATTATTGTATACTATAAATTCCTCGTAGATCATTGGACAAGTTTCTTTTCCCCGAGGTTTTTTTTTTTTTTTTATACATCAGAATGAATCACAACTATTCCCGCGTGATGAGGGAAAATGCTTTTTGTACGCCACTTTTCCATGCCAACCTTCCTAGGAAGCTTTGATTGGTAAATTGCCATAATCAGCCGTACTTGTGGGAAATAAGCCATTACGATAGCATCTGGAGAATCGGAGTACATTAACTGCTATCGTGGATCGGCGGATTGTTGGTTACGATTATTCGTATTGCTGTACATGGCGAGAGATGATCTTCGATACAGATTCATGACGTTGAAGCAGGGCTGGGAAATTTGCAATGAAAAAGTAATGCATTATTCATTACTTTTTGAATGGGTAATGAAAATATATTTCATTACCCATTACATAACATCCAGTAATGTAAACAATTTCCTTTACTCATTACATTATATTTTGTATTGTAAAAAAATTCCATTACTCATTACATTGGAATTTGTAATGTAAAAAATTTCCATTACTCAATACATTACATTTTGTAATGTGAAACATTTTTATTACAAATGACGTAATGTGTAATGACAAAAAAATTCATTGCACATTACATTGTAATGCAATGGCATTACGAAATGTAATGTAACGAGAAATGAAATTTTTTTACATTACAAATTCCAATGTAATGAATAATGGAAATTTGTTACATTACTGAATGTAATGTAATGAGCAATGACATTTTTTTTGCTTTACAAAATGCAATGTAATGAGGAATGAAAACGCTAATGCATTACAGAAAGTAATGCACTATTTGCAATACTGCGTTGAAGTTTGCATCATCGTTGGATGGCAACGAAAATTAATTATTTTAAATTACTCGATTTTTTTTGCCGATTAAGGTTGTGAAAATCGCTCAAACGTTTCTACGTATTCTTAGTAGAAATTTACGACCTTAATTTGCAAAAAAGGCTTCGGATAACGATAAACACGAAGAAAGAATTTTTTTTTAAATAACGAAAATAAAAAAAATATCGGTGCATTCCAACGATGCAAACTTCACCGTCATACGGATTCTTCACTCCATTCTCCATAGGCGAAATATTTTCTTCGATTAAAATTATTTCAGAAGGCCAGGGAACGACGAGTTAAGATACGAAATCATTGTGGTAGAACTCTAAATTGAGTATTTCATTTTATTTTGGATTTATGTAATATTCTATGCATATAGTACACTTGGATTTGCACTGTATATTGTAAGCAAATAAAGATTAATTCGAATCGAATCTTGATTTAGTTCATTTGAATATATTTAATTTTTAAAAGAATAGCTGAAACAATTAAAAAAATATATTTAAAACGAATTGGATCGTAGTAGGCCGCGAGACAAGAAAAAAAACCTATTTAATTTAAATATCCTATTTAAATTGAATATTTTTTTTTTTGGTTTCGCTTTCTTTCTTTTCTCTTTCCGAAGATGGATCAATCGTAGCACAGGCTGGAGGAGTACGCTGTTACCCATTTTCTTTTTAATCCGATAATTTTCACAATTAAGACGATATTGTAAATGTAATTGGATAAATGATGTAAATTCGCGCGATTTTCGTGGTCGCGGTTCTCATTTTTCGTCCTTGCATTCATGCGCGATACCGGAAATCCTTGATTCCGTCCTTGAATTCGCTGCGCACGATTCGATCACTCGCGAGATTGCGTGATCGAGTACTGGATTTCAAAAAAACGCACGGTCACCCTCGTTCGGCTCACCTTCGATACACCCGCGGTCCGGAAGTCTATGGTACTGAAGTTTGCATTGTTGCGATGCAACGAACATATTTTTTTTTTTCGTAAAACGTAATTTTTTTTCGGCACATTTTGGCTACAAAAATCACTGAAACATTTTCCAAGATCCTTATTAGGGTTTCTTAACCGAAACTTGAAAAAAAGGGGTTTAGATAGTAATAGAAATAAATGGAAAAAGTTCCGAATAGCCCATACCGCCGATTTATTTGGAACTTCGTTTACCGACGTATTTTGACTCGCTGATCACGAACATGGTGAAAACGGTGAAATATTCCTTCACCGTGACGAATGGTGAAAACACCCCCAAATTTTGTTTTCAAGGTCAAAACTCGCAAAAACTGATTTTTAAAGAGTTTGTCTATTTTCTTTTGATAAATGTTGACCTTGGAGAAAAATGATTCCTACAAAAGTTGTAACCTATAAGAAGATTCATCTTTTATGTTTTATACAGGTTTCGTCTAATACCATCCTGTTTCGAGAAAAATGAGATAATGCTCCAATAAGTACATTTTGCTAAACTCCAGTAGTTTCGATATTATCTAGTTACGCACTTTACCGCGGAAAGGTTGGAGTTTAGTCTTTAAAGTGCAGTTTAGTATTTCAACCCGAACTAACCGAAACAAAAAAAAAGCAAAATATATAATCAAATACAAAAAATAAAATGCAATTAAAGCAAAAAATAAACAAGCGCTTTAAAGACTGAACTCCAATCTTCCCGCGGTAAAGTGCGTAAGTAGATAATATTGAAACTAATGGAGTTTAGCAAAATGTATTTAATGGAGCATTATCCCATTTTTCTCGTAACAGAATGGTTTTAGACAAAAACTGTAAAGAATGTAAAATATCAATCTTTTTATACGGTACAACTTTTGTAGGAAACATTTTTCTCTAAGATCAACATTCATTTAAATAAAACAGAAAAACTCAACAAATCAGTTTTTGTGAGTTTTGACCTTGAAAATCAAATTTGTGGTTATGTTCACCATAACATTCGTGATCAGGGAGTTAAAAAACATGGGTATACGAAATGCCAAATTGCTCGGTGGTATGAGCTTTTCGAAACTATATCCGAATAAATGAATGAAAAAATAAAGAATTTTCGTTCCATCCCAACGATGCAAACTTCAATAGCATGGAAATCTTCAATCGATGCCTTGTAACGTCCAGCCGGAGAACTTTGAAAAAACGAACTTTACGATCGCGGTACGAACATTACACGAATGGGTGTATGCATCTCGAAGCTCTTTCGAGCGCGAACAATTATCAAAAAAAAAAAAAAAAAACAGTACAGTTACTAATGAAGGCTAATGTATTACCTTCGGCGGAAAAACAAAAGGATAACAGTACGTTTCGCTTAAAAGTCTTCCTCGCTGAGAGATAAAATTAACGAGCTTTTTCGCGGATTTATCAACTGCTCATACAGCATGGAAATAAGTTCTTTAGCAACAACAATAACAACAATAAAGTACCTGAAAAAGTCACAATGAAACCGTCGAAGGAACATAAAAGAGTTTCGTCATGCATTCTTATTTCACGTGAGGAACATAACGGTGGTGCTTTATTTATTGCTCTCGCCGGTTACGAGTTGGCGAATCTTCGAAGACATATACAGGGTGTCCCAGAACTGAATGCGTTCCCTGCAATAGGTGGTTGGGGGTGAAATTCTGAGTCGATTGATATAAGCATGTGTGGCTCTCGGATCAACCCCTGAATTATTATTAATTTTTTAAGGCGGGCCAATCAGGTGCGCCCGATGAGTCGGCATACGTCAGTGAGCGATGCGCGCGTGGTGCCTGGCGGGAGCATCGCGCCAGGCTCATCGGGCGCACCTGATTGGCTCGCCTTAAAAAATTAATAATAATTCAGCGGTTGATCCGAGACCCAAACATGCTTATATCGATCGACTCAGAATTTCACCCCCAACCCCCCATTCCAGGAAACGCATTCAGTTCTGGGACACCCTATATATCATTCGCATACCCATATCCCTCCTCCCGAAATCATTGACTCTTTTTCATTCCCGCCGTGTTGTGATCCAAGCACCGACGCGTGATTATATCCCTCAGTACATGCTTGTACGAGATGTTACGTAGTGCAAAATTTTTCGATCCGACCCTCGAACCGTCTGCAAGCCTCGTTTCACCGTTTCGTGGACCTCTCGGGTGTATATGTATATATATACGATAATAATAACTCGGAACCTCGCGTATACGTATAATCGCAATAATGTTTGTGTAAAAACACCGAACTCTCGACTCGAGAGTGAGCTCCGAGATCGCGAGACTTTTCTTATTCTTCTCTCAGCAATCATCCACCAGCCCCACCTTGTGGACCCTTCCATTCTCTCGCTCTTTCCCTCGTGATTGATCGTTAAAAGAAATTGTACCGGGAATATCAAATTGAAAGGTAATTTCGCGTTGCCCCTTGTTTTTTGAAAATGTTTATTGCTGTTGAATTACGTTTAATGGGAAAGAGGATTTTAATCGCAATTTATATACATGCTCGGCGTGAGTACACGCTCTGGTTCATTGAATTGTGCAATTTAAATGTGTACGAGATGATTGGGGTAATAAGTGGCAGATGGGGCGAAATTAATCATTTAGCAGTTGTCCCGAATTCTTTTCTTTTTTTTTCGCTTGTAATGAAAATTTAAAAAAAAACATGTTTGGCCGATACCAAAGTGGCAGGCAGGGTCGTGCAAAAGCTGGTCCCAATTTTGCAATACAATTTGGTGTCAGAAACGGGATGAACTTTTCGTTGGAACATCGACGCAATACTTTATGGAATTTCGGTTAGGGGAGGACCGCCACTGCGGGGGGCGGAAAAAGGTCGTTTTTCCAATGTTTTTTTGTCTATTTGGATTATTTATTTGGGATTTGGAAAAAAGGTATGTCATTAAGCATACGTTGAACTTGGTTCGTGTAAATTTTAATTTAAAAAAATAAAACATTGACAACACTTTTGAGGTATAATAGAGGCTCTATAAAAAAAGAGGACCAACGGCCGGATCAACAACTTGAAAAGTTGGTCTGAAAAATAAAAACAAAAAAAGTTTCATAATCTATATAAATTATGAAACATTTTTATTTTTCAGACGTAATCATGACATTTTTCAGCGTTGTCATTTTTAATCTTTTAAAATTAAAATAAGTAAATTTTAGTACAGAAGTACATTTATATAAATGTAAATCTGGTTGTACGTAGCCGTTTGTCGAGAATAAAAAAACACAAAATGACAGGCGTTAATAAAAGTGTCATTTTGGCGAAATTTTTACTTATATTGGGGAGCTTAAAAATAATAAATAGAAAAACAAAACGGTTACATACAGCGACAGCTTCTGCAAGTACGGAAATTTTGTTTTTCTTTAAATTGAAAATAGCGATTGAAAGTTTTAGTATACGTAAATCGTTGCGCTGCGTGCTCTCACTGACAAGTCTGTAACTTGGTAAATTTTCAATATATTAGATTAAAAAGTTTAATTTAAATTAAAAATAAGATTAAAAAGAAAATCGACTTTATCCCTCACAGTGGTGTCCCGCCCTAAGGGGGAATATACCTTTCTGAGGGCAAAATCAAAGGTCATCTTTGACAATTTATTTAAGAAAAACAAAACAATATTTTTAAATGCGGTTTTTTTTATACATGTTAGTACAAGTCTTAAAGAAAAAAAAAATTGTTTGAAAATTATTTTGAAACAAAACGCCGGCGCAGTAGTCGATGGAAAAAAAACTCCTCCTTTTCATAGTCCTCTACGGGCGTATTCGCACAGGTCAAAATTTTCAAGCTAGAACAAAAAACGAATTATATTTTGAAAGTAGATATGAAAAACTAGTCCAGTACGTAGGGGGTTTTACAAAATATTGATTAAAAAAAATGGCGTTAACATGGGAAAAAAAATCGGTCGAATATCGATCATAAAATTTTTAAATTTCGACTTATCGAAAAAAATCCTACGTACTGGCCTAGAAAAAGTGGTCAAGAAGCTACAGTTAAAATTTTCAGTCAATCGATTGAAAACTCGAGGCGCTACGCATACGCCCATGTCTAAAAACTTTAAGGGACCTTTTAAGCCAATAAAAAATAATGCAAAAAATGTACAAAGGTATATTCCCCCTTAAGTTTATAGAAAAGCGTGACTCGAAAACATTTAAAAAAAAATGATTCAACTCGTCGTGTTCATTTTGAGTGAAAACAATAAGGGTACACTTGTAGTATTTTTGATAAAACGTTAGGAATGATTTTTACGCGATCGAGGATGATGATAAATTTCTTTCAGTATTCAACACCATTGCACAGCATCATTCTTGGCCACCTGCGATGCCACCTGCGATGTATCTTCCGAAGATTTTCTCCGCATTTCGTATGAAAGCCACGTCGATAATGAGCATCGGAAATTCCCTCTAGACGTGATAACAATCGTCTCCCTCTTTCATTGTTCCGCATGGAAAGCGGTTTTACCCGTTGCGGGCTTATCGCCGATACGTGGCATTAATCGGGATTTTTTGCAAAGAACAATGACACTTTTGGTGACTGCCTACTATGCACAGGAGTGAGGAGATCTTGGATTGGGATTTTTACTTTTCACGACCCAGCTAAAGAGATTAACGTTAACAGTGATTATTATACTATTATTATTTAATCGCTATTGATCAAATCCTACCGCTAATTATTCTTCTTCTGGTTATTTTCTAATAACGATAATTGTTAGTATAATTCTTGTTGTCATATTCATCATCCGACTGCCAATTACCTGCCGGTCATTGGGAATAATCAATGGACAATAATAATTATCAATCCGTAATAG